>OZ024888.1:69927600-70352600 GCA_964017195.1 Siderastrea radians | reverse complement strand
ACTACAGATTGCTTGACCGGTTTAGTAGCTCAGCCGCTGTTTGTTGCATGGCGTTTGATGATTCACCGCATCTATACAACTTGCGATTATCAGGCTGAACTGCTTGAAGCTTTTACGGTGAGTCAAGTGGCTTTTACAGGATGGTCGTTTGCCAATCTCACCATCATCAGCTTTGATCGCCATTACGCGCTTTCCAAGCCTTTGGTATACCGTGCAAGGGTTACAAAGAAAGGTAATAATCTTCGTACCGAGATTTTGATACTAACATTGCAAATACGCTGAAAATTATGAGTAAAACGTAGGTAAGTATTAGCGCGGAGTCGGTGGTCAACTGTTACAAATTTCCCAACGTGAACAGGCCATAAGCAGGTTAATTACGAGAGAGATAAATTCCCTTTGTCGAAAATGTAACGAATTTTGTTTACTGTTGAGCTTTGATGTTCTGAACTTTTTTAAAATTAAATAAAGTAGACAGGGAATTGTTTAAGAACAAAATGCCTTAAGTCAAAGGTACGAAATAAACGAATTAACTTACAAGACGAATACGATCTTGATAAACGAAATACTGGCGAACGGCTTGACAAACTGAGATTAAACTTCAACAGTATTCTGAACTGACAAACTTGCACACTGAGCAAGATTAACAAGCGAGCGTTATATATACAAAATGCACAATAAAACTGGCAGGTACAACAAAAAACCTAATCACAGAGAAAACTAATTAATGAAAAAATAAACAAAAAGACCTAAAGTTACGTTACCGTAAAATTCTGGCGCTTACATGTTTCATTAGGGAAATTTAGGACGAAGCAGGGTGGTCGAGTGGCTGGGGCGCCGGATGTGAAATCCTGAGGTGCCGGGTTCAAGTCCGGATCTGGCCTGAGTTCATCTCCTCGGCCAAGCTTGTAGATAGCCGGCTGGTTTGCCTCCTACCAGCTCGGATTTTTAACCTGTTATGTTGAATTTGTATTATTTGCTTATGACTATTTGAGTGGAGTTTTTCTAAACTACAGTTTGGTAGCTACATGCACTACAAAGAAAGTATTCACATTTATTTACATTTTGCACAATGAGAAATGCTTTGGTATTCATTTTGTAAAGAAGCTGATTGGTTGGAATGATGTTATGAAAAAGTCGTTGCTCTCGACTGTAGCTACTTTCGACGGGATTTGCTAAGACCTTAATCGTTACTTAACGCTGCTTTCGGAACTTAACGTGAATCAGGGGAGCAGGGATGGCGTAGTGGTGAGAGCACTCGCCTCCCACCAATGTCACCCGGGCTCGATTCTTGATCTCGGGGTCAAATGTGGGTTGAGTTTGTTACTGGTTCTCGTCCTTGCTCCGAGAAGTTTTTCTCCGGGTACTCTGGTTTTCCCCTCTCAACAAAAATTAACATCTGCAAATTAATGCCGGACCGCAGTAACTGGCTACACGCTTTTGCAGTTCCCCTGCCACAATGGCGAAGCTAATACAGTGAAATAAGATCTGTTAGTGCTAATAAAGTTGATCTTGCTGTTTGTTTGTTTGTTTTTTTAATTTCTTTTTCGTTCTTTTTCTCAACAGACGCGGTGTATGCAGCTGCCATAACTGGAACAATCTGGCTGATGATGACGGTTTTGCTGTGCTTCTTTTTATCCCAGCTTACTCAGTTTATCGTAAGCACCATTCTCGCTCTGATTTTTGTCATTCTTCCGATCGTGAACCACATTCGAATCTTCTTTGCTATTCGTCGTCACAACAACCAGATGCAAGATGCAGTTTCTGGACAGAATTTGTCCGCTATTTTTAGGCGGGAAAAGAAAGCAGCCATCGACATATTGATCGTGATCGCTGTCCTAATGCTTTGCCTGGCTCCTACACTAGTTTCTAATGTGTTCAAAAGTTTCGTTGGCGAGCATTATGAATTGTTTTACGTGTGGTCGAGGACTCTTATTTTCATTAACTCGTCCATGAATCCTGTTATTTATCTGGCCCGGAATAGCGCGATTAGAAATGCAGTGAGAGCCATGATGCACTTTTGATCACTTGAGGTTATATTTGACAATTATTTGCCGAACGCGAAGTAAATATTGGCGAATAGCCTGAGGCGAATAATTGTTTAAGTATAATTTTAAGATGTGGACATCAAAAAAACAAAACCAAAAACAAAACCAAAAAAAAAACAAACAAACAAAAAACAGCTAAAACTTGTCAAACAACACACGAAAAAAAGTGACTTAGCTTAGCAGCCCCCCCTTAGAATTAAAATTATACTTATATTCGGATAGTATGCTAGCAATTGCGAGTTAATTCTGTTATATTGCTCAGTAGAGATTCTACTTAACGTATATAATTCACTGGTACAGCCACACTTTGATTACTGTAATGTAGTATGAGGAAACTGTTCTAAGAACCTATCTTCTAAATTGCAAAAATTGCAGAATCGCACCGCTCGCGTTCTGACTTTCTCTAATTATGACTGCAGTACCAGTGAATTATTTCAAAATTTAAAGTGGTCGAAACTTGTCCATCAGCGTGCAGTTAGTAAAGCAATAATGATGCATAGCATTGTAAATAACACTGCTCCAGAATATCTGACTTCCCGTTTTGTTCGTCGCTGTGATTTAACTAGTTATAACCTTAGAGAGAATGAATACAAGCTTGCTGTTCCGCAACCCCGTACTGAATTTTACAAAAGAAGTCTTTCTTACAGCGGTAGTGTGTTATGGAACGGCTTGCCTCTGGAGGTGCGGCAATTGACATCCCCTAGTATATTTAAGGGAAAATTAAGAGACATAAATTTCGATTGACAAATTATTTAATTAGCGATATTCTGTTTTTACACACGACCTCCTTGAAAAGCAGGTGTTTTCTTTTCATCATTATTATTTTAGTTTCTTTTATCTTAGTTTTCAGATTAGTTAGGAAGTTAGTTTTTTCTATACTTCAATGTAAATGTATATCTGAAGGAAATACCGTGTTTAAATAAAGTTACCTTACCTTACCTTACCTTAGTATTATTATCTGTCCCTGACTAGAAGGTTTTTATCCAATCATTAGTTTATTTTTAGTTTATTTCGATCGCGTGATGAAGAATGTTCGTGTTCTCACTGGGTTTTACATCCTGCTTTTACTTGATTAGATGGTCGTCTTTGTTTTTGTTTTGTTTTCTTCGTTTTTTCCTTCAAATCGTGCCTACCTCTGGTTTAATTTCAAGTCTACTCTACTTACGCTTACTAAGGTGTTAGTGACCCGCAGGGTGAATTAAACTACCTTCAGACGGGTCGGGTTGTTAGGGGTCTTTTTTTGGCTGTATTGTCCCCATTCATATTACTGGGTATTGTTTTTTCTAATTGTTTCCTTAGACCTAGTCATAAAATTAGGTATTACAATTGATTGGCAAATGGAAACTCTACTTGAAAGGTTTCAGTGAAATTGACCCAAAATTTTGGAGATTAAGCGTAAATTCCAATTCTAGCAAGTAAAGAAAAAGTTTCAGTGTGCCAAAAAATTGGACATGAGTACCACCTATTTTCGCTTTTGAATTTCCTGCGCGCTGCCATTTTATCGTATGGTGGTATGATAAAGCAGGTCTCTCGACAAAGAATAACACACCAGTAGATGATTTTCTTTCCTGTGTGTGGAAGTTCCGAAATCACAAGGCTTTGTTGAACCACATAACGCCTCTAATTTCGGCAATTTTTTGTTTGCGGTCTAAACAGCCCCTGTATTTTGTCCAGTTTATTTTACGCGCACTCAGCGCTCGGCTTTCCCTCAGGTTACCTGCTTGTGTTCGATTCTCCTGTGCGGTCCCCAATCTTACCAACAATTAAACAGGCTATAACAGTCCAGACATTATAGATGTCCTGAACATAAGGCTTGTTAAACTACGAGCAGTCTCCCTTTCCGCTCAGGGACAACTGAGAGAAAAGAACACGCGAGCAACAGCAGCCGCAAGCTCAACAACAACTGGATGCACAGATGACGTGTCTGTGATCATTGACGTTTCCATAGCAACCGTCTACTCAGAAGTGTATTTTGACTATTTTCTGTCTTTTTTCAGTCTTTTTGCAGGTTTCCCTCCTTCGTTTATAAGAAGAAGATAATTTTTTGCTTTTGTGTGCTTGTTTTGACTAAGTATGTTTCTTAGAACAAAATGATATATTTTTGGTGACGTCATTGTCAGCTGTATGACTGCAGGTTTGGGATTCAAGATGGCGGCCTCAAATTCAAAATGGCGGGTTTGTGACGTTATTGTGACGTCACGACACGTCATAATTGACACGTCATAAGCCCAATCTGTTAAGCTAATGACGTGCTACAAACGTGCCAAGTTTCATCGCAAGAACTTCAACACTTTTCGAGATCTATAAGGGGAGCACTTTGTTCCCCCCCCCCCAGGCTCAGAAACTCAAAAAAGCCCAGGCAGAATAGGTTAATATAATTTAACTAGAATGCTTCTATCTTAAAAGAAGACGAACCCATTCGCTAAATATTAGGCAAAGAACTGAATACGGCAAAGTTCTTTAAATTTGGTAGACCAGTCATTTTCGATTTTTTCATGATTATATCCCATAACGAAAAACTAAAAAATTCCAATATCAGTATCAACCTTCTTTTGTTCATAACATATTTCTCACTAGAACTCCCTCGTAGGAAAATAACATCTTCCAGAGCGTCATTATTGATTACAAGTATGTATATAAATATTATAAATATAAATGTGTATATAAACAAATATCGATAAAAACCCATCATATCAGTGTTAAACAAGGTGCATTTCCTGAACCGAAACACGAGTTGTAATTAAATGTTCTTTTTTTTTTCTTTCACTTTCATCCAGAAACTTGTAATGTTGCAAACGAAGGGCATGTCATTGATGCTACTTAATCGAACTCAAAATGGGAAGGGAAAGGTTTCTGAAATTAAAAATTACTAAACTATAAAATTTGCCCAAGAATAACAATTCAATTGGGCTTTCGTCTTCAACGCTGCCATCCGAAAGCGATCATATAATTTCATAAGTTCAGCAATTTTGGGTGAGTAAAATTGCTAATTTAAGCACTTGCTAACTTTAAAAATCCTAATTTCAATATTTATTAGAACCATTTTTACTAGAATGAAAAGTATCAATCACAACAAAATTTTTGTACTTGTTTACTGTGCCTGAACCATATCCACAGAAACTGGAAATTTATTGTTTCATGGTGTTCAGTGACAGATCCTCGCTTTACTCGGTGGCTGTCTTTTCTCTTCAACGTCATCCTCTTGATTTTTTAATTCTCCTTCAGAGTAAAGGTTTTAAGAGCCAGTCCACGAGAGGTTCAAAGATTTTTGGAAATGGTCAGAAACGACCCGCTATCTCAAACTTTGCTTGCTGAAAGCTAGTCATGAGCAAGTAATTAAATCGACATTATTTTGTCTATAATACTAATGTGGTCACGTGACAGGCAATTTAAGTTTGACTCCCTGGGAGCAATTTTGGCTCAAAAAAGTTTCTAAAATTCACCAACTTTGAAAAGTTGAAAGGTTGAAGCAGGAATAGGGATTTCCTGCGATTCTGCACTTTCTTCCTGAAGGGATGTAAACGCATGTCGTTTGCGAAGTCTCCGTGAAAAGTCAAACCGAACACCGAACTGGCGACTTTTGATGGAATTTTAGCAGCGACATTGTGTCCAGTTTTAAAAAGCAAGAGTTCAATCCCCTTTGGTAAGAAAACAGCGGATACATGTAATATGAGCATTTAAGCCATCAATTGAAAGTTCCCCAGTGAAATGGGAAGTCCTACTGCTCATCTTACAACAGCTCATAAAACTGGACAGATATCTTAAGGCAGCTTTCGTGTGGACACAGGAGCACCTTGTTCTCGTCGCATCAAAATTAAATTGCCATCAAATGCCCTCGAAATCGGAGAGGAATTCGCCGGTGGTTTACACAGGAAATTAGAAATAGCACATTCAACATCAAGTACGTAAACGATTTTTGCATTTCTTACTTCTCTCCACAAAAAAGGTGAAATAACAAAACACTAAGTTATATAACAAAAATTGGGTCAGTGCACTTTTTTCACATTATCGAAATTAACACAACAATTAATACACTCTTCTTTCCATTATAAACAATGCAAAACGAAACAAAACAAAACAAAAACAAAGCAATACCTGACAGCTGCTGCTTAAATTTCACACATTTCCGTATTTTGAAAGCGTCTGTTCCGCATTAGAACCGGCACTACTTAACTTCCCAGTGAAAAATTTAAACGAGTGGCCAAAGTAAAATCTTAGGGTGCGTTTCTTTGGGAGAATCCGAAAACGGATTTGTGATCCTGGATCATATGGATTCTTCGACACCAAAGAAACGCAAAATCCGAAAAAGGATTATTTTGTCATGACAAGACAGGCTGGAGGCACGCAATATATATGTCAGAACGATATTTCTCTCGTACTGCCCTAGAATTCAACTAGAATGGAATACAAATAATTTATAAACAAGGACAGTATCTGCAGTAGTTCAAGTAAACTCGCTATTTGCGTTCACAGTTAGCAAAATCTGGTCCCTGAAGTACAGAAATGGTACACAAATGAAGTTATCCTGACGTGTCAATGCTTCTGTCTGTACTTTTGGAGAAAACTTTTCAAATATACGGAACGGAATAATCACCTGAATTTTCTTTTTCACGATCGAATGTTTTGTCACGCAAGATCGAGAGAAAATATGGCGAGACCAGTAAATTTGCATGGAAGACCGCTTGACAGATGTACTATTTTCGGATCCGTCCCCCAAAGAAACGCATGGATCATGAATCCTAAAAATCCGGATTTAGATTTGATCTGATGTATCCACTCGGAGTGTGGATTCTTCAGATCACTAATCCGTGATTAATCCATTTTCGGATTTAGGTAAAGAAACGCAAAATCTGTTTTTGGATACAAGAATCCGGATTTGGATTTTCCCAAAGAAACGCACCCTTAGCTTCATTTTCTTACCGAAACGCACATGAACCTTTCAGCAGATTATTTCGTACATTTGGTACAAATAACCACCATCATTCACCTCCACTTCGGCGACTGATTGAAAATTATCACAAATATATCAGAATTCATTATGATAATATCCTTTTTTTTTAAGTGTGCGAAACGTTGAAAGGTTTACGTAGGTTTCAATGAAGAAAATGAAGCTAGAATATTAGTTTCGCCGATTACAAAGGGAAGTCATAAAATGTGTGCATTATAGGGATGATTCCAACAAGATGTCATCCATTACATCGAAATACCTGTATGAATGTACATGAGGTTCTCAGAGGCGCTCGGGAACGAACCCGATCTCATCCTGGAATATCTAACATATATGAACTAATACTAATTCCAATTATTCTGACTATACATTCGCCCACTTTTAAATAAAACTTATTTCTCCTGTATTGGTAAAAACGTTTGTGGTATTGTAGCAAATGTTTCGATGAATAATGTGCGCCCCCTCCCTCCTTATTTTCTAGAGGCGGCTCCAAGTCAAGTTGGCTCTTAACTGCTTCATGACGGGATGTTACCTTTACTTTCCAATCCATTAGCTAGTATATAAGTCAATAGGCAAATCGCACCTCCATTGTCTTTGAATGAATGTACGTATTGAATGCATATAATAAGGGTGCTCACGAAAAGAGAGCGTACAATAAGGTTTACCGACTTTTATGAGAATGACATCGGAAGTCACCTTATGAAGGCTTGGGTGTTTCTTTTAGATATCAGCTATAAATTAACCGAATATTTTGGCAAGATACACAGATTGCACGCAATGGGCTGAAAAGTCTTTCGTAAACCGACTTTGCGAAAACCAGTTATTGTGGGTGAAAAGTTTGAATTTCAAGTGAGTAAAAGAAGTCAAGTTAATGCTAACACTGGTTCTTTTTGCTAACGGACATAGATCTGATAGGTCTTTGCCATCAGTGTAATCCTATTTTGTTATTGTTGGCTTACAGCAATGGCTAAAAGTAAGGAAGGTTCGATTTGTGGTCTGCCTCTCTGGGTGCCGATCCCAAGCAACGACACTGCCTCCTTCGAACATGACATCGCTTGGAGCGTCATTAACGTCCCATTCTGCCTCTTTGCTTTTCTTGGAAACTTAGTAGTCATTATTGCCGTTATCAAAACGCCATCTCTGCAAAGACCGTGCAATATTCTGCTGTGCAGTCTAGCCACTACAGATTGCTCGACCGGTTTGGTAGCTCAGCCGCTGTTTGTTGCATGGCGTTTGATGATTCACCGCATCCATAAAACTTGCGATCATCAGGCTGAACTGCTTGAAGCGTTTACAGTTAGCCAGGTGGCTTTTACTGGATGGTCATTTGCCAATCTCACCATCATCAGCTTTGATCGCCATTACGCGCTTTCCAAGCCTTTGGAATACCGTGCAAAAGTTACAAAGAAAGGTAACAATCTTCGTAGAGAAATTCTGATACTAACATTGAAAATTGTGAGTAAGAAAGAAGATAAGGAAATGTACACTGAATCAAGAACATTTTGAGCATGCGAAAAGTAGACCCCCCTATTTGTAATAAAATTAATATTATTTGTCTCAAGGCTAGTAATCTTGGGGAAAATTATCGCGCTGCTGTGATATCCGTAGTCACCCCTGCCTTTTTGCCCGGATTAGGTGGTCAACTGTTACAAATTTCCCAACGTTAGTAGGTCGTGAGCGGGTTGCGAGTGAGGATAAATTCATTTCTCACTTTTTGTAAATTAAATAAAATAGACAGGGAATTGTTCAAGAACAAAATCCCTTGAGTCAAAGGTACGATAACTGAAAATAAAGTTACAAGAAAATAAAAGAAAATGACAAAACCAAAATAAATGACGAAACTTTATACAAGACGAACGTGATGATATAGAAGACCAAATACTGGCGATAGGCTTGACAAACTACCGACTGAAACTTACAGAGAAAGATTGAAGCGAACTTTACATCATGATACAAAATGCAGAATAAAACTAGGAGGTACAACAAAAACCCGGATCACAGAGAAAACTAATTAACGAAAAAGTATACAAAAACTGACCTAATGTTACGTAACCGTAAAATTCTGGCGCCTACCTGTTTAGGAGGAAGCAGCGTGGTCTAGTCATTACGGCGCAGGATTTGAAATCCGGAGGTGCCGGGTTCAAGTCCGGATCTGAGCACCAGCTGGAGTTGTTTTACGGTAGACCTACGTTCATCACCTCGGCCAAGCTTGTAGATAGCCAGCCGGTTTGCCTGCTGCCAATTGGGATAGTTAACTTATTATATTGAATTTGTATTATTTGTTTCTGATTATTTGAGTGGAGTGCTTTTAAACTAGTTTGGTAGCTACATCCACTACAAAGAAAGTAACATTTATTTACATTTTACGCAATGATGTATTCATTTTGCAAAGAAGCTGATTGGTAAGAATGACGTTATAATAAAGTCGTTGCTCTTGAGTGTAGCTACTTTCGGAATTTGCTAAGACATGTGACCTTTAATCGTTAGGTTAGGGTCATTGCTACTTTCGGAACTTTACGTGGTTCTGTTAGTGCTAATAAAGTTGTTCTCGCTGTTGTTTTTGTTTAATAAATATTTCTTTTTCTCAACAGAGGCGGTGTATGCAGCTGCCATAACTGGAACAATCTGGCTGATGGTGACGGTTTTGCTGCGCTTCATTTTATCGCAGCTTATTCAGTTTGTCGTAAGCACCACTCTCGGTGTGGTTTTATTCATTCTTCCGATCGTGAACCACATCCGAATCTTCTTTGTTATTCGTCGTCACAACGACCAGGTGCAAAATGCAGTTTCTGGGCGGAATTTGTCTGCTATATTTAGGCGGGAAAAGAAAGCAGCCATCGACATGTTCATCGTGATCGCTGTCCTAATGCTTTGCCTCGCTCCTACACTAGTTTCCAATATGTTCAAAAGTTTCGTTGGGGAGCATTATGAGTTGTTTTACGTGTGGTCGCGGACTCTTATTTTCATTAACTCGTCCATGAATCCTCTTATTTATTTGGCCCGGAATAGCGCGATTAGAAATGCAGTGAGAGCCGTGATGCACTTTTGATCACTTGAGGTTATATTTGACAATTATTTGCCGAAGGCGAAGTAAATATTGGCAAATAGCCTGAGGCGAATAATTGTTTAAGTATAATTTTAAGATGTGGACATCAAAAAAACAAAACCAAAAACAAAACAAAAAAAGAACAGACAAAAAAAAGACAGCTAAAACTTGACAAACAACACACGAAAAAAAGTGACTTAGCTTAGCAGCCCCCCCTTAGAATTAAAATTATACTTATATTCGGATAGTATGCTAGCAATTGCGAGTTAATTCTGTTATATTGCTCAGTAGTATTATTATCTGTCCCTGACTAGAAGGTTTTTATCCAATCATTAGTTTATTTTTAGTTTATTTCGATCGCGTGATGAAGAATGTTCGTGTTCTCACTGGGTTTTACATCCTGCTTTTACTTGATTAGATGGTCGTCTTTGTTTTTGTTTTGTTTTCTTCGTTTTTTCCTTCAAATCGTACCTACCTCTGGTTTAATTTCAAGTCTACTCTACTTACGCTTACTAAGGTGTTAGTGACCCTCAGGGTGAATTAAACTGCCTTCAGACGGGTCGGGTTGTTAGGGGTCTTTGTTTGGCTGTATTGTCCTCATTCATATTACTGGGTATTGTTTTTTCTAATTGTTTCCTTAGACCTAGTAATAAAATTAGGTATTACAATTGATTGGCAAATGGAAACTCTACTTGAAAGGTTTCAGTGAAATTGACCCAAAATTATGGAGATTAAGCGTAAATTCCAATTTTAGCAAGTAAAGAAAAAGTTTCAGTGTGCCAAAAAATTGGACATGAGTACCACCTATTTTCACTTTTGAATTTCCGGCGCGCTGCCATTTTATCGTACGGTGGTATGATAAAGCAGGTCTCTCGACAAAGAATAACACACCGGTAGATGATTTTCTTTCCTGTGTGCGGAAGTTCCGAAATCACAAGGCTTTGTTGAACCACATAACGCCTCTAATTTCGGCAATTTTTTGTTTGCGGTCTAAACAGCCCCTGTATTTTGTCCAGTTTATTTTACGCGCACTCAGCGCTCGGCTTTCCCTCAGGTTACCTGCTTGTGTTCGATTCTCCTGTGCGGTCCCCAATCTTACCAACAATTAAACAGGCTATAACAGTCCAGACATTATAGATGTCCTGAACATAAGGCTTGTTAAACTACGAGCAGTCTCCCTTTCCGCTCAGGGACAACTGAGCGAAAAGAACACGCGAGCAACAGCAGCCGCAAGCTCAACAACAACTGGATGCACAGAGTGGTTATAGTGGCAGTCAGGGGTATCCTAGCAACCAGGGTACAATCAGTATTATAGTTATCAACAGTAGCAGACGTATCAAATTACTGATGCCTGAACTTCCTTCTGCATGTAAAAGGACTACGAGCTGTCCAGTTTGAGAATCATTTGATGAAGCTGTAGACCAAGTTCTATTACCATTCAGAGGAATTTTTTTAATCCACGCACAGGGCGTATTACCAAATAGGACAAGCAGGTAATCCTATAACCTGTTAGTTGTATTGTATACTAGGCCGTGCGCTGTCCAGTATGGGAAATAACTGGAAGTTGCACTGCTTGCATCGGTTTTGGATTAACAAGATAAATAACTGGAAATACTGTAGGAGTTTGTTGGTTTGGGACTTGAGGAAGAATTTTGCATTTTGCAACAGTTTATTTGCAATGTATAATCTCTTTCTCAAAAAGTTATTTTGTTATAGAAGAAACCCTTTTGTTAAATAATTCTTTGTTATTGGTAGTGGGAGTCAAGTTAATTCACAGCCGTGATTTGGAATGTAAAGAAAATTGTGTTGGGATGTGGATAGTTGCAAACCCAAACAATATACTTCAAAAATAAGCTCAATTGAGTGATTGATTAGGCAACTCGCCAATAAGCCACACTCAACCCAATTGCCATTTGCCAGTCGTTAAAAGATTGTCATGCTTTCCTAAAACACTTAACTGCATGCAATGTATATTGAACTTCTGCTAACATTTCAAATGTGAAGTAAATTAGGTAGACTACTGGTAAGCATGATTTGTAAATGAAGCTGCTCTCAGGCACAAGACTTGGTATAAACAATTTTTTAGTTTCCTGGTAGAAATTCTTAACAGGATAGGGTTCCTAAAAGGATCCTAAACTAGGATCCTGATACTATATTATTAGATACTGTACATCACTATAAGACCACATAGGATCCTATCTAAGATCCCGTAGGATCCTGTAGGATTTTGTGCAGGATAAGGTTCCTGAGTAGGATCCTAAACCCTAACTAGGGTAATTATATATGGTTAGGAACCTGGGCCCAGTTGCACAAAGCAACTTAAGATTAAGTGCGAATTTTCTGCAACCATTCCCTTTGTTCTGGAGGATTTTCTTGCTCGGTATCACAGATACTCGGCCGAGGAGTGCACAAGGAAATCCCCAGAAACACAGAGACGGCTGCAGAAAAATCCCACTTAATTTTAAGTTCCTTTTGCAACCGGGCTCTGGGTAGAATGTTATGGGATCTTACTGGTTCCTGGCTACATTTGAAGCATGTACTATAGGATCCTGTACAGAATTTGTGGAAACTGTGGAAACTTTGGTAATAATGAAACT
This sequence comes from Siderastrea radians, assembly GCA_964017195.1. Taxonomy (NCBI): domain Eukaryota; kingdom Metazoa; phylum Cnidaria; class Anthozoa; order Scleractinia; family Rhizangiidae; genus Siderastrea; species Siderastrea radians. The sequence continues at coordinate 70,339,964 of OZ024888.1, read as the reverse complement.
GAGATGTAGGTACCTTGCTGAACATAAGCCAGTTTTTGGGTTTCTTGGTAGATTGCAAAATAAGTGCAAGACGTCAAAACTCGCTGTCTAGGCCTTGTTGGTCAAAGCATGGTAAAGTTACTCCATGATCAATGTTGACTTTACGAAGACGAAGTTAATGTTAAGGAGTATTTCTGAAGTGAATTTTATCATTCATTCGAATCAAAGAAGAAGAATCAAGACCGTGGCAACATTATAATACTGGACTATTAATTATGTTATGCAGGTATACATAAACTGTCCAGTACCCTGAGCATAATAATCCTTTCATTCCCATTCAAAGTTGCAACCACCTTGTATAGCACAAACAACAACACATTAAAGAACTGCTTGACAGCTTTCATTTTAAGAAAGTTTTACAGCACGTCCTGTAAAACGCAATAAATGGAACGTGACAATGCTCATGCACCATGGGTGGTCTAGGGGCAACAATGTACTTTTAATTACCTTTTCTAGCATTCTGAACATTTGCATGTTATTTTCCACTGTTGCAACTCTTCTGGTTAGTTTTCTTTCGCTAGTTTTGGTTGGCCTAAGGCCATGAATGTTCCATTCATTGATGTAGTTTTACTGCGTGCTGTCTAGCTACAGTTTAGCACGTATTTTTCTGTTGGCTGCACTTGTTGTTCTTTGTCTGGCTATAAAAGCCCGGAGACTCTGTTTAAGGTTCAATTTTCTTGTGGCAAGCATTTGTATCACTTGTAAGTCAAATAGAGTGTAAAGTTTTTTCATCCTTTTCCATGGTTCGCCTCAAGCTTGTAAGACTACAACACCAACGCGTGGTAATCGCCGGGACGACCTCTCGTCGCTTTCGACCGAAATCTTGAGACTCCGTTTGCAGGCCCTCAACCTGCCAATCGCGGGAAATCGTGCCTCTCTGCTCCACCTTAAGAAATTAGAGCGAATGCAAATGTTTCCAGTGCTAATGCTCCACCAGTCCAGGCGTCCAGGGACAACCTTGCTGCGGAGACACCGAGGCCGAATCTGAAGACACTTTGTCCGACGCTGGTTCCTCACCTGACGACCTTTTCGAGGACCAGACCCAGCCAGCGGCCCGAAGCAATGCCTCCTTCGAGGCGCAAATGTCTGTTCTTCGCGAGACCTTGCAAAGCTCAGTTCAAGCGGCCCTTCTGCAACAGCGCTCACATCCACAGCATTTTGGACTTCCTTCGCTCGCTACCACTGTTCCTTCTCGCAGGGCACCTGGCGCTGCTACTCCGTTAGGGCTAAATCGTCCTTTGGACAAGAATTTAGGGGACCGCATTCTTCGGGGCTTCCAGCTGCCTACGCCAGTCAAACTGCCCATTCCCCCCACATCTGCAGCCGGTGCTTCTCTTCCAGTCACGCCTTCTGCACCTGCCCTCAACGCTCGTCCGGTGGTGGTACCAGGAATGCAGGCAACAGCGACCGCAGCAAGAAGTGAAGGTCCCCTGCTGTCTACTCCTATTGGTGTGGATCGCTTGCAGTTGCAACTGTCTGATCATCCTGATCGTGATTATGTTGATTCCTTAATTCATATGCTTAGGTTTGGCGCTCATATAGCGTATACTGGCCCCCTTAGACCCCGCCTATCACGTAATTTAGTTTCTGCCTCTCAGCATTCCGATATAGTGTCGGATAATTTAGCTAAGGAAGTTAAGTTGGGTAGGGTAGCTGGCCCCTTCCTCACTCCAACCCTCCCTGATCTCCAATGTCACCTGTAGGCGTAGTCCCTAAGAAGCATTCCTCGGAATGGTGCACTATTTACCATCTTTCTTACCCGGAAGGGGACAGCATTAATGACTATATACCTAAAGACCTGTATTCCATTTACTATGTAAGAGTGGATGATGCTATTCACATCTTACAAACCCTGGGTCCAGGCTCTTTTATGGCTTAGACAGACTTAAAGTTTGCCTTCCGCCTTATCCCTATGCGCCTGGATGACTAGAACCTTTTGTGTATATATTGGCAGTCTAAGTTTTATGTTGACCTTTATCTTCCATTCGGGTTGCAGTCGGCCCCATTCCTCTTTATCCTATTGTCTGATGCCCTGGATGGATTCTTAAAAATAAGTATGGTATCAAGCATGTCATCCATATACTGGATGATTTTTTCCTAGTGGACCCCTCCAAATTACAGTGCCTTACTAGCTTCAACACTTTGCTTCGCACTTTCATGTCCGTCAGGGTCCCAGTTGTTGCTTCTAAGACCCTAGGTCCCCCCCAAGTCCTGGAATTTATGGGTATTGTTCTGGACAGCGTCCGCATGGAGGCCCGCCTCCCTGACGACAAACTTACTAGGATTTGGGATATGCTTGACTCCTTCCAATTCTGCCGAACCGCACGCTGGTAGAACTTCAGTCCCTCATTGGCACTTTACAGTTTGCCTGTAAGGTAGTTGTTCCTGGTAGAACCTTCCTCCAAAGGATTATCAACCTAACTCAGGGCGTGCCCAGTCGTTTTCACCATGTGTACCTTAACAAGGAGTTTTTTAAGGACATTGCTACGTGGAAAGCTTTCATCTCTTCATGGAATGGGCGCTTCTTTTTTCTTAGACTCCACCCTTACCCCTGCTCATACCCTGGAATTATATACCGATGCTGCTAGCACAGTGGGCTTTGGGGGTTTCTTTCGGGTTTCAGGGGAGATGGCCACCTCATCTTCAAATAAGCAAAGAGCAGGGTATCACTATAGAGTGGCAGAAACTATTCCCCATTGTAGTTGCCTGTGCCTTATGGTATCCCCATTTTTCTGGTAAACGTTTCCAATTCTGGCGTGACAATGAGTCAGTGGTCACAATTATTAACTCGGGACATTCCAAGGCCCCCACATCATGGATTTACTGCGTTTTTTGGTCCTCCTTTCTATGAAGCACAATTTCTTCATTAGGGCTTGTCATGTTCCTGGGGTTTCTATTGCTATCGCTGACTCCCTCTCCCGTTTTCAGGTTCGGCGTTTCAGGGAGCTCGCCCCCACTGCAAAGCCTCACCCCTGCTCCATCCCGCCTTCTCTACTGACTCTTTAAGAGATGAAGTTCTGCAGTATGCCACCTGGGGACTTGCATTCAACACCAGTCGTTCTTACAGCTCTGGGGAGAAAAGGTTTATCCAATTTTGTTTAATGAACAGTATCATGTCGGAGGGGGTTGACATTCTACCTGCCTCAGAAGGAACTCTTATTTAGTTTGCTTCATATCTAGCTAGCTATGTTCGTCATGGTACCATTAAGCTTTATCTTGCAGCCGTGCGCAATCTCCACATTTGTTGTGGGCACGGCGATCCTTTACAGGGTAAATTACTATTAAAAGAGGTCCTTCGGGGTATCCTTCGCTACCAGGGGCAATCTCGCATCCTACGCCAACCTGTCACACCCAGTGTTTTGCTGGCCATTCGTCCTATCCTCCGGGGTTGGTTGGGCCCTAAGGATTTCTCTATGATATGGGCTGCCTTTACTTTAGCATTTTGTGGCTTCCTTCGCTGTAGCGAATTTACCTATCCAGGGGTAAATCTTTTTCGGTCACACCTTGACCTGTCTACTGATGCCAATTCCTTTTACCCTAGTCTGGACAGCCCCCACCACATCTCGGTTACCCTCAAAGCATCTAAGACAGACTTCTTTTGGCGGGGTCACTCTCTCCTAATTGCTCGTTCAGGGGCTCCATTGTGTGCTGTCAAGGCCATGCGTGATTTTGTTATAAATGTTCGGCCCCCACCTGGGCCTTTGTTTGTTTTCCAGTCCGGTCAGCTCCTGACCCGGTCCTCGGTTACTAGTCTCTTACGGGATGCTGCACGCTGTGCAGGACTCCCTTACCAGTGCCTCAAGGGTCATAGTTTCCGTATTAGTGCAGCATCCGCAGCTGCAGCAGCAGGCTTTCCGGACTGGCTGATAAAGGTTTTGGGTAGATGGTCTTCTGAATGCTATCAGCCCTATATCCGTACCCCTCAGTCTATAGTATTTTCTGCGGCCCCTAGGATGGCCTGCATCCATGATCCACCTACAACAGGCTAGTTACTCGTCTTATGTAGCTTTTTCCCCTTGGTGTTTTTCAGGTTTTGCTTGGGGAAAAGGGCTTTGCATGTCTCTGTGGCGGTTAGGTCTCGTCGGCGACCTCCCCCAAGCTTTGTTTTTTGTTTGTTCTATTGATTTATTTGTGCACCTGCCAATACTCTTGTCCGACCAGCACTGGCTGTTCATGTGGTGTCAACATACAGTGCTGGGGAGATAGGTGAGGCACCTAAGGTCACGTGATTGTTTATTCAGACCTGCCAATACTCTTGTTCCGTCCCACGGCGTGTAGCGCTGGGAGGACTAGTGAGGCTTAAATGGTCAAGCATATGAAAGACGCTTGTCATGCCAAACTGCAAGGGATGTTTCCCCCCATGACGCCTTACTGAGTCTGTGTGTTTCGTCCTAGTAGTTATTACTATAAAGGCGTTTTTTTTTTCAATTTGTTTAAGCTGCTTGCGTTGGCTTGAAACAGTGACATTAATAGTCACACTGGGTTTCATCCACAGACTCGTTAGCTGTAACCACCTTGTAAAAGTAAAGTGGCACACGAGTCATGGAGGCCCACAACGGCCGGAGCTTAACCCGGTTTCTGTAGCATGAAGCAACTGAGAGTATAGCTCCACCGCCTGGATGGGATGCTTAGTCTATCGCAGGGTATAGTTACTCCCCTACAGTATGTTGCAGGTACCCATTTGTACCCTTGGAGAGAGAGGTGACATGTGAGGTAAAATCTTAGCTATCACTGCAAACGTAGAACCATTTTGAAGGTGTTCCTTCTAATTTAGGGCTTAATTTAGAAAGTATCGCAGTGACCTAGCCGCAGAGAGTAGGAAGAAAAGATTGTGTGTCATCAAACTGATAGTAGGCAATTTATTGAATAGGTAGATAAAGTCGCACACGAGACAAGGAGGCCAGGACGCCCGGAGCTTATCCCGGTTTCTGTAGCATGAAGCAACTGAGAGTATTTCTACTCCCCCCTGGATGGGACGTTAGTCCATCGCAGCGTTACCCCAGCAGTATGTCGCCGGTATCCATTTTATACACCTGGGTGGAGAGAGACTATGTGGGGCAAAGTTTCTTGTCATAAGGAAACAACACGATGGCAGGGACTGGGCGTCGAACCACCGACCTTCAGATCTGAAGTCCAACGCGCTAACCACTACGCATTGAACAAGAACAAGATGTGTTTATTTTCTCGGCTGGATAACGGTTTGGACAAGCATCACTTTCAGTCAACTCACAGGGTAGAACAACAGCGAGGGATCCACCAGTCGTCATTTGTGGGATTTTCTGTGCCGCTCCACTTTAGTTTAAGGTGTAAATTTGATTTTCTTTATGGCTTCATCATCATCATCATCATCATCATCATCATCATCATCATCATCATCACCATCATCATAAACTTTCCTGTTTTGTTATTATCTAATTTTTGGCCTTGATTCATTCAATTAAACCTGTGATCAATGCGCTGCTTGAATGTGGTAAGGCGTCTACGGAAAGCTCGCGAAGTACGACAAATAAAGGGGATCAGGGAAGAGGAAATAGTTTCCTCAAACCTCTCTGCAGTGCCCATTGGTTATTTCCCATCGCATTCTCTGTCATGCCAGTTTCTCGTATTGAAGCAGGGATGGGATTTCCTGCGATTTAATTAATTTCGCGCTTTCTTCTAAGGGATATCAGTCACATGTCGTTTGCGAAGTCTCCTTTCGGAAGAAGGGGAGAAATGAAAAGTCAATCAACAAAGTTATAAAACCGAGCACCATACAGGCGACTCTTGATGGATTCTGGCAGCGATATTGTGTCGAGTTTCAAAAAGTAAGATTTCAATCCCCTTCAGTGAGAGTGCGTACAAGCAATATGAGCGTTAAAGTCATCAATTGAAAGTTAGGCCCATCGAAGGGGGAAGTCCTTCTGACCCTTCTACAAATTGAAACAAACAAACAACAACTTTATTTTAGTGTCGAGGTATTTGGCTGTATACAGCTGTACGGGGCACTCATAAAGCTGGACAGATATCTTAAGGTAGCTTTCGTGTGGACATAGGAGCACCCTGTTGTCGTCGCATCGAAATTAAATTGCTATGAGATGACCTCGAAATCGGAGAGGAATTCGCTGGTGGTTTACACAGGCAATTAAAAAAAGCACATTCAAAAGCGAGTACGTAAACGACTTTTGCATTTCTGATTTCTCTCCACAAAAAAGATGAAATAACAAAACACTAACTTAAATAATAAACATTAGGTCAGTGCACTTTTTCACATTATCGAAATTAACACAACAATTTTATATACACTCTTCTTTCCATTATAAACAATGCAAAACAAAAATAAAAAAAAACAAAAACAAAGCAACACTAGACAGCTGCTGCTTAAATGTCACACACTTCCGTATTTTGAAAGCGTCAGTTGGGTATCAGTCAGAACACTACTTAATTTCCCAGTGAAAAATTTCAACGAGTGGCCAAACTAAAATCTTAGCTTCATTTTCTTACCGAAACGTACATGAACCTTTCAGCAGATTATTTCGTACTTTTGGTACAAATACCCACCATGATTCACCTCCACTTCGGCGACTGATTGAAAATTCTCACAAATATATCAGAATTCATTATGGTAATGTCCTTTTTTTTAAGTGTGCGAAAAGTTGAAAGGTTTACGTAGGTTTCAATGAAGAAAATGAAGCTAGGATTTTACTTTTGCCGATGACAAAGGGAAGTCATGAAATGCCTGCATTCTAGCGATGATTCCAACAACATGTCATCCATTACATCCTAGATATGTTCTTCTAATCGAAATACGTGTATGAACGTACTTGAAGTTCTTAGAAGAGCTCGGGAATGAACCCAGTCTCATATATGAACTAATACGTCAAAGATAAGCAGGGAGGGAAAATGGTCCGGTCACGGCACTAATTCCAATTTTTTTGGCTAGACATTCGCCCAGTTTTAAATAAAACTTATTCCTCCTGTATTGGTGAAAAAAGGTTGGTGATATTGTAGCAAATGTTTCGATGGATAATTCCCCCCACCCCCGAAAAAAAATATTTTCTAGAGGCGACTCCAAGTGAAGTTGGCTCTTAACTACTTCATGACGGGATGTTACCTTTATTTTCCAATCCATTAGCTAGTAAATAAGTCAATAGGCAAATTGCACTTCCATTGTCTTTGAATGAATGTACGTATTGAATGCATGTAATAAGGAATAAGGGTGCTCACAAAAAGAGCGCGTACAATAAGGTTTACCGACTTTTATGAGAATGACATCGGAAGTCACCATATGAAAGCTTGGGTGTTTCTTTCAGATATCAGCTATAAATTAGCCGAATATTTTGGCAAGATGCACAGACTGCACGCAATGGGCTGAAAAGTCTTTCGTAAACCGATTTTGCGAAAACCAGTTTTTGCAGGTGAAAAGTTTGAATTTCAAGTGAACAAAACAAGTCAAGTTAACGCTAACACTGGTTCTTTTTGCTATCGGACATAGATCTGATAGATTATTGCCATCGGTTTAATTCTACTTTGTTATTCTTGGCTTACAGCAATGGCTAAAAGTGAGAACGGTTCGATTTGTGGTTTGCCTCTCTGGGTACCGATTCCAAACAACGACACTGCCTCCTTCGTACATGACATCGTTTGGAGCGTCATCAACGTCCCATTCTGCCTCTTTGCTTTTCTTGGAAACCTAGTAGTCATTATTGCCTTTATCAAAACACCATCTCTGCAAAGACCGTGCAATATTCTGCTGTGCAGTCTAGCCATTACAGATTGCTTGACCGGTTTGGTAGCTCAGCCGCTGTTTGTTGCATGGCGTTTGATGATTCATCGCATCCATAAAACTTGCGATCATCAGGCTGAACTGCTTGAAGCGTTTACGGTGAGTCAAGTGGCTTTTACAGGATGGTCATTTTCCAATCTCACCATCATCAGCTTTGATCGCCATTACGCCCTTTCCAAGCCTTTGGTATACCGTGCAAAAGTTACAAGGAAAGGTAATAATTTTCGTACAGAAAACTTGATACTAACATTGCAAATACGCTCGCCTGCGTAGTAGGCGTAAAGGGGGAAGGGGAAGGGGAGCGAGAACGCGGGAGAAAAATGGGGGACTGGGGGATAGGGACGAGGGAACGCCTGCTTCAAAGACACCCATTTCTTCATCGCCGCCCACCGATTTTCAGGTCAATTATAAAGGAGGCTCGCAACAGTTTTTTTGACCTTGGAGTGTATCTTTTGAAATCAAAATTTCGCATAGAAGATAAACTTCGATTTCCTTGATATTAAACCACCATTTCGGCATTTGACCGAAGATTATTTTTTCATTGGTTTCCTAGCAAAGCTATCACCATACAACAGTAATAGACACCCCCTCATTTTAAATAATGTCGAATATCTCCAAAACTAGTCAGACACTTTATGACGAAACTTGAACTATTTGAACTACTTAACCTACACAACTTGTAAGCGAAAGTTAGAGAAAAATCTGTAAGAGCGTTTGCAAGTAAATCGTGATTCATTTTTTGCGTGCCGATTTTGGTCATTCCTGTAATTTTCTCCAATATTTCAAGAAAGGTGAAACTTAACACTTTCTCTTTTCAGTTGAAAGATCCTTTATAACAGCAAAACATTCTCAATGTACTTTGAGCTTCCTAGGTGGCTGCGATTTTAAGATATTTATATTTAAAAACTGCTAAGGTCACGCGCTAAGGTTTCTGGTAGTTGTAGTAAAGATCGCGCCTATCGCGGGAAAGTGTCAAAAAATCAGCAGAAGCGCCATGTCGGCCAAGGCAAGCTGCCAGGTGTTTTACAAAGTTATGTGCTCGATTGCTATACAAATTCAGAGAAATTCAGCGTGGAGTTTTGTATGTTTTTTTTATAAACGAGGAATTGCGAAGTGTTGTTAACGATCATTTCAATGGAAAACGTTTTTTCCAAATTCTGGATATCGAGTATGTAGCAGGAAAACGTGAATGTGCCAGTATAATTTCCTTCATGAGAAAAAGAATCGAAGGGGAGGAGGGAGTTTCTGAGATAGGAGATATAGAAAAATTAGAACAGTTTTTAAATAACAGAACCAAATGGAGATCGAAGCAATAAAAATTTTATATCTAGCGTAGTGCAAAACAAAACGAGTAACCCACTGAGTGAAATGCTTTGAGCGACTCGCTCTGAGATTTAATAAAAACTAAACAAAGCAAATACATCTTAACAATATTTCGCTTTGAGCGAATCGGCAGTTCTAAGTTAGGTCATTGAAATGGAAGAGAAATACCATTCACTACTACAAGTTAACGCAAAACATGTAAAGATGATTGAAACATTCCTTCAACTGAAAAAGCAAGCAATGTTTATATTCGCACTAAGACGGCCGAACGATTTTTTGCGTTCAAACAACCCAATGTGCAGTACCAAAGAAAATCAAATTTGGCTTGAGAAATAACACTAACTCAGTCTAGAATAGTTTCTATTACTATTTTTTTGAATTATTTTATCATTTTGCGAAATAAGACATAAGCTTAATAAACAAAACTACAAAGACAAAATCTTGAAAGTTTACAGGGTGTCCCAAAAGTTCGTTCCTCTTATTTCATGCGCTATAACTTTTGATCGAAACTTTATTTTTACATAAAATTTCTGAAAGATGTTTATTACTCTATCGAGTACATGTATTCAAAAGTTCATTATCCGGCATGTGCCCCTTTATGTTTTTTATCACATTCTGTAGCCGTTGCGGCATGGAGTTGGCTAAGTCATATAGCGTGGAGAGCGGGATATTCTTCAAGGCTTGTTTGAGCCGTCTTTTCAGATCTTTCATGGTCTCAGGAGTTGGGTCTTTGTAGACAACTTCATGCATTATGCTCCAAAGACTCTCCACAGGGTCGATATCTGGCGTATTTGGAGGCTCTATAAAATTTGGCAGGTTTCTTTTGCACCCTGCTCGGGTGCTGCGTCCCGTCTTGGACGAAAGTCATGTGTTGATTGGAACTGAACAGTTTTCATTTGTCTATTGCTTCATTCACTTTTTTCCGGCAAAGGGGAGGTTTCACTTCTTTCTCTAATATGTTGTTGACATAGTAGTCGACAGCCATAGTCTGTCGCTGGGGTATAACATGAAGCACACTGAGTCCGCGGCCTGTCACTGCACCCCAGATGATCCATTTTGAGCCTTTTTTCACTTGGTATGCTGGAGGCACTTGGCTCTCCTGAGACCCCCATATCATATCATTTTTGGGATTAGGAAGTTGAAACAAATATTTCGGACATTCGTATGAAAAAAGAAAATCATCCAAATCTTCTGTAGTAAGGGTTTTGTACTGCTTAGCAAATTTCAGGCGAGCTGCACGTTGCTTGGCGGTGAGCAGAGGTTTCTTTTGCCGTCTCAGCGGCCTACAATCTTCGCTTTTCAGGAACCTCCAGACGGTGTTTTGTACCCCAACAAGGCCTTTGCTTGCTAACTGTTGTGAGAGCTGCCTCGTTGAATTTCCCCTTTTGCACTTAGCTTTCTTTAGGACTTTTTTAGCCGCTTCATTCAGGACTTTCGGTCTTCCCGTTCGTTTCTTGTCTCCGAAACCTTCATTTCTCGACCACCATTTTACTACCCAACGTTCGGATTTTTCCAGTTTTTTTTAGCAATTTTATTTACTGATAAGCCACTAGATCTAAGTACAAATGCTTGGGTTCTCAGCTAGCTGAGATTTTTTTGCGTTAAGAGGGTTCATCTTTTACGATAAACCACAAAAAACGAGGAAAGAGTGGTAGCAATTCGGGCTACAAAATACGAAAATATTTTACGGGAAATATACATGCGCTCGGGCAAAAGATGGCACAACAAATATATAATATTTAGCTAGATTGAAATAGACAACTTTTGTTAAAAAAATTTGTTTATCGAGTCTAATCGTACTGAATTACAAACCTATAAAGTAGAGGAACGAACTTTTGGGACACCCTGTATACGCACAACATTTTCTCGCCAAGATTAACTTTAATAAATGCAATTGCAATATCAGATCGCTTATTTTAATTTTAATACGAAATCCCATGGAAAGACAAACAGAGGAAAAGGGAAAACAATCCTTCAGGTATTAAAAAAATATTCAGAATAGCACTTGCTGTCCTGGGAAAGCAAAATGCCTCGAGTACAATTCCGCTTAACTTGACACTGTTTTGTACCAAATTTCTGCAAGTTTTCTGAAAACATTTCAAGAAAGCTATTGTAAACGTGGATTCGCTCAGTTAAAAAATCCTTACGAAGTCAATCCACTGTCAAATATGTAATTATTTCAACGGTTGAAGTCGGAGAAGTACTTAAAAATCGATCGTTGTCCTTGGAAATAACTGAAAAATGACACTGACAACATTTAGTCTGTTCTCGAACAAGGATTTCTTTGCTCTATTAAACCTCTACAATTTCTTCTACAACCGCCGTCGGGTACTCTTCGTCTTTTTCTTGTAGCAACAAACTTTTAAAAGAAATGCCTTCAAAAGACTTCATCCTAAGGATGCATGTAAAATTACTGGCCTGAAAATCGAGCGTACAAGAAGCCATCCGCTAAAAAAGTTTTATAACGCACCGAGTGCGAACGATTAAAAAAAACTCGAAAATCTTGCAAAAATTCTTACTTTTCCATTGTTGTCTCTTGATTTGTCCTGGTGGGGTAAGAGCAGGTTTGTCGCTTATGTCACTTGAGACCCTCTCAGTTATGTACATCATAGACGTGATATGATCGACCTACTCGGCCGCCAATGTATTGTATTGCATGTGTTTTTGTGGATTATTTTGAATTTTCCCGCGATTGAGCGACCCTGGGCGCAATCTTTACTATAACTACTATAACATAATGAAAATGGTCTATTCCCGTGGGACTTGGTGTCTAAAATTAACCAATCAGAATTTTGCACTGGCGGCCGCAGAAATGAAAGAATAGGGTCTTTGTAGCAGGCGTTCCCTCGTCCGTAGCACCCAGACCCACATTTTTCTCCCGCGTTCTCGCTTCCTTTTCCCTTCCCCGTTTACGCCTGCTACGTAGGCTACCAATACGCTGAAAATTATGAGTAAAACGTAGGTAAGTAAGGGAATGTACACTGAATCAAGAACATTTTGAGCATGCGAAAAGTAGACTCCCCTGTTTCTAATAAAATAAATAACATTTGTCTCAAGGATAGTAATCTTGATCAAAATTAGTCGCCAATTTAATGAGCTATCGTGCTACTGAGATGTCCCTAATCACTCCTGCCTTTCAGCCCGGATTCGGTGGTCAGCTGTTACAAATAGAAGACGACAAAACTGAAATAAACGACGAAACTTTATACAAGACTAATGCGATGGAATAGACGACCAAATACTGGCGAAAGGCTTGACAAACTGAGATTAAACTTGAACGGTATTCCGAACCGCCTGAAACTTGCACAATAAGCACGATTAACAAGCGAGCGTTACTTCAGGTTACAAAACGCAGAATAAAATTGGAAGGTACAACAAAACCCGGATCACAGAGAAAACGAATTAACGAAAAAATATACAAAAACTGACCTAATGTTACGTAACCGTAAAATTCTGGCGCCTACCTGTTTAGGAGGAAGCAGCGTGGTCGAGTGGTTAGGGTGCAGGTGCCGGTGTTCAAGTTCGGATCTGAGCACCAGCTGGAGTTGTTTCACGATAGACCTAAGTTCATATCCTCAGTCGGCCAAGCTTGCTCATATCCTCAGCCGGCCGGATTGCCTGCTGCCAGTTATGTTGAATTTGTATTATTTATTTCTGATTATTTGAGTGGAGTGCTTTTAAACTAGTTTGGTAGCTACATCCGCTACAAAGAAAGTATTTACATTTATTTACATTTTTTGCACAGAAGCTGATTGGTTAGAATGATGTTATAACAAAGTCGTTGCTCTTGAGTGTAGCTACTTTCGCGATTTGCTAAGCTGTGACACTAGGAGCCCATCCATCGTTAGGTTAGGGTCATCCCTACTTTCGGAACTTTACGTGGTTCTGTTAGTGCTAATAAAGTTGTTCTCGCTGTTGTTTTTGTTTATTTCTTTTTCTCAACAGAGGCGGTGTATGCAGCTGCCATAACTGGAACAATCTGGCTGATGATGACGGTTTTGCTGTGCTTCTTTTTATCCCAGCTTACTCAGTCAGTTATCGTAAGCACCATTCTCGTTCTGTTTTTTGTCATTCTTCCGATCGTGAACCACATTCGAATCTTCTTTGCTATTCGTCGTCACAACAACCAGGTGCAAGATGCAGTTTCTGGGCAAAATTTGTCTGCTATATTTAGGCGGGAAAAGAAAGCAGCCATCGACATGTTCATCGTGATCGGTGTCCTAATGCTTTGCCTCGCTCCTACACTAGTTTCCAATATGTTCAAAAGTTTCGTTGGCGAGCATTATGAATTGTTTTACGTGTGGTCGCGGACTCTTATTTTCATTAACTCGTCCATGAATCCTGTTATTTATTTGGCCCGGAATAGCGCGATTAGAAATGCAGTGAGAGCCATGATGCACTTTTGATCACTTGAGGTTATATTTGACAATTATTTGCCGAAGGCGAAGTAAATATTGCCGAATAGCCTGAGGCGAATAATTGTTTAAGTATAATTTTAAGATGTGGACATCAAAAAAACAAAACCAAAAACAAAACAAAAAAAGACAGCTAAAACTTGACAAACAACACACGAAAAAAGTAACTTAGCTTAGCAGCCGCGCCTTAAAATTAAAATTATACTAATATTCGGATAGTATGCTAGCATTCACGAGTTAATTCTGTTATATTGCTCAGTAGTATTATTATCTGTCCCTGACTCGAAGGTTTTTATCCAACCATTAGTTAATTTTTAGCTTATTTCGATCATGTGATGAAGAATGTTCGTGTTCTCACTGGGTTTTTACAACCTGCTTCTACTTGTCTTTGTTTTGCTTTCTCCCTATTTTCCCCCCCTCCAAATCGTACCTACCCCTCGTTTAATTTCAAGTCTACTCTTCTGACGCTTACCAAGGCGTCTGTGACCAGTGGGGTGAATTAAACTGCCACGGGTCGCGTGGTTAGGGGTCTTTGTTTGGCTGTGTTGTCCTCATTACAAATGAAAAGCCAACGGAAACTCTACTTGAAAGCTTTCACTGTTTCAATTAGGTTTGAATGTGCAACTTGAGACAAAATATGATGACATGGAATTTATACGTTGTTTGTTTTCTTTTTACACGGAGAAAGACCTTGAATCAGAAAAGAACAAACTGAAGGATTCTGGTAGTTGTTGTTAAATGACGCCATCGTGCAAATGCCCTGTTATCTCTGAAAAAATGCGTGGTTACCCCCAATTTTCTATATGGGTTCTGACAGCCATTGCCAAGATCTGCTCTTTCCACATTGTATTAGTAGGCAAATTCCTTAAGAAACTTGAATATCCCGCACCAAACCCGAGATGCGCAGAACTTATGTGCAGTAACAAAAGGAGTCACCGTTCTTAAATAAGAGTATGCGAGTTCGTAAAGCGCGTAAAAGTGATCTAAACGTTGTATCTACCACGAGTTTGCAGAAAACAGACCCTGTTGATGCATTCTGTAAAGTAAACACTGAGCTGTACCTCCCGAGCTCAAATGACTTTGGAAACTTAAAATGATCTATCACTTCCTTTTAGTAGCATATCATGCTTGTAGCTGTATCAATTTCGATAATGTGAAATAAACGTGCATTTACCTAATTTTAAGTACGTGAGTCAGTTTTTAAATTATTTCTCCTTGTTATTTGTGGAAGGAAATAAGAAAAATATTCCCATTGTTACTGTTGCAAGGGCCCATTTCGGCTTCTTTGCCCCATTAAGACCAGGATGAGGGGGAAGGGATAAGAAAAGAGGGATCCGCCCACACCGAATTGGACGTCGATAACTTTCTTAATGTGCCAGCAAACGCCACCAGATGACCTTTTCGAATCTCTTGAAATTTACTTCTGCAAAATTTGATATATATGGCCTGAGCGAGGTGATATTTTCATCAGCTCATGTTGTGGGCCTCAAAGAAAACACTTTTGGACGTCACAGATAACCTCTAAGTTTCATTGCCATAGCTTTAAAATTCTCGGTGAAATCCGCATCCCCTGGTCCTAGATGAGCAAAACGTGCCAGGCGTGAACAGGGTTAAAGAGCCCTCTGCACAGGTGCTTTTTGAGATATATTTCTTCAGGAAAAGCTTGGCGTGTATTTTCACAATTCTAGCCATTCAAGATGGCACTATTACTGCCATACCACCACCTTGCTTTGAGCGATGAGAATCACCTAAGGTGGATATTAGTCAGTGTAAGCTTCGAAAAACGCTTCCTTACTTTCTGAACTTAAGGTGTTTCGATACAGTTTTTTGGGAACCATACCTAACTTTTTGAATTGGCTCTTAGGCAGTCTTCTCCTTGTCAGATCAACGTGAAATTTGCAACACTTGTTGGTTTTGGATTGAACTTTAGTGTGGTTTACATTTTGTGAAAATCGATATTTCCATGACGACGATAAACAAAAATCCTCGAAAACAGTAAAATTCAAATTTTGTGCAATCCAGATTTCACTTGGGGAAAAGAAAATACCAACGTCTTGAACTGTGGTGTATGGCAGACAAAATATACAAAAACAAAAAAAAATTCTGTATGTTTGTTTTGAAGTAAATCGCAAAAACATTTTCAACCTTAGTTTTTGCATAGTAATAGTAAATACACCGAAAAATAATCAATGCTTTGATGAAATGGCTAGAAAATACTGTTAAAATGTGTCTTTTACTTAATATTTTACGCCTAGAAAATTTTGTTGAAAGTGGTGTTCGCGATCTCGAGAACGAATTGTTTTTCTAAGATCATTCGCGTAATAATTTTGTGGTAATTTTTGAATTTGAGCGCTTTTGCGAAAATCTTAAGAACGGCTCGATAGATTTTTTTAAAACATTAAACACGCGTGCTTCACGATGTGACCCATTTTAGTATAGAGTCTTATTAACATTGATTCACTGGAACACTTTTAGATTTAACGTTAAAGAGAACGTATGAACCGACGGAAAAGCTTGCGTTACAAATTCACCGTTGGCAAGTAAATGCTAATATATTCAAAGTAATGCGTAATTCATTGCTTCGTGATTTTTATGTGGTTTGTTCTTTGTTCTTTGTCCCTGTAGATTACAACGAAAAGTAAAAATCACGGATATATCGATTTTCACAAAATGTAAACCAGACTAAAGTTCAATCCAAAACCAACAAGCTTTGCAAATTTCACGTTGATCTGACAAGGAGAAGACTGCCTAAGAGGCGATTGAAAAAGTTAGGTATGGTCCCAAAAAAACTGTATCGAAACACCTTAACGCCGTTAAGATAACTATCGGATAGTTGTATTAAGCGTTTGTGGACCAGTTTGTGGTTTGCTAGTTTTCACGCCCATCATATGTGCATTTCGAATGTTTTGTCACGGATAAAATTGTACCAGTCCGGCACTGAATTTGAGTTGCGTTTCCCCGTGTTATCTTGAGCACATGGCGTGTCTTCCACCATCCACAGGTAACGTGGCGCCAGTTATGAACGAGGCATCACTTGACGCCAGAAAAGCGATGACGCTTGCGACTTCTTCCGCATTTCCAGGGCGACCCAAGGCATGTGTTTCCTTTGCACGTTCCAAAAACTGTGAAAGAAAAGCAAAGGAGGACAAAAGGATTATGAAATAGAGCAATTTTAATCGAAGATCGTAAACCCAAAATAAATTGAAGTAATCACTCTCACAAATTACAAGATAGGTAAACAAGTCAACCGACCAGAACTCGAAGTAAGTGCATGTAACCTGCGCTAAATGCCGGACTGGTGTCACTTTTTTATTTGAGAAACCGGTGCGAGTTTTTTTTTTTTTTTTTTAATTAAGCTCAAAGCGCCGAAGCTCGAAGGCAGACTTGCTATGCACAAAATGTAAAACCTCAAAAAATGTCCTGGGCCCGGTTGCATAAAGCAACTTAAGATTAAGGGGGAATTCCTGCAACCATTCTCGGTGTTCCGGAGGATTTTCTTGAAAGCTATTATGGATAAATCGGCCGAAAGTGGAATAAAGAGTATATAAGAAACACAACGACGGTGCGAAAAAATCCTCAGGAAAACAGGGAACAGTTCCAGAAATTCCCACTTAATCTTAATTTTTTTTATGCAACCGGACCCTGGAGAGTGGTGTTGCAAACCTTGAGATTTACAAAAATGTACTCAGATAAATTAACACTTATAGTCATAACCAATTTGCCTTCATCGTTGTATTCCACCAGGAATACAACGATGAATACTCCTGTATTCCACGGATGCTTTCTTGGACTTTTTCAATAGTTCTGTATCATGTTGCCATTAATTTGCAGCAAGGTAACGTGGTTTACGGGAACTGTAGTTTCACTGTTAGTAAATTAGAGAGGGCGAAGCAATTTTGAAAGAATAGCCACGCGTTCTGTTCTAATCGCAAAAGAAGCTCAAAACTTGTGTCCAGTTTCCTTCGGCAGCTTAATTATTTTCCGCGATCCCCGATAAGATTATGGCCTGAACAATTCACAGTTTAGAGGTTTTTCTTCCTTTACCTCCATCTGGCAACAATACTGGTCTAATTTTTCTACCAATGTTGAGATATTTTTTCAGCCGTGAGATTTGGAGGTTACAACCTGATGCCATGAAATGAAACTCAAACTGTGAATGCAGTGAGACGCTACCTTTAACGGCACAACTTGGCAGCTCTGCCAAAGGGGTTCCGCTCGCAAGGCGTGAGCGTAGTCAAAACCAAACCGATCTCTAATTCCTTTCTACTCGACTAAAAAACGCTCACAAACCAAACCAACCACAGTAGCAATCTCTGCGACTACGAACAGGAGAGATGCATTTTCAAGACGTATTCGTAAGCAGTGATTTTCCACAGTATTTGAAATGTCTTACCTTTTGGTACGCTTCTTCATCCAGGCCTCCACGTTTCTGCAATCCAGTCGTGATGACTCCAGGACTGTGAAGATGAATAAAAACACAGAGTGGTCGGGTACGCAGCACACACAACAATTACAAGCCTCCTGCATGTTAAGGCCGGTGCCTCCTTTTGTTACTGCGCATGCGTTCTGTGCATCTCAAGTCTGGTACGAGATCTTCGAGTTTCGTAATGAATTTGCCTACTAATAAAAACGTATTTTTGTGCGGTTCATAACTATGTGGAAAAAGCAGGTATTTTAAAGCTTTTTTCGAATGGTGGTTACGTTGCTTCATTCTCTCTAAAAAATGCGTGGTTACCCACATTTTCTTTTAGATTCCACTGAACCCTTGCTAAGATCTGCTTTTCCCCCATAGTCATAAGCTTTGCAAAAATACCTCTGTATTAGGAGGGACCGTCCTTATAACGCCATGACGCGAGGCTGGAGCACATACCGTGGGTTTGGTGGAAGGCTGAGTGAGGCTATATCATGACGTTTAAGTCCGAGACGCGAGATGAACACAACACAGTGGGAGGTGGGATGTGCTCCCTTAACATACGTACATAATATTTATTTAAACACGATAATACAATCATCAGTTGATTGCCGTGTGGGAACCCGATATGTCAGGGACTCGGCTGCCCAATAAAGCCAGCATCCCTCAATTCTTAGGACAGATTGTTTCACTGATTGATTTTGTGATTTGGGCAAGGTGAGTTACTTTCTAGGTTTTCTCAAATTACATTCTGTGTGGTGGGAACTGAATAGTTGCTGTATAGAGGTATTCTGGGGCAAGTTTGTGCATTTTTTAAACAACATCTATGCTTATTGTTTTTGGGGAAGTTTAGATAGCGTGTCCTACTAGTGTCTCGCAGGTGGGATGCGACAAGATATTGTCTGATTCACAGTGAAGTCTTGGTGTCAATGTGGGACTTGATTAAAAACATGTGAAAACGAATTACATGTATCCGTGTCAGACCAATAAGCAGTCCTTGAAATCCGTCTAAATATACATAAACAGATGGACAAAATCTGACGAACCACCGTCCTGATGTGCAACCATCCCATTTTCATATTTAATAAGATGGATTATGTCTCTAGTGTAAGAATGGGAAATCTATGTCTACAACTATTTACATACTTCACAAAAGCCTATTCAGCAACCCTGCTGTCTGAAGGCCTCACATAGGCCCACACGTAAAATAAACAAGCAAGCCTACTGGGCATCTTAACCGGCCGTTCTGACCCTCCCCACCCCTAGGTTTCACAAATGTTAGGGCAATCCTGTTTTTATACGAACCGGCGTGACGAAAAGTGTGATTGTGTGACACAATATTTTGACTATAGTATTACTGGATGACGTAATGTTTAAACTCTGAGGACTCAGCTTCTCTTTCTTATCGCTTTTATTTCTGCTGAAAAATGCAAATTCACTCAAACGTTTCATGTCGGTATAAATTCGCCCACAACTGAGGATGCTTACAAAGGGATGACGAAATATTTACTGTTCTGCCTAGAACGTGAATACAAACAGTGAACATAGCAGTAGAAGCAAAATATAACGCTTGATAAACACGAGCTCGAGCAGATCGTCAGAGTCTGGGGCACGTTAAGGCATATGACATGACGTGATGTTTAAATCCGGTTTGCTAACCCGGGAATCCCCATGCAAAGTAATGGACGGAACGGCTACGTACCAGACTTACAAAATGACCTCAAACCCAACCAACACACGCAAACCACATGCATCGCTAGATAACATTCAGTTATTTTCTAACTTAAAGACTCGTAAAAGCTACCTTATTAATTGATCTCCTTATTAATGACCGATTCCTTTGTCTTTATGCAATTAAAATCAACTTCTCACGTCAAATAAACACTCATCTCTCTCCCTTCTCAAGAACTATGATGTATCGATGGTGCAATCCACTAATTGCATCATCATACTAGTGCCAATCGCTTCTCTTCCTACGCCACCGTTCCTTACCGCACTAATAACACCGCTGTCGTTTCTTTCCTCTGCAAAATACAGGTTACCTAACAAGAAAACTTATAATCCAATTCGGAAACCGTCCCCCGATAAAACGCCAAGGGAAACTACCTCTCACGCAGCACAATATTACACCGCTGCTATACAAAACGCAACTTTCAAAGCAAGTTACATTCACAGAAGCGTTGATATGCTCCTCACATTCACAAATCCTTCCGTTCCCACATTTTTACATCCCTCAAAATGTCAATCCCCATAACAAAACTCCTGCGCTAACAAAAATTTTCACCATAACCACTAACTAGATCAGACAACACAGCCAATTTCGCATTCAATCCTATTAGCTGCTTTACTCAGTAGCGCATGCATCATACAAGACAAATACAGAAACCCCAAACTTAACAATTCTTCCCCGTTCATATCTTAAATACTGTAAATTAAAAGACAAGAACACACAAAGGTAACATTCAGCAGACTAATATGCGCATGCGTCTTATAGAAGACAGTACCGCTCTTGAGTACCCGTACCACAAGCTTTACAGCACTTTCTTCATATCTTAAGCCAACTGATGCCAAAAAAAAAAAGGTGTTCATTTTATAAACCGGTGGTCGCCATATGGTGACAGCTGGTTAACAAAAAAATATAAAAAGAATTATTTCTTAAATCGACAAATACTTGCATAAATTAGAATTAACTATTAAATTAAAAATTAAATGGCACGAGAAGGTGGGATGGGTCAGTAATTAAAAGCGTTATCAGTGTAATGAAGTGGTATCAAAAAGGCCCATTTTGGACCTTTTAATATTTGCTCTGTACTCACAGTACTCACTTTACTGAGTTACACCTGATCTTCTTGGGTGCAAGTTCTGAAATTACAATCGTACAATCAACACGACACAATGTTTGAGTTTAGAAAACATGTTTTGGATACTTTAGTATGCATCGTCAGTTCAAGGATGTTTATAAATTTTTAACTATATTTTAAGTTGATAACAAAGAAATGCTAATTATAAATTGCAGAAATTTTCTAATTGCTGGACTTTTATTAAAAAACTTCATGGACACAGACAAGTAATCAAGTTACTAAGGAAGGAGGTCCAGTGGGAAGGGGTTGAGTCCTATGTCAGGCACCCGCAGCCGATCATATTCAGTAAACTTTCCAATTTACTGGTAACCTCAGTGTAACCTTGAATCAGGCACTATAGTTCTTTTTCACTTGGCAAATCATTCCTGTAGGAACATGAAACGATTTCTAATTTAGGCAAAAATAAATCATTTTAGGTGTTACTGAGACTGGGCTTGTCATCAGTTGCACCTTAACCACAGTCTAGTACAAACAATGATTAAAAAGTTGATGGACAAGCTTTGATGTTTTTATTTTACTTTTAATTTTTAAGTTGTTGTTGCCATTTCAATAAATGCATTATTTCACTCACCAAGGGCAACACACCTAGTGAGCTGATCCAAAGCACTTTTTGAAACATTATAGGCCAGTACTCCAGGAAACTATAGGTACAGAAATAATGTTAAGAACTTGGGACAATAAATTACTAGGCTTTCCAACAATACGTGAACCCAGAATTTCAAGACTCAAACAATGTTTGCATTATTTATTGCCCTCAGATATCGTAGCAGAAGACTAAAAAACAGGGAAAGTTAGTTCACTGGGTTCAGAAACTCAAGTTAGTATGCTCTGATGAATGGATTCCTATCCCATGGTCAGTTTCTACTTTTCACAGTGGAGTTCATTGGTTGTTGTCACAACTGTGATCGCAATGGCAGTGACAGTTTTTATTGTTTGAAATTGAGGCTTTGAGGTTCAGAACTAGTAATCAGGTGTTATTGAAAGGGGCAGTAAATTTCAAAAAAGTGCTACCTTTATGCAGTAAACTTACTGATCTAAGGCCATTCACACTTGATACATTAACAATGCAGCCTGGCAAAAAAGTACATTGCAAAAAATTACATCACATGACATTTCACGATGAATGTATTTTATCTTAAGTGAACCTTTAACTTTCTGAACTATTTTTCTTTCCCAAAAGTTAGCTTTTGATATAGATAGTTTATTAATTCTGATGTAGTTTAATTGGTCACTGAAAAGCCTCATGTGCGGATGTGTTCAATATATGTATGTTTTCCATTACACATGGTTAAGTTCCATTTACAGGTACATTTTAATTAGTTAACTGCATTTTGATTTTATTGATCTCTATCCTAAAATTCAATGCTGTTATATTTAATTTAAACAAAAACACAGTCACCTTGTGTTTCAGTGAGAAATGGAACTGCCAAGGAAGTAAGATAAAATACTGACCTAGAAATAAACAACAACTTCGATCAGATCAGATCCACTCAATGGATAGCCTCAAAAGGATTAAACATATCCCTGGCACCTCACATTCTGTCTTCTGGTAGACTCCATTTTTTTGGACTCCATTCTGCCCAATTTCCTTTCCGTAAATTCATTTTGACCCTTTATTTTCATGGTGAACTTTTATGTACACAAACAGAGGAGGGACGAGGGGAGGTCAGGAAGAAGTGGGGCATTTTCCTTTTCCGAACAATTTCTTTTCATCATGGGGCCAAACTATTGGTCATTACAGCACTCCAAGCTGCGACCGTTTTGGTCGCCATGGCGACTATAAAAGTTTCTGCAAAGGTCGCCAATTTGGCAACTTCTGTTCTGGCGGTAAGGAGCTAAGATGTTCTCTCTCTTATTTAATTGTTAATACAGACAAAATGAAGTTTGACCATGTAAACACAGTTTTAGTCAGTATCCGTTTCCGTCATACTTTCCTCAGTTCACTTGTTCTGGTTGCGTGAAGTCTTGAACGGATGCGTATACATCACAATTTGATTTGGCTGTAAGAGCGGCTATTCGTGAAAACGAAAATGTATATAAGAAGAAAGATCTAGAAATCTTTAGACTACAAGGCACAAAATCAACTTTTCTCCAGCCCTAGCCCCTAGTAGCTACATAGATAGCGCAAAGTTGTCTAGTATCAACATGGTGAAAAGTTTCCTTTGCAAGGTTCTTTTCCCCGGGTGATCGGGTTTCAAGTGAGAAGAAAACGAGACAGAGTGATATCAAATTTCATTCTACACAAAATTTGCATAACTCTCAGCTTTGAAATCACAAGCCAAATACATTTTGTAGATCCCTCAGTCTATTAAAATGGCAGGGCACAGAAAAACAACAAGTAATTCTGTTCAGGTTTGTTTTTTCTTTTCAAATGAAAGATATTTTCATTCATGAAAACGAAATTTTCTTTCCAGACGTTGCAGTTTTTCTGAAGTTGAAAAACAAGTCCCTTTAACGTCCGTGCCGGCCTGAGCCGGCCTTGATTTTGCGCGTGTTCGCTTTTGGCCCCAGCCTCCCCTAGAAAGGCTTTTTTGGTCCCCTTTTGTCCTAGTTGTCTTTGGGAATGTTCAACCAATCAGAATCCACCTACTGCGCATATATTTGAAGGTTTGAGGGGGTCCTAGAAGGGAAGACTTCTTGTCACTCTCCAAGAAGATCACATTTCACTCAAAATGGCTGCCGTGCTCTTCACGCGTGAATTTTCAAGATGGCAATATCTCACTCTCAGAAGGAAGGATTACCTTTTGAAAGTTAAAAATCGAAAGAAGAAGCTCTAAGGAACACTCGACAAGTTAAGCGATGGAATTTAGAGCTTTTAGAGCGAAGAAAACATCTTTCGAGGACGAACTGCCGTTTTGTCACAGCGAAGGACAATCTTCCATCGCAAGAGATTTTTCGAGCTGCGGACTTTCTGGGAAATGCTCAAGCACTTCTACGAGTCTACGGTAGAGTAAATTACACATTTGATTGTAAGTTTTTACCGAGATAACTTCTTAATTGAAGGATTCTTTGTATTTCTTAAAGTTTTCGTAAAAGTTTTGAAAAACGTGCACAGTTCGCATCAGTAAATGCTCTTCAAAATAACCTGCACATCGAGCGAAATCGCTTGCGCGTAGCTTCCCTCGAAGAAAGAATTGAACGCGTTTGGTTTTCAGAAACGAATAAAGGCGTGTATTAATAAATGTATTATTCAGAAAAGCTTACTGTCTCCTCTTCTGTGAATCTTCGTTCACGAAATTTCGAAAAATAGTAATCTGACCTAAACCACAGGCTTACCATCCTCTGTTTGTGTGGTGGGCTGTGCGTTTGTAATGGCTGTGTTGGTTTATCAAATTAGCAAAACTAAAACCGAAATTTAGGAGTTTGAAAACTGAGGAAAATGAAATAAAAACTCATAAAATTGGTGCCATGGTGTTTTGATTTGTGTTTCTGTGTTTACTTTGGTGATTTAAGGCTCGTGAAAGCGATGTTTTCAAAATAACGGTCGGACTCGCTCAAAAGCGAGTCCGACCGTTATTTTGAAAACATCGCTTTCGCGAGCCTTAAATCACCAAAATAAACACAGAAACACAAATCAAAACACCATGGCAGCAATTTTATGAGTTTTTATTTCATTTTCCTCAGTTTTCAGACTCCTAAATTTCGGTTTTAGTTTTGCTAATTTGATAAACCGACACAGCCATTACAAACGCACAGCCCACCACACAAACAGAGGATGGTAAGCCTGTGCCTAAACAGACACAAATCCTCTGCTGCGGTTTGATTTCAAGCGTGAGACAAGATGCGTAATCTCTTGCGTAAATTTTCAAAATTTAGACTTTGAGATTGTATTTTTGGCTAATTCTTAATTGACAGCTGGTGTATTTTATTCGAAAGTGAGAAATTTTAACTATTCTAGATCAAGTGAGTGTTGTGTTTTCGAGCCTATAAATTGTCGCTTCATACTGCACATGGGGTTGTTTATTACCAACTGCTAATTTAGCGACGCGCTCAAAAAACACGCGGGCGGTAATGGGTTAATTAAATTACAATACAGACGCATTAAGCACGCAACAGTTTTGTAGAAAGTTTAAATTTTTGCAGGACATTACAGCTCCACATATGAGGAGAACGGTAATGATTTTCACTTAGGAATACTTCGTCCGCTTTCTGGTTTATTTCCACTTGATTTAAAACCTCAGAGAACAGTGAAACTGCTCAGGCAATCTGTACAGGTTACAAATTTGTTGGATACAAGAAAAGGTATCTTGTTTTTCAAGGCATTTAACAGAGCTTTTTTATTATTATGAATGTTGTACCTGTCCAAAATCACTAGCATTTAAACAACTACTGAAAATAAACAATGTGGATCGTAGATTTCAAGAAAAACTGCTTGTGTTATGGGTGCACGGTCACAATTTCGGGGCCTGAACTCAACCGGGTGTTTTTTGATTTGTATCATCTTTTATTATTGTTTTTGTTTTTGTTTTTTGGATGACTTAAGTGCTCTTCTGAAAGACCATTGGTAAAGAAAAAGTACATGTACTACAAGAAGTTATTCATAGTAAATAAATTCAGGAATCGAGTCAAAACTACACACACTCTATTACTTAAATTAATCTTCTCCGGTACATCTTCCAATATTAGAAATAGAATGTAACGGAGACTTTTGGTTGCTTGGGTTACCACTTTTGCAACAAACTTGGGTGCAATTTAATGCCCTGTCATGCCAGAAAGACTCCATATTTGGTAGAGAAACATGGCGATGGGAAAAAGAATGTTTCAAAGCCAGGAATTAGCATAATTAAGTGTATATCAATGAGGAAAAAAACACTTCTTGGCGACCAAAATTTTGTATCTGGTGACCTTTTTACCGGTGTGAGTCGCCACAAGGCGACCTGGGAAAAAATTCAGCTTGAAGCACTGGTCAAATGAGCAGTCAAATCCCCTTGTTTTTGAGTATTCATGGCCTAAATACATGTAATGTTGGTAAATTGGACAGTGAAATGCCTTAGGGCGAAGGCGGAAGGATAGATAAATTATCCCAGGACTGCCTTTCCTCCCCCAACCCTATCTTTAACACTGATAGGTGCATTAAAGTAAATAATTTACTATCTCACCTCACATTTATATTCATAATCTGGTCAAATGACTCCAGAGAAGTGTTTTCTATGGTTCCTGGAGCTAATATACCAGCGTTGTTAACCTTCAAACAACAAATGTGTGAAGAGCACTATTTAACTTTTCAACTGTATTCCTTGAGCTGAAATTTTTGCCCTCTCATTTTTCAGTCAAGTGTTAGATGATAATGTAGTGGTCATTGCATAGGACTGACGATTGGGGGATTGGAAGGTCAGTAGTTTGAGGCTTGGTCTCTGTATATTTGTATCGTATTGTTTCCTTGGACAAGACACTTTACTCCCCATTGTCTCTTTCTACTCAGGTGTATGAATAGGAACCAATGAACCCTTAAGAAACCCAACAGAAAAGCTGGGGGTAAACCTTATGATGGATTAGCATCCCATCCATGGGGGCACTGATGCTCCTAGTCACTTCACGCTACATAAACTGCAGTTCAGCCCTGACCTTGATGAGCCTTATGGCTTGCTCAATTTAGTGGATTGGACTAAACACCTGACTAGTTTTTTTACCACTAGTTGGGAGTTACTTGGGATCATTGCTCTCTAAGTCTATCACCCATTTCATTCTGGCAAAAAAATTGTTGTAAGGTTTCCCTCATGCAGGTGGGTTTGCCCAGTGTGGCGAAAGAAAACTTAATGGTTGAAAGGATTGGCTGCCACCAAGTCCAATACACTTACCTCTGGACCACAGCACCCTACTAAATTGTTAATGGCAAATATTGTGGAGAGGGACAGGGATGGGGGCGTGGAAAGAGATAATTTTGAGTAAGATAGATGGCCGATACTATTGGCTGCCACCAAGTCCAATACACTTACCCCTAGATCACAGCACCTACAACACGAGTAACAGGAAATATTGAGAAGAGGGACAATGTGGTAGAAAGAAGGGGAGGCAGGAAAAGAGGGAGCAGGAAGTGGGATTTTCAAGGTGATGGGAAGCGGAAGAAAGAGAGAAATTATGCAAAATTATAAATTATGCAAAATTATGCAATAAAAAAGCAAAAAGGCAGCAACCAATAAAAATAGGACAGGAACTGGGAGTGAAGGGTATGGGAAGCAAGAAATTTGGACCCCCTGCCCCCCTTCCCCCCTCCCCACATACACCATATGTAGGGCAACCAGAAAAAATGGTATGTGTACCACCTAAGCATAGAAGGAGAAGTAGAGCACAGGAGAGGAAAAAATATTGCTATCCATTTTATGCTACAGAAACCACAAGTCTACAATGGTAATTGCTAACTACTAGCCAGGTCGGTCCAATTTTTTTGCAGCAGAACTAGCATCTTCTCATAAATTAGATTTATTTTACTCACCAGAATGTCCAGTTTCCCATAGCATTTTATCGTTGTTTCAAGGAGAGCTTTTACATCTGCATCACTGTGCAAATCACCTTGCACTGGAAGAACCTAAAATGAGTGCAACTTAGTGAGGATTTATAAATGTAGGGAGAATATTTGTTGAGCCATAGGGGTGGGTTTCGTGGAGAAGGGGGGAGAGGGGGGTAAGGGTATGGATTACCTTACCAGCCACTGGACATTTGACCACCAAATTTATAAATAAGTGCTTACAAAATCAAAGTCTACCTAAACTAGAAAATAAAGAGCTGAGTTAATGTTCCTTCAAAGCTTATATGTTAGCTGAATTAAGTTCTGCTCCTTTAAGGAAAATCGAGTCTTGCTAACGTTACCTGAGCATCACTTCTAGTTTCCACACAGTTAGCTGCCACATTGTCGAGGTTAGCTTTATTTCTTCCTCCAAAAGCAACACTACAACCAAGCTTTGATAATAAAATGGTGGGCAACCCTAAAACACGGAATCCGGAATCCGGAATCCGGAATCCGGAATCGGAACTGGAAACCGGAACCGGAAACCGGAATCCGATCTGCTTTTTAATAATTGAGAATAAGTGACGAGAGAAATGATTCACTATAGAGACGACCAATAAACACTAATAAAGGAAAAACCTTCTGTTGTTTTTGTCATCGTCCTTAAAAAGAGCTTAACGTGAAAACGATATTCAAAAAGTGCCAGTGGATAACTCTATCCAATTAGACCAACTAACAATGTAAAGTATAAATCAAAAAGCACGCAGTCCACTGTATAGTCAGTATTAAAGTGATTTGTCCAGCACACATATCGAAACGCGATTCTTGTATATTTGACAATGTGGTGTCCTGTGAGTACCACCATAGCAACAGACCAATCTTAGAACAATGACGTCAGTGCGTTAAACATTTGCGTAGACTGGTGGGTCGCGTGGAAGCTGCATGGTTTTCATCAGGGCGCCCCTTTCAACATGTCGATGTGGACGGGAAAATCGCCCAGCAACTCTAGCGATTCTCTGGATTCTTGCCAAGAGGAAAATGAAGTAAGTAATTCGTATAACTTATTTTAATACGATAGGTGACATTAATATTTGGCGGCGATTTGCAACACTGATATATTTTTGGGTGCTAAAAACATTTTGTTTGCAAATTTATCTCGTTCAATGTGAGATGGCCGTATTTTATTTCTCCGCTGTTTGAGAAATTTTAATAGCAATACAGAACGCTTTTGATCCCAGATGCATGATTAAATGGTATTTTGCCGATTGTGAACTGAAATAAATCATTTATTAGAGGCTCTCAAGTACAAAATCTCGCTTCGGTTCTGTAGGAGGAAACGCGTTTATTTATTTTGTGATCTAAAAATAACCACCCGTGAGAACAGAATGTTGCAATTGGTTTGATGCTATATTTTAGAAGATATTCATTATAATTTTATGTTGTAAAATGTAATAGCTCTTTTTGAAAGCAAAACGGTGGTATTTAATAAACACAACGTTTTCAATTTATGATTCATTGTCAAATGTTGATCAGATCACGAACGTGGACCGTCGAACTACCATGTGTTTCTCGCGAGTCCTCCACGAGAGTCGCGTGAGCAATGTCACGCAATGGAAAGAGGGAGGGCGGGGGATGAGAAAGTTAGGCAATTCGAATCTGGAAAATTACAAAAAGCCCATGTAAATAACATCAACTCAAGACAACTCAGGGTCAAAAAACTCAAAACTCTCCTAGCCTTGCAGTCAGTTGGGAAATAAAATCGGTTATAGGAAATCCAGATCACTACCCCTTCCCTGCTTTGAAACTGTAATGTTGCATCCTCAATCATAATGACATTAAATATCATTTTTAAATAAACTTTCCTGCAGATGACAAGTTTGCTAGATAAAATTGAAGTGAGCCCTGTTGTGAGCCCTGAAAAAAAGAAAACAAAGAGAGACAGCAAAATCTCCAAATCGTAAGTATATTATTCATTACAATCAGTACCACTGTCGGCGAAAAAAAAAATTTGAATAAATATGCCTGATGAGTTTTCTTCACACTAGTCTCGAGCACCAATTATTGATGTGTGGAAAAGGTAATTTTCTTTGCTCATTTTGTGTATTTTTTCAATTTATTCAGCAGCCTTACAGTCGCAAGAGGATTGTTTTCCGATGAGAACGCTGTTGTTGTTGTAAGTGAACTGTTTTTCTTTCTTTATCTCGTGGAAGTTTGCATGTATAACGCTTGTTATTAGCTTGTTATGGTCTCTTGTTATGGTTACTATTATCAAATATGATGGATTAACTATTATACTGACATGTTGGCTGACGTAAGATTCATTTCTTCTCATTTTTAAGGACGATACAGACACCTTTCCGGATGTTGTAGCATTAGACGACGACTCTGACAATGCAGTTGAATCGGATGTCGAAAGCGAGGAGGAGGTGAGGTTTCTGAACGGCGATCCTCAGCTGCCAATTTTTAACTGGATGGACTGTGAAGATGATGAAGAAGTAGTGTCCATTCTATTGAATCCGGAACGTGATATGGTGTGTAGAAAGGTGCCACTAAAATGTCAGGAAAACGCCACATTTTTAATTGACACTAGATCGTTAAAGAATCCAAATGATTGGAAGTCCGATGATCTGGGATCTTTTCACAACGTCGGACGCGTAAGCAGAGGTTACTTTGAAACCTCTGATGAAGTTTGTTTTCTTTCAAAAAAGCGCCCATCCGGAAGTAGCGAAACCATTGTCCAGCTCAAGAAAAACTACTGGACTCATCACATCCATGGCGACTTCAAGCGTCGAAGCTACGAGTTGTGGAGTAGTCAGGGAAAAAGGGGGAGGTACGTAATGGTTCAGTACGAGTTCCAAGATAAACAGCACCCAATATGTAGTAAACCCCACGGCAACGCAAAATCGAGCAAACCCTTTGCCCGCTCAAAGGCCAGCGTTTTACAAACGATAAAGGAAAAAACCGTGACCAAAGGTCCATCCCAAGTGTACGACGAGGTCTTTGAGGAGGCAGGGGGGATGATCCATTTTGAATCCCTTGGTGACATCCCCAAAGGGAGAAAACAAGTAGAGAACGTGAAGTACAGTTCGCGGCCTGCAAAGTCAAAAGACGAATTGTACGATCTTGTCGAGAAGTCCAAGATGGAATCTACGCCCTACATCAGGCGACTGCAGATGGCCCCTGAACCTGCTTGTATTTTGGCAACAGAACAGCAGATAAAGGATGTTAAAAGATTCTGTACAAGCAACACACAAACACCCATAGTGTTTTGTGTGGACACGACTTTTAACATTGGTAATTTTTACGTAACGGCAACAACGTACAAGAATCTGCTTTTAATTGATGACAAGTACGGTGGTCATCCCACAATGCTTGGTCCATGTATGCTCCACATGCAGCGAAAACAGGAATCATTCAATTTCTTGGCGTCATCATTAGTGTCCATTGATGAAGAGTTTTCCAACGTACTAGCGATAGGATCCGATAGGGATGCAGCAATGAAGAAAGGCATGAAGGCATTTTTCCCTCTAGCCACGTGGTTATCTTGGAAAAAGGACGTGGAGGATGACGTCGTACGAAAACTCACTGAATTACGTATTGGAGAGTTAGAGAAGAAGGAGTTCCTCCTGGACATCTTCGGAAGTGACGCACGTAAGGAAATGGGCCTGATCGATGCATCAAGTTCCCAAGAGTTTGACGCGCGTTTGGAGTCTCTTTATCCGGTCTGGGTAAAACGAGAAATGGAAGCCAGGGGTCTTTCTAAGGAAGCGACAACTGAGTTTTATCCATATTTTCTGACGTATGTCGCCACAGATATGAAAACAACGATGATCAAGTCAGTGTGTGAGAAAGTCGGTCTGGGTGAGAACTTTTTTTACGACAATGATCCAGAATCTATGAATGACAGAATCAAGACAAGGGAACACGTTATCTGTCGTGGACTGAGTGTGTAGATCTCTTACAAGGTCTGTCAGAAGAACAAGAACGCAACGGGGAAAGAGCGAAAGCGAGCGAAAGGAAGCGACAACTGAGTTTTATCCATATTTTCTGACGTATGTCGCCACAGATATGAAAACAACGATGATCAAGTCAGTGCGTGAGAAAGTCGGTCTGGGTGAGAACTTTTTTTACGACAATGATCCAGAATCTATGAATGACAGAATCAAGACAAGGAAAGGCAAGGGAACACGTTATCTGTCGTGGACTGAGTGTGTAGATCTCTTACAAGGTCTGTCAGAAGAACAAGAACGCAACGGGGAAAGAGCATTGATTGACGAGGGTCCATATAGACTAAGTCCAGAATACGCTCACATGAGAATCGCGTCGGCCAAGTGGTTGTCTCTCTCTCAAGATCAGAGAAAAAGGAAAATCTCTCAGTTTCGTTCTATTTCCACTAAGGCCACGTTACAAAGGCAGCCATCTTACACAGTCACCTCTTCTGTCGCGACACAGGATCATCCTATGTCCATAGAGCGAGATGACTCAGGTGAGGACGACAACCTTGAGAATCCTGTCCGTTGTTCCACATCAAGCGCTACTGGATCATTCAATCTTACACAGGTGGCTACCCAGGGAATGCCTAAGTCCACTGGTCGTAAACCAAGCACCCGAAGGAGGTCTGACAAGAGACCGAGACACAGTCCCCAACATCAAAGATGCACTAATGATTTTAGCAGTCGTGCACCTGTTGAAGATGGCACCGCCAACGCCGCTAAAAATGAGGAGTATCAGTTGAAGTGGTTGAAAGGCACCTCAGTCTATGTTTGCTATGGATGTGGGCAGCGCATGCGCCCCAAGCCTTCGGAGAAATCAGGAAGAGATGTGGTCCCTCCACCGCCTTTTGATGTAGTGCTGTATCGTAAGGAGCTAAGGTTTTATAAGAAGCCCTCGGGAGAGCTGACATTCTCATTTACTCCCCAGAACGTTTATTATCATCTGAAGAAGGCGTGTCTTCAGAAGAAGAATTCCAATTTCTCTGTTGAAGACATTTCCATCGGTGAGGCATTTCAGGCCTCCCTAACCACCGTCCATTTGGGCCACCTGCGGAAAGAGTTCGGTCTTACATTTTCAGGCAATGGGAGCAGTTCATTGTAAATGATTGTGACTTTTAAATAGGCTCTTTATACCATCAAGACACAAAAATTAGCTATGTTGGGAACCAAGTTACGCTGTAGGAGATTTACAAGAAAACGACACTGAACAGTCAAGCTTCACCTCCCTTTGTTTTGGATATCTGACTGTGTAACTTGCGTCCCAGCATGGATAATTTTTGTAGAATATGACCGAGTCGTCCAAAGGGCTCATGGCCATGCTTCGTTTAAATCACAATGCCTGATTTGTTGCCAGACAACTTGTGGCGATTGAATATAAGAAAACGCTACAAGAAAAAAAAAACGCATGTCTCTGACCTGAGCTACCAATTCTTAAGAGGACATAGTCACCCTGCTACCAAAAAACAAGGACTTGTGACAAAACTGAAAGAACTAATTCCAAAACATGACCTGGGTGTTGCACTGTGATCAGTCAGGCAGGGGCACAGAAAAAAAACCCTCTTTGCATTGTTTAGCGGCACTTCGCGATATGCCGAGAGTTACTGGCTACAATGTTGCTTCAAAAAGCCATAATAACTCAGGGCAGGAAAATCATTCATTCAGTCCTTGGGCATTTAACTTGAACTGGCAGCCTAGGAAAGGTTTTGTCAATGTTTACTCAAAATCCCTTAAAACTTAGGGAAATATCAAATTCTCAAAGCACAAAACTTAAGTTCTCACGTATTTTAAAATGAGCCATATATGGCCAGTACCTCAAAGATAAGAATGGAAAAGCCTTGCAGTTATTGCAAGTTATATATTCATATAGGGTGTAAATACCACCCAAAGAGGCATTGGGTATTTATCACGGAACCATGCTTGTAGGTTCTGAATAAGTTGTGTTTTTAAATTTATAGCTAATTTACGTTGTTTTCTATTACTGTTCACACATGACTTAAGGTGGTTGGTATTGGTTTTTAGCACTTTCAAGCTTTTATACCTTGACGGATCAGAACAACAAATTTTTATTACTTACTGCTACAATAATGGTATCAAATAATTGCCAAATGATTGATGAATACGTTTTGGTTATTTTATTGGCGTCACCTGTTACCATAGCAACAGTATCACCTGTTAAAAACACCATTATTTTTGGCTTTAAGTGCTTCTAACACAAAAACGAGCTCGATGACCCTCATTTTCTATTATTGACCATTGATCAGCATGTTAAGATACAACTTTTTGCAAAGTTAAAAACATTAAGCTGTTTTAGAGCCACCTTAAATTTTCAAACATATAAGGTGGCTCTAAAACGGCTTCATAGAAATTTTTTAACTTTAAAAAAAAGTTGTATCTAAACAAGCTGATCAATAGTAAATAATAAAAAATTAGGGTCATCGAGCTCGTTTTTTGAGTGATAAGCACTTAAAGCCAAAATTAATGGTGTTTTTTACAGGTGATACTGTTGCTATGGTAAAAAGTGACGTCAAAAAAATAACCAAAACGTATTCACCAATCATTTGGCATTTATTTGATACCATTATTGTAGTATCAACTGATAAAGATTTTTAATGGGTGGCAATTAATCTGGTGAATAGCTAAATATCTATCCTTTGAATAACTGGACCATGATAAAACACAGGAAATGGGACCTTACGCGGTTTTGTGAGTGCGTATGCATGTTGCGTTTAATGTATGTTTTCATTCGGTTCAATTATTGCTTATACACGTTGAGTTCAATCTACCGTATTTTCTCCATTAAACACCCCGGGCGTTTATTCGAAACTAAGCCTGCTGGATCCGGCGTTTATTTGGCTCCTGTAGTCTATTTTGACAAACTTTAACTTGACTTATTTATCTACAGCCTATTGCCCTTCAAATAAATACCTTAGGGGGGCCTATTTTAAAACTACACCTTCGAGACCCGGTGTTTAATCGAGAAAATACGGTATGTTTTCGTTTAACCAGATACTCATTTGTTCTTCATTTTCTTCGGACGGATATTAGAAAAGAATAATATAACTTATTTTAACAATTGCCCAGTTCAGTTTGTAATAAACAGTTACCTTTTCGTGACAATGTTTCCGTTGATTCGATCCGCCATCTTGCTTAGAAATAGGTTCCAGGCTTACGCGAACAGAAATTAACCATTTACTGGTGCAAAGGAGCAGAAAGGTGTTTTCCCCAGGGACAGACAGTACGTACAGTCAGCCTTCGTTATAGCTGACACGCTCGTGGCGTCATTTTGTGTCCGTTATAGCGAGAATCCGTAATAGCAGGGGTTATTTCCAGTCTAATAATATACATGAAAAAATTACTCGATTCTGATTGGCTGAGAGCAGTGCAGTTCAGTTGTAACACCAGTGCAAAAAGTGTAACACCAGTGCAAAAAGTGTAACACCAGTGCAAATTACACATCGATATTCTGGATTATGATTATTAAGGGACGAACCATTAGAAAAGTGATGGGGGGGGTGGGGGATTTTTAGCCTGCCAGAATTTTTTTTTTGGCCCATTTCCTGTGCAAGAATTTTTTTTTTCGCTACAGCCCTATGCATGAATTTTTTTTTTTTGAGAAAATATTTTCCTTATGCACAATTTGCTATTGAATTAATTAAAAACGATGCAACTTTGTTTTACTAAATACATAGCTTGTACTGTTCGGTTACTTCACAGTTTTAAGTTTATTTCATTTCAACACTTTTTAATAATGTTCGCTTAAAAATTTAATTTACTGAAGGAGGTTTCAAAAGTAAATAGCGATTTACAGTGAAAAACTGTGAAATATTATTGATATACATGTATGGATTTTTTGTAAAAGACGTATTCATATGAAATGATTTGATACAAACAGTGGTGTCCTGAAAGATTAATTTATAAAATATACAGTACATACACTGTTATTTCCTTAATTTAAAAACAATTCTTTTCAAAAACATAGCTCATAAATTTGCCTTTAAAACTTTTGATATAAAATACATACAGGTACCTTCTAACCCTTTGTTGGGAAGTTAAGGGTTATAATTTAATGTAACAGCTTTTTGAGGATGTAGACACAGTGGGAGAGTAGGAAGAGTGGAAGGCTTTTCCAGTGCACTTCCCTAGTCCTTGCCCTCTTCTGTTCCTCTCCCACAATCCATCGTAGTCATTGCAGCCCCCTACTTACTGATACAACCTCCCCCCCCCCCCGATAATGCCCTCCTATTAATAAACAACAGTGCAAGAGAACGACGGTGGGGAGTGTTTGGGGGGTAGGGGGCTGCACTTCCCTGGGAATGGGGGCTCGGAGGGATCACGTCTATTGATGTGACTCCTTGCGATCAAGACCGCTGCGCCCTCAAACTGCGAAACAACCCTTAGGATTGTCAGTGTGCGGCGCACTTCTTGAAACTCTTACCCCATTTCAGAACAAAATATGCGATTTTCCCTAACCTATCAGAATTCGATACTGTATTTCCGAACCGATATTAATCAAAACGCACTTCTCAAGGGATGATACTAATACTAAAAAAGTAGCTTCTTTTAAAATACCCTACCCAATTCCAGACAAGAACGCACAATCCGTTCCCTATTTCAGGGTAAAGTGGTGAAAATGTTAATTCCATTTCAGACCAAAAAGGCGCGAAAACCGTACCCTTTGGGGCTGCACATACCTATCTGACTTTAATATGTCACATGGGTTCCTGCTTATGTAAGGGAGTTCGAGTAACCCCTCCTGGGGAAACAATGAGACATTGAGGATCGATTTTATCCCGCAACAATGAAGTGGTCACCGTTGTACAGATCAATGCTTACGCCATCTTTGCTTCAGAGCAGGTATAAACTTATCCATGTTTCATTTCTGTCAAAGGCGCTTTAGATTTTTGATGGGAAGTTCAAAATGTGCGGCTTATCCTATTAATTATGAAAACAATATTTTATCAGCATCCTGGCAGAGCCCCAGAAAATTTCCAATTTTTAAAACAATGGAGACACTACTTGAGCACTTTGACAGAACGAATTATGGTTTCATATCAAAATGAGGCCCATCTTGTGCATGAATTTTTTTTTCGGACATTTTCCCTTGCATGAATTTTTTTTTCGGACATTTTCCCTTGCATGAATTTTTTTTTGGTTTTTTCCCCACTCCCCCCATCACTTTTCTAATGGTCCGTCCCTAAACGAACCGCTTTGAGTTCGTAGCATTATCAGCTGATCTTCATCAGCCAATCAGTAATTAAAGTGTCAAATCCGCGTCAAATGCTCACTTCCTGTCTGCAGTAAGATCTTCCGGCACTTCCTCCACGCGAATTTTTTCATGTTTATATTATTAATAAGTAATCATACGGTTTTTCTCGTTCAATTTGGAATTAATTTGCACTTGTGAGTTTTTCAAAAAGCTGAAATTGCACTCGCCGAAGCGGCTCGTGCAATTTCAGCTTTTTGAAAAACTCACTCGTGCAAATTAATTCCAAATTGAACTCGAAACCGTATGATTACCTATACAAACTTCTTTTGCCGGGAATCTGGATTTTATCCATACTAGGGAATGTCCGCAATAGCAGAGCGTCCGCAAGGCAAATGTTAACTGTACTTCGCAAATTATTTTACTCACAAATATGGCTTAAACGAAACACGGTACCGAAAGTAACGTTTAATATCTAGCCGAAAACAATTTACGAGACCTTGCAGTAAATGAGACTTTGATTGCTCTTCCAGTACGCACTTAGTTGAGATTCTATCAACAAAGCCCTTTAGCTGCTCTTGCTTCAAGAATTTTGGTCGACAAAGAATTCTTTTTCAAACATTAAGACCTACAATTCACATTGATTTTATTGGCTGGGTACTACATTTTTATCAGAAACAAACTAAGCAACCTAATATTTCGAATTTAAAGAACTTGCTTTCTTTGGTCTTTCCCATTTTGTTTTCTAGATTCCGGATTTCGGTTCCGGTTTCCGGTTCCGGTTCCGGTTCCGGATTCCGGATTCCGGATTCCAGGTTTTAGGGTTGCCCTAAAATGGTAGCTGCCCTTCCAATGCCTGAACTTCCACCTGAGAAAAAAAAACAGGAACACCAACAATTCCAGCCATTGTATGTTGTAATTTATATAAACCTTTGGTAGAGTGTTGGTCTTAATATTCAGAGAGGCATATTTACCTGTGATCAAAGCAACCTTCCCCACAAAAGAGAGCGCTCTAGCCGCCATTTTGATTTTCTGTAAGTTAGGGACTCTTCACTGAATTTTACATGACATAGTAATTTGGCGATCGCGATCGCTCGTTTGGTGACGAAAGGTAGCCTTGCAAGTGTTCGCGAAACATCGCTGCGTCCTTGTCTATTCGAAGGTATTGGGTTGCAAAAAATATAATTTTATGGTTTTTATTGGAAACCGGTAACCAGGTCCTAATGTTTTTTCTTCTTTTTCTCACAAGAAATTGAGCCACAAATTGGCGATTTATTCAAGTCGCGAACCCGGGGAAGGGGTATTTCCTATAGTGGACTATACGGGGAGGCTCCGTCCGAGAAGGCTGCCTTTTTTTGCGCTTGCTGTATACTAAAAATAGGGAATTGTTTGTTAAAGGGTCGCTTGAATACACCTTAAACTGAAAGAGATTGCAGCTAAGTCTAAGTACTGAAAATGTTTCTAAAATATTGGTAGAAATCATAACGACAAGTATTCGAAAGTTTTGGAGCCTTCGAGCGGCTAAAATCCAGCGATGATTTATTGTTTTTGGCTCATCTTTTGGAGGTATAAAAGAGGTGCAATTGGCTAGGTATATAAAAGGGGTACCACTTCAGTAAAGATTAGTATATCAAAGGCTAAAGGTTGAACCTTGGGGCGGAGCCTTCCCTGTCAAAACTAGAACCTCTAGGAGAAGAGAAACTTCGCACAAAAACCAAACAAGAAATTCTGAATAATTTTGAGGCGGCCGATGGTAATTCTGCCTGCTCTTTCTCCGGTGGACCCTCGCGTACACTCTCTTAAAATTCCAAGGAGACCCAGCACGTGAATCTGTGTGGCCAAAACAGTGACTATTTGAAGCAAAATTGTTCCGTTGAAACA
Source organism: Siderastrea radians (assembly GCA_964017195.1). Lineage (NCBI taxonomy): Eukaryota > Metazoa > Cnidaria > Anthozoa > Scleractinia > Rhizangiidae > Siderastrea > Siderastrea radians. The sequence continues at coordinate 70,301,632 of OZ024888.1, read as the reverse complement.
AAGACCACGCCAACACGGAAGGAGAATCGTATATAATGATCACAGTCAGCAATCCCAAATAAACAAACTATTCGATCTAAAATACAAAGAAACTACGTTGGCACTCGGCCTTACAAATATTCAAAATAAACGAGAAATTTAAAACTGGAATTGAACTAAGAACTTACTTCTTTGACTGCCTCCGTAATTGGCGTACATATACACAACTTGTTGAACTTCTTGACAAACTTCTTAGCAAACTTACAATATTAAACGGGTTAGCAAAATGGGTTAGCAAAACGTAAACGACCTGGTTAGCTTGACAGTTTTCTTGCAACTGAAAAACTACGCTTAAATTTAAAAGGCGTGCGCGCAACATTAAACCGAGAAAGCGCGCGCGTTGAAAGTAACTAATAATTAAAAGCTGATCGTTTATCAGAACAAATATTTTGACTAACGTTGTGACACTATCGAGAAAGATATTTCGGGTGTTCTGAAGAGTTTACAGGCGGCCCATGGTGATTCAACGGCATCCTCCCTTTCTCCACTAAGGAGACAGCATGTAAACCTACGTGACGAAAACCGTGAAAGTGTGATGCAATATTTTGACTATGTTGTAAACTCTGGCACACCTTGGCTTGCGATGAACTGTGAGCTGTGTGCTTATGGACGTCCGATATGGCCGTATTTCCTTTACAAACACGATTCAACACGTCTGCAGCAATTCTAATGTAGTTCGTCAATACATTCCCTGAAGTTTTCTGCGATCATAGATGGAAAATTCAACTTGAAAATTAAAATCGTCAGCAAAGAAGATTACATTACAAAGGGAGGGCAAATTTCAACGCTTTCTAAGAGCACTTAAAAATAAGGGTCACTTAGATAAAAATACCTATGATAGTATTTATCCAGTTGGTTCTCAACCATCTAGGTTCTATGGGCTTCCTAAAATGCACAAGGCGCGACAGCCTAATTCAACACCTCCTTTTCGACCCATAGTATCTTCAATAGGTACATACAATTACAATTTATCAAAATTCCTTTGCAATCTTTTAGAGCCTCATGTCCCACGTGACTACAACGTCCGCGACACGTTTTCTTTTGTACAGGAAATCAACCAGTTATCAACCTCTGGGAAGTTTATGGTTTCTTTTGATGTTGAGGGTTTGTTCACTAGTATACCTCTTGATGAATGCATTGATCTGGCGATCAAATACATTTATCAGGGTAATCCTGGACTTAAGATAAGTACCACTGACCTTAAAACCCTTTTCTCCTTCGCAACAGCAGAGACCCATTTCCTATTTAAAGGTGTGTTTTATGATCAAATAGATGGGGTTGCCATGGGTTCCCCCCTTGCTCCAGTCCTTGCAAACCTCTTTATGGGACATTGGGAAAAAAACTGGTTAGATAACTATTCGTCTTCTCAAGTTCTGTTCTATAGACGCTATGTTGATGACACTTTTTGTTTGTTCAATAACGAGGAAGACGCGCTCATGTTCTTTGATTATATCAACGCCAGACACCCGAGTATTCGTTTCACAATGGAAAGGGAAATCGATAAGAAATGACCGTTTTTAGACAAGTCATATTGTTAGACAACAGTCATCCATCCATCGTTACTAGTGTATATCGCAAGAAGACGTTCACTGGTCTTCTAACTAATTATTTTAGCTTTTCCCCTTTGAATTGCAAACTAGGATTAGTCAGAACACTAGTAGACAGGGTTTAGAAGATCAACAATTCCTGGGTTGGTTTTCATCTGGACGTTAAAAAGCTTATCGTCATATTGCGGAAAAACTGTTTTCTGTCTTGGGTCATCGACAAGATTATTCACAGCTATGTTTCTAAGAAAATGAATCCTTCAAATGGGCAGATCGACTCACCTAACTCCGACAAAACGCACTTCTATAAACTCCCTTATGTTGGCCAGTTTTCTAAAATCGCCCAGACTAAGCTGAGAAAACTACTCAAACGTTATTGTAAAGCTAATTTAGATGTTAAGTTAGTCTTTAGTACGTTTAAACTTAGAAACATGTTTAGCGTGAAAGATTCAGTACCGCAGAGTCTACGTTCGCGTATTGTTTATAAATTCTCGTGTGCTGGCTGTAATGCCAGCTACATTGGCGAGTCCACTCGCCACATTTGTGCACGTGTTCGTGAGCACCTCTTGTCGGACAAGTCTTCACATGTTTACAGGCACCTGCAGTCATCTAGGGCCTGCCATGACTCTTGCACTGCAGAATGTTTCACGATCTTAGATTCTGCCGTCTCGAAATTCCAAATTAAGATCAAAGAGGCGATGCATATTAAATGGGAAAATCCTACTCTTAATCAGCAGGTAAAGCATCTAGAGTTATCTCTTTCCTTTTAATTACTTTTTTTTTGTCTTTTATTTTATCATTCTTGTTATTGGAAGTATTTGTGTGTGTGTGTGTGTGTTCCTAAGTCACTATGAAGTAACTTAAAGTAACTATGCGCGCGCTATTTTTGTTTCCCGCGTATTTCATATTCAAATTGTAAACGTAAGTTTTAAAGCGTAATTTTGTAACGTACTTTAATACGAAAATTCTAATGTACAACCGTTAAGGCTCATTTGCAACTGAAGATGACATGAGAATGTCGAAACATGTTTTGTAAATTGAAAACTGTTGTTTCTTTATTGAGAGTTATCGTCACTCTGCTGTCTTTACGTTCAGCAAAGGTCATGTTATTGTTTATTCACGAGGAAAATGTCCGGTATTTGAGAGATCGGTTTTCAAAACTGATAAAATCGAATGCGTTTTTATGTGGGTACTAAAAATTTATCTGTTTACGTCATTATAATAGCAAGGCCATTGTTCAGAGGCCGCGCGACCCCAAGAGGAAGAAGTGAACTGACGGCCGACGACGACGAAAATGATAAACAAAATTGAAAACGTCCATTTTATTCCATTTTAAGGCTCGTTTACACAGGCGATTTTTGTCGCGCAACTTAATGCAATTTTTGTCGCGCCGAAGTTGCAACTTCAATATCGCACGTGTAAACCAGCTGCGATTTCAACGCGATTTTATCGCCGCGATATCGCAGGACTTGATGCAATTTTGCCGCGATTTTGATAAAAATGTGACAATCATGAATCAGAAGGGACCCCTCGGGAGGTTTTGTCGCTCGCAATTTGTACAGCCATGAGCGTAAACAAAGACAAAAACCGTACTAAAAACAACAACAAGCAGCGTCCTCCTCGTCATCCATGTTTTGAAGCGAGCTTATTTACATTTGCCGAGGTCTTTGCCGAGTTCTAAAACAAAACAAAACAAAATATTGAAACAAAACAAAACGAGATTGAAGCAAAACGTAACAAAATGAAACAAATCAAACCAAAACAAACGTGTGTGCTTGCGCTTTAGCAAAACTGCTGCTCAAAGTTACCATGTTTTGTAAATCGCAGCGATAAATCGCACTTGATCGCACGATAAATCGCACTAAAATCGCGCTGAAATCGCAGCTGGTTTACACGTGCGATATAGAAGTTGCAGCGTCAGTGCGACAAAAATTGCATTGAGTTGCGCGACAAAAATCGCCTGTGTAAACGGGCCTTTACGAGACGGCGACGTGTGCGTGCGCACAACGGCCGCCTAATAATTCAGAACAGAAAGGGTCTAGGAGAGGATCTCTGAAAACTCTGGGAGAAGGAAAACCTCTGGCACCACAGCATGGGAACACGGTACTTTTGTTTTCATTGAGGTAAATTTTGGATAGGTTCTAAACAAAAATTACTTAGGCTTGTTGCGTTCTTACAGGAAATTTACAATACATCAATTTTGCGTTTGTTGCTATTTTAGAAATCGCGATAATCTGATGTCGTAAAAAAGACGTTCAAGTCGCTTAATTATTCATTATTAGAAAATGTTTCGAAAAACTTTGTGAATTCTGTCCTCTCTACTGTGAATCGCGAAATTTTTCAAGACGTGGTTAAAATTTCCTGTTGTAGGGTACTTTTTCATTCCTTTGCCAGCCTGAGTAAATTTTCCCAAATTCCAGCACTGAGAAAGACAGTACACGTGGACTATATGCCGCTAAGTTTGGTTGTGGGCTTATTCCGGCACACAGTAACTCCTTTTAGGAAGACCCTCAAATAAGGCTGTCTTGACCTCAACCACCAGATTTTACATTGGATGCAAGAGGGTCTTCTCACGCTCAAGTAACTGATCGGCATCTTAATAGCCTGCGTACGTGGAAGGCGCTAGGACGCGATATCCGGAGAAACTCAAGCGATATTGTGGCGGTATCGCCAAAACACAGCAGGGCACTGGCGGACGTTTTGAGCCACGGACGTCAACCGGAAGTTGAATGTTTCCTTTGTTGGATTGTTTCTGCTCTTCATCAAAGCCTGGAAAACACTCTCTGTTTGGTATCTGGTGGCTTGCCGTTATAGACGTGTGTTGGTATCAAAATGGGTCAAAAGGAAAACCTTAAACTTCCGGTCGCCGTCCGTGACTCAAGAATAGCGACCTTCAGATCGGACTACGAGTACGAGATTGAGTAGGACTACGTCTTTTGAATTCCTTGTCGCGAGCTTTTGGTTGTGATCTGTCCTGTAAATATCGTTCACTTCGCATTCTCCTCTGCTGGACAGCAACAGAGAGGAACGAGGGCTTTGAGAACTTGTCTGTTTTGAAATGCGAACGTCGTACTCGTACTCAATCTCGTACTCGTAGTCAAATCTGAAGGTCGCTAATTATCGAGTATGGGGAGCTTGAGGGAGCCGTTAGAGGAAAAAGCCGGAAAAGGTCACTGCCAAAGCTGGGAAGCGGTTCAACGTTCACAGTGTAAAAATTATGCCGTTTCTCGATTACTCATAAACTCCAGTGAGTAATCAATCACGTCACAGCAGCTTAAGACAATTTCCCTGATTCTCTGATTGAATCTGATTTTCATTAACGTGGACAGGTTAGAAACAAAGGAACAAAAATACTTTTTGTTGAGTTTTGTCAATCTCCACGAAGATCACCGTCTTTTCAACTTTTTGTAGAGAGTACAACAGTCTACGACTGATATTTCCCCTATATGTTTGTTGTCTTTTTCAGAAGTGAGGTTTAGTTTGCTATCTCGGGCACATGGCGTGCCTTCCTCCATCCACAGGTAGCGAAGCACCCGTCATGTAAGATGAATCATTTGACGCCAGGAAAGCTATGACACTCGCAACTTCTTCCACATTTCCCGGGCGGCCCAAGGCATGCGTTTGTTTGCATCGTTCTAAAAACTAATGATAGAAAAAAAAAATGAAGAGAGAGATAAAGTAAATTTAAGTTTTGGCCAAGATGGCAAGTATCTCGACAAAGAATAACACACTGTCGTAGGTGATTTTCTTCTTTGTGTGTGGAAATTTAGAAATCACAAGGCTTTGTTGCACCACATGACGCCTCTAATTTCTGCAAATTTTTGTTTGCGGTCTTAACATCTTAACAGCCCCTGTATTTTGTCCGGTTTACTTTACACGCACTCAGCGCTCGGTGTTCTCTCACGTTTCATGCTTGTGTTCGCTTCTTCTGTGCGGTCCACAGTATTACCAGCAATTAAATAGGGGCTGTCACAGTTCAGACATTTTAGAGGGACATAAGGCTTGTTAGACTACAAGCAGTCTCCCTTTCCGCTCAGAGACAACTGAGCGAAAAGAACACGCGAGCGACAGCGAAAATCGTCAGAGAACGGGAAAATCGCTTGCGGCGTGGAAACATGACGCGCGCGATTGGGCAGCCAGTGAAGTAAGTCCCGCGGCTCACTGTACACTAGCGGCTCATAAGGCAAGCGTCACGTTTCCACGCGGCAGGTAATTTTTGTGCTCGCTCGCTCGATTCTCCCTGAGCAGAAAGACAGACTGCTCATAGAATTAAGGCTTGTGTACAGTGGCTCCACAGGGTCTTAGCGCAATCTTAAAATAAATCCACGTTCACGCTCTTTAAACTACTTTACACTAAATCGTCTCATTTCTTTGAGGCACACGAGCCTCACGCGCCCGTAACCCGTAGGGCGTGTGAGGTCTCTCCCCAGTCTCATTCGTCTATTTCACACTCACTCCAGACCTTTCGCTCGAAGGCCGTGCATTTCCACGGACCAAAGAAAAAGAAACGCTCTATCTTTTGCCGTCTATGCCACAACATTATTCCAAGACTTTGCCTGACATCCTAATACAGCTAATACAGTTTGCATTCTTTATTCACTTGTTATTACTCATTTATCTACTCATTTATTCATTTTCGTATGCTGTTATAATTTTCTGCTAGACATACTTTTAATCGCAATAATTCTAGCTTCCATCGTTCGCGATTCTACTGTTTCATTTTTTTTAGATTCCTAGATATTTTATATGCTTTAATTCTATATTCATAAGGAATTGTAATCGCAGGTCCACATCAGCCCCTAGCTGTCTTCTTTTACCCTGCGTGAACAAATAAAGTGTTTCTATGTATTTCTATGTCCTTGGAGACCCAGAAGCAGATAGTGGGGCGAGGGAAAATCGGAACGGGGAAAGTCAAGGGCTTTTCCGTTTGCCCTTAACTTTTCTTCGCCCATTCCGACTTTCCCTCGCCCCACTATATGCCCCTGGGACCCGAGGATGCGGATATCCAAAAGCCGTAACAACCCTGAACTCGCCTTCTGATACTCTTCCTCGTCCATGCCTCCTCGTTTGTGAATTTCTGTGAGTATTACTCCAGGACTGCAACATCAAAACAAAAACACATGTCTCAAAAGTGCTTCTACACAGACTACACTTATTCACAAGATGTAGATGAATTTTGTGACACTTACTTGACTGAGTTGACACGAATTTGCTTTGATGCTAGTTCTGTAAAAATGATGCCGAGAAAACAAAATTATTAAGTCTTTATGTTAGAATTAGCCATCCTCTAATTATACCCAAACAGCCTAAAATTCAGCTTGTCAAATCACAGTCAAATCTATTTAAAGTTTTGTTTCAAAACCTGTTTCCCATACAATGCCATCTTTTCCAGTTACACATGTATATTCCTTGAGGATAACACTGTAATGCCTAAGTCCACCCTAGTACCCAGGCACTCTCTTCCCGCTCACTCACTTGACTTGGCATGAAACCTCATCACCAGTCGGTGACGACATGAAATTTTGCACCAAGTAGAGGAAGCAGGCAGAGAATGCATGGGTACTAGGCCCGGGGGGGGGTTACTCCCTTATATACGCTACAGAGGTATGTGCAGCCCGATAGGGTAGGGTTTTTGAGGTGCTCTGTCCTTAAATACACTGTAGGGTATCCCTTTTTTGTATTTTTTGGTACTGTAATCCTTAGATGTTCCTTAGATAGGGTCACTAAATTGCAGTATCCACCTCAACGTGAAAACGGAAAAGATATGGTCTGCTAAATTGTACTACACGCCCGAATACATGTTAGAAAGTTTAACAAGCCGATTTTAAAAGGAAAAGCTTGGTTTTGGGCCTTTAAAAGGGTATCAATTCTCGATTTTCTAACCCTTAAATAGGGACAGGGTTTGAGAACCTTGGTGGCACACACCTATCCTAAATTGACGGGAGTACCCCCCCCCCTGGGGTACTAGGCTAGCCTAAATCATCAGTTATGCCTTTCTCACATTACAGCCTTTCAGTTATTTCTCCCGATGTGAAAGGACGAGGAGAGTTAGCTGCTGACAAGAAACCTACGGCGATAAGTATAACACATGACTTAACAAGATTTTGCACTAATTTAGTGGCTACATTATGCCTTTTTTTTTTTTACAAAGAGCAGGGCTGCTGACTTCTCAAGCTCATTAATTCTTCCTCAAATCTAAACAAAAGAAAATTGTAATCGTGATTGAGGTTTGGGTACCCGGACGTAATTAGCACAGACATGGCCAATTCTTAATGTAAATTTAGTGACTTGTTTTAGAAGTTATATATCAAGCAATTGTGAGTGTTTTTATAGGATATCCAAAACCTCAAACTTTGTGTAAAAAAAACCTCTGCTATGCACTGTTGTTTCAACCCCATTTTCAGTGTTGAAAATCCTGTTAAAACATGTTCTCTCCTGTTTGATCTACTATACCAAAAACTACAATCAGTTAAAAAAGAAAAGAAACAAAAAGGGGGAAAACAAATTATATAATTTTCCTCCACTTACCAAGTGCAGCACACCTTGTGAGTTGATCAACAGCACTTTTGGACATGTTGTAGGCCAATACCCCAGGAAACTGAATATTAAAATTTAAATACATCTTTAAGTCAATAACATGTCAGAAACTGTTTCAAATGGGGGCAGGGGAAGGGGAATCACTAATCAACAACACCCATACTAAGGAAAATGACTGTAGGGCATTCATGCATCAAATACCTCTTGTCTTTAACTTATATGGTGAGAAGTATTGTAAAGTTGTAAAATAATGGAAGAACAGAACAATAAAAAGATGTCATCCTACAAACTCACCGATCTCATGCCATTAACACTAGAAACATTTACGATGCAACCTGAAACAAAAAGGGCAATGTCTGTTAATTAAGAAAAAAAAACATCCTTACTACTAGTTTTGAGTTAAAGTTGACAAGTGTAATGCTAGAGAGGGCCATAAGCGAAATTTATTAAAAGAAAGAAACCTATAAAGTTATAAGGCTTTTGCATGCATTGTAGTTTTGGGGTGTTAAATGTTGATCCAAATTTATTTCATGCCTAACGGATATTAGGATTTGAGTAATAAATTAAAGCAAACATGATATAAATATAATTTTCACTGAACACTAACCAAAGGCAAATTGGAGGGGTGTGTGGAATAGGGTCCTAAGTGACTCATGACATACTGTCATATTCTCCTTTTGTTTCACAAGCAGATAAAAAGGGAATTTGGAAGGAGAAGTTCAATTAGCAGTTTATCAGAAGTCATTTAGGGCTTTTTTCCACGCACCCCTTCAATTATTAATTCTTAGCAATTTACCCTAAAGACAAAAATACACACAGATCAATCTAAAGCACACAGTCAAATTCTACAATACATGCAACACTTGGCAAGTTTTTACATCCCCCAAGCCCTTTTTAAGAGGATGTGAGCCCCACTCTTATGGCCTTTAGGTGGAATTGTCTGGTGCATGGGACTGGACATTCTCTATACACAAGTCTACCCAATTTCCACCCAATTTCCAGCAACTGTTTTTAATTACACATTCACCAAGTTTACCTCCAAACCTGGATGTCCAAACCTTTAAGGACATACAAATGTAACCCTTCAGTTGTTACTTGGGACTAAATATGATCAGAATCAAACATTTGTACTGATGTAATCAATCTAGATTGATCTATCTCTGTGTTATCTTTTCTTACCTTTTGTTTCAGTCAGGTAGGGTACAGCCAAAGATGTGAGGTAAAACACAGCTCTACATTTTGAAAAATGCATCAGTGTTATTGTAACTCAATGTGCATATCCCAGGACCTCACTGCTAGACAGCATACAGTCAATTAGTTACTGTTTCCTGTTCACACTAGCAGGCAATTCACAAGGGAAGTCAGCTCTGGCTGCCTTCTACTACTACTAGAAAACCTTTTGAGGGGGTTTTTAAAGGCCACCATTGGGGGTTGGCATGCAGTGGTTTCATTTAGCAGGTGGCTATTGGCAGTGTATGGCAATCTATTTGAGCAAAAATAGCTGCCTGCATTGTCCCAACTGATTCTGACTCCAATTATCAAATTGTCTAAGACCACCGCTTGGTTTAGCTACAATTGCTAGAAATACTTGAGACACTGTTACATGCAGGTGCAAAATTTGGCTTCCGATGCCCAATTGCTTTTCCCCACCCCTCCCCTCTTTAAATGTTGTTTCGCTAAATGCACCATGTCGAAAACACTGCCCTACAACATTGAAAGGGGGAGGGGGGTACTTTCAGGAATTGGCTGCCTTCCTGTGGGATGAAGACTAGTAATATTGATTATGCAAGAGTGGGTTTTTGGTGAGAGTGTCTCAACAATTCTGCAGTGAGGTAATGGTAGCTCTGACCCCAGCTAAGCATGTTCATATTAGAACTGGGGATTGGAGATTTCTTCCTTGAAATTTCCACTGGTTTGGCTGTGGCAGTATTCCTCTTTATTTAGTAAAATTACAGAGTGCAGAGAAAAAACAATTACCTCATATTGATTCTCATAACTTTATCAAATGCTTCTAGGGAGGTGGTTTCAATAGTTCCTTTGTGAACAATACCAGCATTGTTGACCTGTGTATCGCAGATATTTTGAAGAATTAAGTCACTTCATTCAAAAGGATAACAACTTGAGCTTATACTTCATTGTTTTAACATGACAACATGAAAACATGCTCACCAAAATATCCAGTTTTCCAAAATGCTTAATTGTTGCTTCAAGAAGAGCTTTGATGTCTTCATCTTTTTCCAAATCACCTTGCACTGGTAGAACCTTTAAAAATTACCGTAAATATGTACAGGTCAAATAATCATGAGCCAATTGCAAGCATAATTATCTCTGCTTCCATCTCAAGTGCTTCTCCCAATCCCCACTTGGCAAGAAAATGTACATACTAATTGTAAGATTGTAAACCATTACAATTATTATTATTGTTATTATTATTATTATTATTATTATTATTATTATTATTATTATTATTATTATTATTGCTATGGCAGTGCAAGACATATAATATAATTATGCTTCCATCCTAAAAAGCATGCACAGGGCGTGAACGCATGCACGCATGCACAGGGCGCAAACTTATTATTAATATTATTATTATTATTATTATTATTATCATTAAGGACGGTGCCTCCTTTTGTTACTGCACATACGTTCTGCGCATCTCGGGATATTCAGGTTTCTTAAGGAATTTGCCCAATAATACATTAATATTTTTGCGCGGTTTAAGACTATGTGGAAAAAGCAGATCTTAGCATTAGGGCTATCAGAATCCAAAAAGAAAATTGGGGGGTAACCACGCATTTTTCAGAGATAATTGAGCTCAAATGTGGAAAGAGATTGCCATACATTCTTTGTATTTTAACACTTTTGTAGAATTATGGTTGCTTAATTATCTCTAAAAAATGCGTGGTTACCCACATTTTTCTTTCTGGATTCCAATAACCCTTGGTAAGATCTACTGTTTCCCCATAACCTTGGCGAAAATGCATCTATATTAGGAGGCACCATCCTTAACCCTTTAAGCCCCAATATCAGTATGCATTTTCTCCTCACTGTTCTCCATAAATTTATTATGGTACTAGTTGGGAGAATTTGCATAAAAATCAAAACCTCTTATCTTTGATGATCATTTTCATTTTTCTCATGACTTGCATGTTTGATCAATTAGTGATACAGTAAGGAGAAATCAGATGCTTGTCACTATTGGGGCTTAAAGGGTTAAAATAAAATTGCTGTTCAGTTACCTGAGCATCACTTCTGGTCTCTTTGCACTTAGCTGCTACATTGTCAAGTTCAGCTTTGTTCCTTCCTCCAATAGCAACACTGCAACCAAGTTTGGACAGCAAAAGAACAGCACCTCTGCCAATGCCAGAACTCCCTCCTGAAAGGAAAGAAGTTCTGTGGTTTGTTAATGTGTGACTCAATTTTCACTGTTACCATCACCACCACCTTTGGGACAAAGTTAGTTTGTATGGAATGGATGCCAGCAGGCCTCGAAATTAAATTTTTGCCCAGGAGCAATTCTGCCCCTGGGTCCAAAATTTTAGGAGTAAATTTGGTCTAACAAGGAGCAGAAAATGTATTTATTATGACAATGGGCCAAAAGTTGAAGAAGCAAATGTCCTCAAACCAGTTGCAAATTGCACATTTGTGACTGCAAATTTCGAGCCCTGGATGCCAGTGGGAATGTTTGTGATAAGAGGTAGATTTTACAAAAGTTGCCTATTTAAGCCATTTCTTCAAGAACCATAACAAGAAAACCTGTGGTTGATCAAAGACAGGTCACTTACAAGCTGGAGTTAATTTGTGATCCATTAGGTTTAAGAGCTACTGAATTCTTAACATTTTTCTGTTTTCGAAGTAGCAAAAAATATGTTTTAGCAAAAATGAAAACCCGCAAGAACTTAAAACCAAACGGTAGTTGCCAGAATTCAACCTCTCAATTCTCCTACCACCCTTACATTTTCAGTATTTTACAATAGAGTATAAAGAAATGCCATGCATTTTATCAAATTGCGTTAGCTGCATATTTGCATCACTACTTGTCGAAAGGTGATCCTCTACCAAACCCCCAGGTTAAAGGTTTCTCTTCAATGAATCTTTTGTGAAATTGAAGCTTGTTTTCACTGCTAAATGTTATGATTCAACAAAATTAACCCACTGTGGATAATTTCTAGTGTTTTGCTCCCTCTATATAATTTATGAGCTAGATTTCAAATACAAGAACAAAGGCTGAACTTAATAACAGACTTTTCATAACTTAACTAAATTCATTTTTATCATGTATGTAATTTACTCCGGGAATTTCCCATTTATTTTGTTTTCACATTTTGAATGCCGTGTCTTGATCTGTATAATGTTCAAACCCTCTTGAAAATTGTTGTGTGTAACATTTGGTTGGGCCACCATTTTTCAAAGGGTCCCCTAGGCATCATGGATGCACTGTGGTTCAAATTTTTTTTTGGTTTAAAATTTTCAAACCAGTTCAATTTTTATTTTCCTTTGTTACAGATTCATTACCATTTACAGATTCATTACAATTTAAGACACAGGAAAATAAAAATTAATCTCGTTTGAAAATTTTCAAACCAAAGAAAAAATTGAACCACAACAGAGCATTGCATTAACCTAGCTGGGATCTCAGGAAAACCAAGGCCAAAACATCAGCCCTCTCCTGTTGCCACCCCCATAGATTCAATCAATCAATCAATCAATCAATCAATCAATCAATCAATCAATCAATCAATCAATCAATCAATCAATCATCCAGTGACCTTCAATGAACAGCCTACTTCGATAAAAATTCTGTATAGTACCCTACAGGCCCGTCTTAATAAACCATGCATTGTTGAGAGCCAGGGTAAAGTGCAAAGACTCTCCAAAAAATATGAAATATACCAAAAAAACTGCTAGGCAGGAGTGTTCTGAGGGCAAAACAAACTTGGGGCTGTATGTCCACAAGTGGGGATAATAACACCAACTAAAGTGAAAAAAAAGTCTTGTAAATTGATCGTGGGCCATGTGCCCATCAACAAAGTGGGGGGGGGGGGAAGGGGGTAACAACAGGGGTAAACATTCTGCACAGCCCCATACATAAATCATGCATACATTTTCCAACTTCTTATGGCTGACCTTTCATGGTAGCCTGCGTCGCAGACGTAATCTAACCCTCGGCTAGTAACGTCTGCAAAGAAGCGCCGAAATCCTTGTTCTAGACCCCCAGTGGCGTACCAGGATCTGGGTACGGTCTTTGATTGGCCTTTGTATAAAGGGATTGTTTAGATTAGCCCTGATTGGTTAGAGGGGATTTCACACGGGCTAGAACCTGAAGCCGGTTATGCGAGCGCAAAAATATGAGAAGTGGAGGTTAGCATTTGTAACAGCAAAAACCCGGTTTGAATTACGAGAGAGTCAGCCAGAACAACAAGAAGCTATCAGGTTTTTCTTCGAGGAAAAAATATGCTTGTTAATTTACCTACAGACTTTGGAAAATCGTTGATTTTCCAGTGTCTTCCTATTGTCACAGATGGCATCCATGATATACCTCGTGGTTAGACTGTTATTGTTGTGGCGGTGATTTTGTCTTTGCAACCCTGATGGAGGACCAGGTACAATGTCTGAAAATTCTGAGTAAGTATACTGGCTATTGTGATCACGGATGTGGAAGATCCAGAAACTATTCAGCACGTCTTTAATTGAAACCACATCTTACACTTAGTGTTCGGTTCGCCACTTATTTTCGCAAGCCCAACAAACAATTCAGAGGTTCGCGCTCACTTCCGGTACCAGACCGTGGGAAATCCGAACTAGCCAATCAGACCTAATCTAAACAATCCCTTTATACAAAGGCCAATCGGGGACCATACCCAGATACTGGCACCCCAGTGGGGTTTAGAACAAGGAATTTGGCGCTAATTCACAGATGGCTATTACTGAGGGTCATATTCCCTCTGCGGCACAGGCTACTTTCATGATTGCTCTTTGTTAAGAAGGATCAAATGAATGTAGTTGAATACATAATAGTTGTGAGGAAATTTTACCACAGTATGAACTGATCCATGCACAGAGTAGTCAATCACCAATATACTGGAAGACACAGTGTAGCCACGGGGTTGGGGGGGGGGGCGGATTGCAAAATGGTCATTTTGTGATCGTTCGTGCAGTTGTTTTTGGCACAAAGCAGTTAAAGATAAATTAATAAATTTAGCTCTAGTTTCACAGAAAACGAGTAGAAAATCCCAGGAGGCAGAAAAACAGCCAACAAAAATGGCCACAATTAGCCACGCTCCATTTACACCAGAGAAATCGCCAAACATTGATGAAGTCATTAAATCAATTCACCCCCGGTCGAAACTCCACGCCGCATGTTAATACTCAAAGCATGAAGTTATCGTAGCTGCGTACCTGTTATCAAGGCAACTTTACCGGCAAAAGATCTCTCCTGGGTAGCCATCTTGATTGCTCAACCGGCGTGAATCTTCAAACTTCTTACACGACGATGAAGCTAAGCATCCGCGCCTGTCTGGAATCCCTCCTGGCCCGGGTGGCATGATATTTTCCTTTTCGCGGGATCTAATTTTCGCCGATTTCGCAGATTTTCCATTGATCCGTGAAAACAAACTCCCACAGGAAAAAATAATCCAGGAAAATTTACTCCATGTATAGTAATGCTACGATCTTCATTTTTTCAGTAGCAATAAAACAATTAAATAATGATTGGCCGTATTTATACTAACCTGCGATCAGGTGTTTTTAGTCTGCCTTTCGCGCTCCCCCTCACGCTCCCCCCCCCCCCCCACTCCCACAAAAAGAAGAACACTCGATTTATGAAGGAGACGATTGTAATTGATTTACATGAAGTAGGAACCTGCCTGGACTACTGAGGATCCGCGCCTTCTTCTGCAGTGAGATCTATCGAAGGTAGATAGAAGGTTCAAAATTAAGGTCTTTTCGGTAAAGGAATTGCACCATAGCGTCAAAATGCCGCAATATGAACTAGCCATGATAACAAGAATCCTACCAAAGGTGAGGATGAAAATATGAGTCGTTTTCAAGGCTTCCTTCCGTGTCCATTCTTTGAACTACATGTACTGTACGTAGTGTGTAAAGCAGGGCGTAACAAATCGATCGAAATCGATCATCGGAAACCTAATCGATAAATCGATATTAGTCGATATTTTTCGATAAATGATTAATCGATTAGTTAAAGTAATCGATAAATATCGATAATCACACGATTTGGGAGTGGATTATCGATTTTGATCGATCACTAAAGTAAGAATTAAAAAGGGGATTTGATATGTCAAACGAAAAAAAATTGCTGTGTCCTACCATAACCTTATCTTGACAACTTTCTGTCTTCTTACGCAGTGTCATACAACGCCACACTTCAGGATTGATTGAACACACACACATACAAAAACGGTAGCTTTTCTTCTCCGATATTTCCAATCAAAATCGATACTAATCGATTGAAGTCGATGCTAATCGAATGCGATCGATACTTTTCCAACGAAATCAATACTAATCGAACTTTAATTAATGAAATCGATCAAAATCGATAATCACAAAGAATTGGGTCATCGATTTTGATCGATTTCCGATACTAATCAGTTAATTACTTATTGATGTTTATTGATTCTTATTGATTTTGATCGAGTATCGGAATTATCGATTTGTTACGCCCTGGTGTAAAGTCACTGGATTGCTTTGAAGCATGCATACCCAGGGTCTTTGTAGCCACTTTCTAATGCAGTTTTCATTGCATTGTGATCATAACAGGAGGGATTAGCTTCTGTACTCCGTCGAACCGCTCTATTCATTATGGAAAAAGGTGGTGTTGTAAGGAAAATGGAAAATCTTGGTGAGCAGGAACTGCCGCACAGAATGAGAGCACACACAGAATGGCACACTCATGGAAGGTAGGAATTTGTTCTTCGGTTGCACAAAATGAAGATCATAGCATTTGTAAGCAAAGGCATTTATGTAGAAATGGTGTTCAAAGCTGCAGCTGACAAAGCTGTGGTGTGTTAACATGCAAGGTCAGTGAGGTTTCTCCCGGGGGGGGGGGGGGGGGGCAGGGGTACTTGGGTCAATTTTTGCTGGGTATGTGCCGCTGGCCTCTCCAAACCCCTACCCCATTATAGCCAATTATAGACCCCATGTTAGTCACTTTTGGGCAAATATACCCCACATCCCTACTTGCCAGAATTTACTTACCCCTGAAATCCCGCAAATGTACGACCCCATTCTAGTAACTCTATTAGCTCCTACTGAAAATGCAACCCCATTATAGTCAATGCAGTCATGAAAATGCGACCCCATCCAGCGGCACATCCCCATTAGCCTATTACTAGGAATAACTCCCCCCCCTTCCCCCGGGTTTCTCTGCTGAGAGGGTCCCCTTCTACTTTAATCACTCCAAACTGAAATGTAGTAGAAAAAGAAGACTCAGGAGCCGTTATTTGACAGTCTTTATTCAGGTTGTCATGCAGCGCTTCTCCCCAAAAATAACTGCTGCTCACATCTGAACTGCATTCCTCTCCTAGATCTCCTAGATCACAGTTATGGTGCTGTTTTCCAAAACTGCCTCATGCAAAATTCCCTGTTTGCGACTCATCCATTCACAGCTTGCACTTTATCATTCCCCCATGTGGGAAGTTTTTATTGTAAAATTAGAGGTATAAAATGGGGTTGGTACTGGCCTGCGTGACTCCTCATGATATATATCGTGGTCTTTCAACCCATTTTCGGTTCTTGTATATTTGTAGTGGGTTTAGTTTAGAGGATTTTTAGATGGTGACTGAATTGAGCCATTTTAGATAGATGTTGCATTTCTAAGACTTTGATCTCAAGGTCTACATTTTCTTATACCAGTAGGGTGGACTCCTGCGACTAACGCCTGTTTGTTATTCTCAGTTAAATTGACCTCTGACTGTCCACTGGTCAACTTAGTGTGGTTTTTATTCCATTCTTCGCATATGAGGTATGTTTAGTTTGGCCCATTTGGGAGCTTGGTACAGCCTCTCATGTTGGAGTTTCTGTAAACAAAGGATCTGAAATATTATCTACACGATGATTAGTTTCCTTGCTGAGGTTTGTAATGCTGGGCCCGACTTATTGTGTTTAGGGCATCATGAATTTCTTCACCCTGAACAGAAGGTGTCATAAATTTCTCTTTTAATTTCTTCCACCTTTTCAGAAGCCCGCTGAAACTTCAACAACTGCTTTTAGCATATATTCTTGCAAATGAACAACTTTCTGTTTTCCTAGCAGTTGACATCTACGTTCAGCGACAATTTAATAATTTTGCTGAAATTGTGGGCACCGTTTCTAAAAATATGAACTCTTTTATTAACAGCTGACGAGGATGAACAAGTAAAGCACTTTGAGCTTTGTTTGAGCACTTTTCACAGTATTTCATCGGCCATGGCAAACAAAAGTCAGTGGCTACAATGTCGGACACATTTGCTTGAACCTTTTCTCTGTCTGTGCCCCAATGTTGCTAACAATGACTTGCTGCATGACTAAATTGGTTCACTCAACATTGAGGGGAAGGGAGAGCCACAGATTCAGACAGGTGAATTGTGACATTGAAAGAAGTGTTCCAACACAATTGACTGAAATTGTAGACTGTCTGCCACATAACTGGAAATCCTGGCAGTTTTGTTGTGCAAAAACTTAAGTCATTCTCACTTTGTTGGTACTTAATTGGTCTGTTCAATAGTCTGGAAACACCATGAGAAAAAAAGAATGCAGTTCGGATGTGAGCAGCTGTTATTTATGGGGAGGAGCATTGCGTGATGACTCAAATAATGGCAGCATATCTCTGCTAATACATTCATGAGCCTTGGTAGAAAGTTGTTGAGCAAAGTGTCATAAGGAAACGTTAGGCTTAAGAGTTCTGAAAATTTTGAAATGGGTCCTGTGTAACCACATTTTCAAAACACATCAGAGTATATGTACATGCCAACCAGCAGAGCTAGCATGGGCAGTTTCTTCTGAAAACAGTTTTTGTCAGAAACTCCTTAATAAACCTTTTGTTTTGTTTTTCAGATACTTCTTGATAAACTTTGATCTGGGACCAGATGGTCTCAAGGAATTGAAGCACGAGTTAGATACAGATGTCGATCTGATACGGCCACGGGTTGTCAAAGTGAAGGGCCGTTATGATTCAAAGAAACATAGACACTCCATGTTGGAATGCTGGGAGAGTTATAAACCTCCAAATTCTTTCCTTTCAAGATGACATCAGAAAAAAGAAGAAACATCATAATCTTCTGTTGTTTATTTGTAAATAAAACTTTTCAGTTATATTAAAAATTTTCAGGTGGAAAAAGTTTCTGATTAGAAAGAGAATTAGACTGCGAGTAGTCTCTAACTTTGGCGATAGTGATTGTGGGGCAGGCGAAATTCACGCGCGCAAAATTTTCATTATTGCCATTGCCAAAATTAGAGACAACTTGCAGCCTACTCCTTCCCCCCCTCAAAAAAAACAAAAAAAACAAATAAATTAGCACAGAAAGTCCAGAAAGGTTTCATTGTGCAATGTATAGTCCATTGCATTGTAATATTTTGTTCCAAAAATTCCATGCTCACAACCTTGACCCACTTGTTGAAAAGTTAGATAGCGCTATCCACCGGATAAATCACTACCCAGTGGATAAGTGTTAGGGAACCCAATTGCGTTATCCACTGGATAGTGATTTATGCGGTGGATAACGCTATCCAGCGTGGAACCGTCCTTGCCTCCTCCACAGGCTTTTCCATGGCCAAGCAAGCGCGGATTTTGGCGCGAGAGGGGGGATCGGGAACGAGGGTGGAGCACAAGCGAGAGGATTGGAAGCGAGTGCAGAGTGCAAGTGGTGGGTGATGGGATTCTCCCCTTGCCGTCTCTCCCCTCGTACCCCGCTTTTCTCAATAATTAACTGAAATATCCCTCAGATGAGTGATCGCGAGCGACTGGGGACGAGGCAGGAACCGTCCAGTCCCAGGCGCAAAGGAGCGCAATCTTCAAAAAGGGCCTGGTTCCTAAGTGGACGAATCACTTCCTCGAGTATTGCGTGAGAAAATTGCGAACTTCTACACGAGCAAAACCGGCCGGCAAAAGGCAAAACATCTTCTCGTGCTGTGGTTTCTATGCTACAGAGGCTATTTATCTCAAGGTTGCTCGTTAACAAGTTTGGCTTGAATCAGCTGATAAAAGGCAGGGTTGATCGTCGTCTAAATAAGTGGAGTAGTGGGACTTCTACAGGATCAGGAAATATGGCTTCCAATGGACCATGTTCTGCCGACGAAAGATTCAATTTGATCACGAGAAATTTGCAGGTGAAAGCTTCAGACGTAATGGATGCTTTTCTTTAACGGACTCGTGTGCCTTTGTGTTATGTTGTAAGAAATTGTAGGGAACCGGAAGTTATACTTCAAGCCTACATAGAAATATCTGAGGTTCAGACTATTTTTATCACTAAACGTATCCCATAATTTTGACTATTTTCTTTACAAGGGGGTCCATTCATCGTAAGATCACTTGATGTTCAAAAGTACATTGTATGTGTTAATTGCGGACCACAATAAGCAGGGGGAGGATAACATGGAAAGGGGGGTGGGAAAAAGGATGATTTTGTTGTCTTCTTACATGGCAACAGATTGTTATTGCACCTTGAACCCACGTGAACGCTGAGCTTCAATACTCAACCAATGCACGTGTTTCTTACACATCAGCAACCATTGAACTGTCAAAACCAGAAACTGACAAAGTAGATTGAAATCTGCCAATCATAGCATACAAGCTTAACCTTTTGACCCCTTGAACTAATCTTCTTAAACATGGAATGAGCCTATGTGACTGAGGCTGAGGTGTTTAGCCTGTCAATTACAATTACATGTAATTGTCAACGGGTGCCAAATGAGTGCATTTGACTGGCTCACTGGTCAGAAGGGAAGCCATCAAGGAGCGCTTCAAATTTGCTTCATACATTCTCGTAATTCTCTGTTCTACAAACACAGAAAATTATTATTATTATTTATTTATTTATTTTTTTTTTTTGCTCTGTGAAAGAGGCAGTAAGTAGGTCTATAGGAAATTTCAGTTTATGGCATGAATTGAAAATAATGTCTTTGTTTTTATGTTCAGATTTTTGCATTGCAAAGTTTCAGAAGTAGAAAATAATCGTGAGGCAAAATACCTTCCTGCTAATGCTTGAAAATTTGAAACCGCTCAGGAAAAATAATTACAGCATGATGAAGATGACAGGCATTGAAAAAAATTGGCTAATTAGAAACTTATCTTATTTTATTCCCTATATGTTTCAGAAAAAAGAAAGTACTTTTTTGTAAGGCCATGGTAATGACAGTGTAATAAGTGGTTGGAATCAACACTGCGTGTAAACAAAACAGTCAAAATAAATCTGGAAACTTGTAGAAAATTATATTAAACTAAACTGTTTTAAATTGGTCCCACTTATGAACTGAACAAAAAAAATTTAAAGGTGTTGAATGCATTTTTTGGCTCTTATACATGTTAAAACGACCGTGAATATTTCAACTGTAGACACATTTTTTCAGTTATTCCACAAAATAATTTCAGGTCAACATAAAGGTGGTTGTATTTACTAAACTCCTGTTGATACCTTCACTGTAACTTGCATCAGGAAAATGTTTTACTTGTAATTGAAGATTTTGATAGTTTTATTTTTCACTAGAGAGTGATTTAGTCAAGGAAAAGCAAATAACTGTTCAAACATTTCACGGCCCTTGTTTCCTCAACATTTAAATTGATTCCGTCAAATAAAGCCAACAAATGCTTCCCATAATCCTGTTATAGGCTCGCCCTGGCTATGACGACTGACAGCAGTGAAAAAGCTTAACTGTTGATTGCAGGCTTGAACACCTGAGTTTGCATTTTATTGAAAAGTGCAGTAAAACAGGCATCAAAGCAAGTGCAATAAAAGTATTGTTGAGCAGAGGAAAAGGAAATTGGGTTAACTGGGATAAAAGTGCTTCAGTTGTAGAACTAATTCTGGCTCAGCCCTCACCTTTTTATCTAAAGTATATGGGGTGCGGGGGGGGGGGGGGCACAGTGGGAATCCTAGTTCTATGCTTGGTCTCTGCCTGCTTTTGCACTGTTTCCTTTGACAAGAGACTTTGCTCCACATTACCTGTTTTCATTCAGATGACCTTTAGGGCGGCCTAAGAAATGCTGGGGTATCTGCTGTAGGTTAAAATGAATTTCAGGTCAAAATGATTTCAAACTTGTTGTACCAGTATTTACTTTGTTTTATAGTCATTATCATCAAAGTGAAACAAAAGAAATACAAATTAAACTAGTTTGAAATCATTTTGACCTGAAATTCATTTTAAACTACAACATAACCATGCATAATTATTTGGACAAACTTCACACCAAGGGAGATTAGACATACCATGCTCCAAGTTACTTCATTCTATGGAAACTGGAAATTGGGGTCACATGTTGCCTTTGTGGGACTTAAACTTTTTTCATGTTGCTATTCATGTTGCTATTCAGGAAGTGATTGGTGAAGATCGTTTGAGAGCCATACTCCAGGAGAGACATTTGTCTCTGTACTGGGGTTCAGCTACCACTGGGAAACCGCATGTTGCTTACTTTGTGCCGATGACAAAAATTGCTGACTTCTTAAAAGCAGATTGTGAGGTAAATGATTTTACTTTTTTCTTCTAATATAATCCTTTTTTTTTTGCAATATCACAATGTACAATGACTGACTGTGGAGAGCAACTGAAAAATATTTTCTTGCTTATTTTCTTGAAAACAGGTATACCAATCCTGTGCAATTTTATAACCAAGCCAACCTGATTGGTTGAAAGTTTCATTCAACCAATCAGAAGCACTACCAAGATCTGGGTAGTGTTACATCATCAGTATGGAATTTCTGCATTCGTTACTCAGATGTCAATTTGTGAGGGTTCAAGTGGCGACCTCGGGAAACATCGGCTGTTTTCTCAGGCTATTCAGATGGTAGTTACACCGTGGTGTGACTGCAGAGGCTGAACAAGTGAATGTTTCTTCTCATTTCCAGTTTTGCTTGGCGAATGTACAAATTTGTTTTGTTTTGGTTTTTCATGTATCATGACCAAACGTAATTGATATAGGGAAATGGAAAGCGGATGTCCAGGAATGGTTAATTGGTCCAAATTCGTAAAATAAAGGATTAAGAGAACAAAAACTAGCACATACATATGAATGGATCCCAAATCTTTGTACTTATAATTACTGGTAGTTTAATAAATTCCTACAGTCTCCTGTTCCTTGTCCCATCTCCCCAACACCACCCCCACTAAAATGATGATTCATTTCCTCTGTTGTGTCCAGGTAACAATCCTGCTGGCTGATCTTCACGCATACTTGGATAACCTCAAAGCACCCTGGGAATTGTTGGAACACAGAGTTAAATACTATGAAGAAGTGATCAAGGTTGGCCACAAACTGATAAAAATATTTATAAAGAAATAACAGTTATTTCTTTATCAATTTTACCATTGTTGATTGAAACATACAGTCTAGAGTGTATTAATAATTCGACCCTGACTCCCCACGTGATAAATTTAACCCCTTTAAGCCCTTATATAAGAAAATTCATGCATATTCTCCTTACTGTTCTCCATACACTTCCTATGGAACCAATAAGGAGAATTTGTCTAAAATTATATCAAAACATCTCATCCTTGGTGCTTACTTCCTTTATTCTCATCACTTGAATGTTTTGAACAAATGGGCAATTCCAGAAAATATCCATACCATACCACGGACAGCTTCCATGTTTTAACTCCTCCCCTGCCTTTGGAATTTCCAAAATGCGTTATCCCCCCATGCCCTCGGATTTCCATAATCGTAAACCCCCCTCCCGTTCAGATTCTCCATTTTTTTTTGTCAAACCCTTCGGAATTACCTGCAGGGTTCGCTAATATGCCCAATTTGGCTTATTTGATGGAAAATTATTTCAAATGACTCTACTTCTGTTCAGTACAGCTGGTTATAGAGGGAGTCATTATGACCCTGGAAATTCTGGAACGAAAATTTTAAAAAAATTAAAAGTTTTCTCCTTACCGCTGTTCAACAGATGCAACTTTACATTGCCCCAAACTGGTAAAGAACATTTAAATAAGAATTTAATATCGTGTGATGTACGTGTACACTCGGATGATATTACGATTGAGTGTATTTTCGTTTCCGCCATCTTGAATTTGAGCCATCGAGGTCAGCAGTCGCTCCCAATCCCACAAGCTTCAAAAATGGCGTCCTCAGTCAAAATACATGTATTGTGGAAACATTGAAGTCCTACAAAAATTCAAAAAATCTTTTGGATGTATTTATACAGAAACTGCCTTCAAAGATATACAAAATGTGTAGCATTTCTGGAATTAAACGGCATTAAAAAAAAAGTTGTCCAGTCTCTTAATGGGCCATTTCCCAAACGCGAGTTTTCGCCGTTCATGCGACAGGAGTATAAGAAATGTACAGGCGGTAAGAAACATAGATTTTTCATATTTTATTAACCTGATAAGAAATTCATCAACGTTAAGGCCTTTGGAGCTTGATGTATAACGCACATTTTGTCGGTTTTCTTCTGCAAATGAACACGAACACATGTCCGATCGATCAATGCTTGTCTTGTATCCTGCTTCCGCGGTAGTCAGCAGTGTCGACAGTTCATGCTTTATTTGCGAAATGATTTTAAAAGTCCATAAAAATAGCTTTTTCAAGGAATACACTCTTGTCTGTCTCCTGTGGAAATCGCAGATCTAGAAACTCCCCCACGCCTTCGGAATTCCAATCGTAAGTATCCCCCCATGTCTTTGGATTTCCAGTTCAAAGAACCCCCCTTGCCCTCGGAATTCCGAAAGACCGTCCGTGGTATGGTATGGATATTTTCTGGAATTGCCCAATAGTTGTTACCCCGGCATGATGTAAAGAGAAATGTTATTTTCGTCACTGTTAGGGCTTAAAGAGTTAATTATTGTGTTAATTTTTATAATAGGAGTGAAACAATACACCATGATGCAGTTCCCCTGTTCAATTTTTGATATGTTGCCACCATTTTCAATTCAATACGGTTCACTAATAACATAATACAACTCACCTGATTGGTTAAAAGAGTTTGTTTTAGCAACCAATCAACATCATGAAAAGAAGCCTCTGACATGAAAGCATGTTACAAAAATGGCTGAACTATTGAAGGACACACCATCAACTCATTTTAGACACAAAATCCCTTCCAAATATAAGCTGAACTATTTTTGAAGCACAAAACTCCCTCCAGTAATAACACCCCCCCCCCCCCCTCTTAAATAAGTCCTCCCCAAAAAAAGCCTTCTGAAAAAGCCTTCAGGACAAATATAAGGCCAGGGCGTATTTTCAGAATTTAACGGTATACTGTACATAAAACTACCCCAGAACACTAAAATTATTAGTATCAATGGTCATGTGTCATCGATACACTGTGCATTTCACTTCTATTTCCTCTGCAACTCTTTGTTAGTAAAATAAAAAAGAAATCTGAGAAAAAATTCGAGTATGATTGTGACATTAATTTGCGTAATTTAAGCTTCGGGCCATACTGATCTACAGATATAGACATTTGATAGTAAATCATTTGTCAAATGCATGACTCAGATTTGGTGAGGTGGACAGGAGAAATGAAAAAAAAACTGGTGACCAGAATCTGTTTGTTTGGACAGTGTTATTATCTTATTGTAGTCATGGACTGACATCAAATGCATGATTGCCAAATTTGTCATCTTTTGGGATCCAAAATTTAAATTACAAAAGTTTTGTTGTATAATGAACCATAACCTAGAGACACACAATATATTTTATAACATTCTCCACCAAGCACAGAATAATATTAAAGATATCTGCAGAATGATAAAGGAAACAAGCAAAAGGAAATTTCTATTTTCCTGTACATTTTAAAAATCTGGGTTTTCCAAATATGAAAGGTGGTGATGAAATATTGAATCATATGCCTTGAAGAGGAAACAATCAGATTGCTGAAAACTGTAATACCCATAACATATAATGGGATATAGCCTGAGCTTCAGTCATCTTCTATTTTCTTTTACCTTTTTGAGGCCATTACAGTGAGTTAGATAAAGTTACCCAATAATTACCACACTTTATAGCTCCACCAATGCCTAATTATTTGTTTACTTGTGATGAGTCAGACATTTTTCTTATCACTCAGTGATATTATTTTTATATGCAAATTGTTTTTTTTTTCACTCAGGCAATGCTGGAATCAATAAATGTTCCCCTGGGAAAACTGAAGTTTGTACGAGGAACAGAGTACCAGCTGAACAAGTGAATAAACAGGATACTTTTTCCTATTACAATTGTCAATTTTAGTTTTTTTTTTCTCCACATTATATGTGTCGATTAAAAACAAGGTTGCTCATCTACTGAAATTCACTTTTTCATTTTTCTCTCCACCAGAGATTATGTTTTGGACGTTTTCAAAATGTCCACGGTCGTCACTGAGGTACTGTAAGTTTTAATTGTGTTGTTTGTCCCTGGCCAGTCTATCAAACCTTGCTGTAGGAATCTGATTCTATTTTTGTCCATGAGGATGAATTTGTGGTGTAATAGTTACATATTTGAAGTAGTGTAAGTTGGAGAATGTTTATGCACAGGTCATTTTCATATCCAACTTTTATTTATTACACTTTTTTGAGGCTGATACATCTTTACAGCTCTGCAATATGCCATTTCCTTTGTAGTTTATTAAGAAAATTTACATTAGATATAACTTGAATTTCAGTCATCTCCTTAGGTTGCTCCCGATTCAGACACCACCCTTGTCACTCGGGAGTAAGCAACCAAAGGAGATGGCAGAAATTCAGGTTTAACTCTGTACATTAAGTGTCCCCAATTAGTGCAGGGTTTTACCCTCGGCTATATTTGCCCTTCTCATCTGTTGATTAAGTCCTTTTTTTCAAACTGGTCAGCATGATGCCAAGAAAGCTGGTGCCGAGGTTGTTAAGCAAGTCCAGCATCCCCTTCTTAGTGGCCTGTTGTACCCTGGTCTACAGGTTGGTACACAGTTTAACAAACTTGACTCATTGCTTGTAATTACTGTTAGTAGTAAGTATATAGAAATTCAAGCAGTGTTAAGGATGCAGGAAATATTATAGTGCCATCCAGCATATCATGTGTGAGTGTAGGAGGGCAATTTCCAAACCAAAACCAAGCCTTATTACAGAACAAAACTCATACAAGGCAAGGACAAGAAAGTAACCTAGGTAACAGTTTAAATATTCATATAATGGGAATACCATGGAATACAGAGAATACTGCACGACGATGAGACTATGCGGACTATAAAAAAGGTAAATTAAAGTCACATGCAAGCCAAGGAGCGGAAGGCTCACACAGCTGGAGCTTATCCCGGTTTCTGTGTCACGAAGCAACTGAGTATTGTTACTCCCCCTGGAAGGGATGCTAGTCCATCGCAGGGTTATCCCCAGCAGTATGTCACTGGTACACATTTTATACACCTGAGTGGAGAGAGACAATGTTTTCCTATCAAAAGAAACAACACAATGGCATTGACTGGGCCTCAAATTGTTGAACTTCAGATCTGAAGTCCAATGCTCTAATCACTACACCACCCTGCCCCCATGCAAATGTGGACTGTGGTGAGGGGGGTTTGATCTTTCTACTTCCAATACCTTTTATTCCTGGTTCCTGTCCCTTATTTAGTGGCTTTTGCATCTTTCCATTTTTTCTAATCGTTGCAATATAACACAATAAGGTGCATTAATTTTGTCCTAATTTTCTCCCATTTCCTAGCACCTTAGGAACGTTGCACTGTTTTTGTCCATTTCTCATGCTCCCCACTTCCACTTCCCTCTCTTTCCCTACCTTCCATTGACATCTCTCCCCAATCTCTCCCAAGTTTCCTCCTCCCATTCCCCCCACTTTATACTAGTTCTTAAAATGTTTATCTCTTACATTGCAGGCTCTTGATGAGGAATACCTTAAAGTTGATGCACAGTTTGGAGGAGTAGATCAGCGAAAAATATTCACACTTGCTGAAAAGGTTACTGGATGAATGTGTATTTTTAGTTTCCAGTTGATTTTTCTTACAGAAATTGTGTGCTCTCACTTTTTCCTCCTTGATAAAGGGTGTCTTTGAGACTTCCAAGAGAAAAACTTTGTGGGAAAACTGTGTACTATAGACCACTCCCTCACCTGTACTTTTTGTTAATGGCTTACTTTAAGATTGGTGGTTCTTCCTTATACTTTAACCTTTGTTCTTCAGTACCTCCCTGCCCTTGGTTACAAGAAAAGAATACATCTTATGAACCCAATGGGTGAGTTAACAACTGAAATTTTACATAATCAATTTGTTACTGTACATTGCTCTTTTTTAAATAACTGGGGAATGATACTGACAATGTGATGTTTTCTGATTAATAGTTCCGGGGCTTACAGGTACCAAGATGAGTGCATCAGATGAGGTGAGGAATGCTGCTTGTTTATTAGGCGGCCGTCGTAGGCATGTGCATGTCACACTGACTCATATTAATAATGGATGTTTTTTGTTTTTCATTTTCGTCGTTGTCGTCCGTCAGTTCATTTAGTCCTCTTGGGGTCGCATGGCCTCTGAACAATGGCCTTGCTGTTATAATGATGTAAATGATGACCTTTGAACAACAATTGCATCGCTGTTATAACAATAGATTCTAGATTGCAAGTAGCCTGCACTCGTGTCGTTAGGATCCAAATGGAGCCCCTGCCTGAAGGCTGAAACATTTGTTGTGAATGCCTAGGGGCCGTACTTCACAATATCACAGTTTAAGAATGATTTATCTCTGTAAAGCTACAGGGTTTTCCGATTAAAAAGGCGAACAAAACAAAGATCTCAAGTTGCTATTGATTTTATCAGTTTCCAAAACAAATCGGTCAAATACCAGACATTCTCCTCGTGAATGCCGTAGTAATCTGTCACTGGAAATACGTTTACATACATTTAATTCCTTATATACCGGAAGTGCAAAATGTCCATAACAGGTCACCTGAAACCAAGAACAACTAAAGTTTTTTTGTTTTGAACCTTTTTTCCTAAGGAAAAGGGGAGGGGGGGTGAAAGACTATTGGCCGCCTATAAATTCTTCAGAATTTCTTGTCTGGTATAAAATGAGAATCAGGCAGTGATAGGGCATACATATTACCATCTGGCTTGTTTTTCATTCGTTAGCAAATGAAGGGCTGGTTTTCCTGTAAGGAACATTGTTGTGCAGTTAATTCTTGACCTGAGAGCTTCAATTTGAAGAATCAGTGTATTACTTTTGCTTAAAACTGACACAAAGAAAACAACAGGACCGTGGATTCTAGGTTGAATTCCTTTGTTTTAGTTCAGGCAGAGAACAAAAGAAATCTTTCATGCATCACTTGAGCGAGTTCAGTTCAACAAAACTTTTCACGCAAAAGTAATACGCTAATTCTTCAAATTTTAGATCTCAGGTCAAGAAATACGTGCGCAACAGCGTTCCTCACATGAAAACCAGCCTGTGTGCCAATGTTCAGCTAAATAGGAGCAATTTTGATTTTAACCTCAAATCATCACTTACACGCCCTTTTTCCACCGGGCCCTTCAAATGAAAAACAAGCCAGATTCTCATTTAACACCAGACTTCAAAACTCATTAATAATTCATAAGTCCATTAACCTATCAAATGATCGATAATATGTCACGTGCATTGACTTTATATTAAGAAAAACCTCTTCCTTATTAGTATGCGACGTTTTATCAGATATAAAGTCACTGCACGTGATTTATGAATATTAATTATCAACACATCAACTGAAACAACAAATGGTGGGTGAGTATTTAATGTTCTTTAATTTACACACACAGTAAATTTACTTTTGTACAAAATTAATAGTACAGTTGTTAAATACAGATCCAGAAAAATTCTGTATTGCATTACTACTGTAATCTGGTAAAGGCATATTAGACAATACATCATCTGAAATTTTGAAATTTAGATTAGCTGGCAGAAGCGACTCCATGTTGTTTCCCATAACCTCTGCGTTTGACGCTTTGCCCGTAGTCTCCAAATTTTCAGGGGGGCCTAAAATATTACTAACCTGGTGCTGTTGCGCAAAACTTGATTTTTCATATTTAAACAAGGCATTTGATCGATGACCTGTTCTCGAAAAGCCCTGGAAGAGGACGCCATGTCCTCTTCGTTCAGTTCAAAACACGTGTGAGATTTGATTTTCTTGCATACTAATTTTCGACGTAATATTTTTTTCGTATGCTAATTTCCAACGTCCACAAAAGCATCGATGTTATGAACTCTATTGGGACACGCTTATCTAGGATGTCTTTGAAGCCGTTCAATAAACTCGCAGTTTGTGCTTTATCAAGTTTAAAAAGCCTCGGCTGCGCCTCTTGTTTTAAACTTGATAAAGCACTCCTGCTCGTTTATTAAACATTACATCACCAAAATTTGAACGACACTTTATGACTTTTAGTTTGGCTGTATAAATTATTTAGTCATGTGACCAGTTGATGCAAAAGGACATTTAATGCATTTATCATCATCATCATCATCATCATCATCATCACCACCAGTCTACTTGCAGTAATGCGAAGCTCTCTGTTAGTGGAGAATTCACAATTTTACTGTCCTGCAATGTCTCAGTACACCATTTTCAACCTTGCTGACCTTCTAGGAATTGTTTGGGTAAGCTATTTTTTCTTGTTTCGTATTTTCTCTAAGGATTCAAAAATTGATCTTTTGGATGGTGCCTCTGCTGTGAAGAAAAAGTTGAACAAGGTCAGTTGTAGCTAAATATACAAGTATGGCATTGCACTTCTACTCATCACTTTTTAGGCCAGTTGGCATGATAAATTCAACAACAACAACAACAACAACAAGCTTTATTACCAAATAGAAAAAGGAAAAAAAGTTAAACTTTACAATATAAAGTAAATTTAAATAAATTTAAATTTAAATTTAAATATTGGTAATCAGTGTTTATTTCAAATTTTGCTTATTCAAAAATTGCCTTTGTTTTGTTTTCAGGCATTCTGTGAAGAAGGGAATATTGAAGATAATGGTGTTCTCGCTTTTGCCAAGTTTGTCATTTTCTCTGTTTTGGAAACTCGACATAAAACAGGTTAGTCGAACAGGGGCACCCAACGGTTCGTTTCGCGGAATATCTGTTCGGAAGGCCTAAAATCGCCTGAGTTTTCGGATTCAGTTTCAGTGAAAGCTGGAGATTTCCTGGGCAAAACATCACGTTGGACTTTCATAATTAGTTCCTATTGTTTTTGGAGGGACAAATATGTCACTTAGAGTGCAAAATAAGGTCAGGTAGCATTTTCGGAGAGCCATCAGCAGCTCGGAAATGTGGCGCATAGGATTCTGCGTCCTAAAATTTTCTGAGGCCTAAATTTTCAACTAAAAAATCCAAACAGATCAATCTGTATTAGCTTACACAAATATGTCTTCAAAAAGCTATGAAACAATTTAAGAAAACAGAAAATGATTGTTCAAGTATTTTGCAAAACATTTTCTCATTGGGTGCCCCTGTCTGTAAGTATGATGTGTCATAAGAGACATGTATTGCAACTGTAAACCTAGCCCTCACTCTTGCTACATTGGCTCCTAGGCAAAGAAACTGAATTTTCTCCTTTTGCTGTTGTAGAATTTGTAATAGAAAGAGCAGACGAAAATGGAGGAACAATTTCATTTAAGGACTATGCATCACTTGAACAAGCGTTTGCCAGGAAGGTGAGTCCTGATGAAATTGCCAATTCTCCTTACATATTGCATATTAACACAATAACAGTTACAGTTTGTAATTCCTCAGTTGGTCAACGAGTGTCAACGAAGGCAAACTTCTGTCTGGGTTTCAAAACCATCGAGGCTGTTAAAGCAACTTTCATCATTGTTGTCATCGTCATCGTCATCGTCATCATCATCATCATCATCATCTGCATGAAACATGATGTTATTTCTTTCAGTTGATTGGTTGGTTGGTTGGTTGGTTGATTGATTGGTAATTTTATTTTTTTCACAAAGGATCTACACCCACTGGATCTCAAGAATGGAGTTGCAAGCTTCATAAATGAGGTACAAATTAATGGTGTAAAGAGCTTTACGTTTCTCTGCAAGTTTTAATTCAGTCTTCCTGTCACTATCTCCGCAAATGACAAAAATCTCTTGCTGTCTTTTTGTGAAGCTAACTGGTCATTCTTCCTCCCTAGATTCTAGAACCCATCAGGAAGAAATTCCAAACACCAGAGCTACAGAAGCTAACCAAACTCGCCTATCCTGAACCCAAGAAAGCAAGTATGTATGCCAAGAGCCAGCAATGTTCCATTTACAACACACCACCTTGAAGTCCGTCTGCTTATTTTCATTTATATTGAAGACCACGATGTGATGCCAAGAAAAACGTCTGAAAAAGCTCACGTTATTTGCGTCTACTTCGCGGTTTTCCCTGTCTTGCTGTGGTAACTCCCGTACTTTTAAAACTATACGTCTTAAATGTAACCGTTCTCGTAGCCTTGCTCGTCCAGTAACATGTTGCCGTTAAGTGTATCCCTTTTAGTTTAGTTTATTGGTTCTTTTTTTTTGGCAAATCCGGCCCACAGTAATTGGCTACCCGCTATTGTGGTTACCCTGCCGTAGTTTTATAAGTAATTTATGTAACTTCCTTTTCTTCTTCTTCTCTTTGTTTTCTTGTATGGCTAATGAAATAAAATAACATAGTTTGGTTTTAAATACCATTTGATATTTGAAAATCCTGAGGCCTTGTCTACACTTGTGTGTGTTTGATTGAAAACATGTGCTTTTTTCGGGGAGGGGTAGGAGGGAGGGGTGTTAAAGTGGACAGACAACAAGTGAAAACCCATCAAAACACATATGTTTTGGCCTCTCGGTTATTTTGAAATTATGTGGACGATTGGCATAAAAGAGGGTACATTTTGAAACACGTTTGAAAGGAATTATTACGGATAAGTGAAAGCGATGCGAAATTATTAGTGTGAACAAAAACATTGCTACTCTTTCGGCCAACTGACAACGGAGACACATGAAAGCGCATTGATGTGGACCTAGAATGCATCACTTAGCGGCTCATTGTTGTTTTTCAGAGGGAGGCAAGGGAGGAGCTTCAGGTAACCCAGAGAGAGCTGTTGATCCGTCTAGATTAGACTTGAGAATTGGAAAAATTGTCTCCGCAAAGAAGGTAAGCAGACAGAAAAACATAACAAAACAAACAAAACTGGCCACAGCTACTGTAATTTAACTGTTGATATGGTCTGGCCATAGTTGTTCAAAAGTTGGATAGAGCTATCCACCGGATAAATCTCTATCGATTGGATAACGCAATTGGTTTCCCTAACACTTATCCACTGGATAGTCATTTATCCGGTGGATAGCGCTATCCAACTTTTGAACAACTGGGGCCTGGTGGCGAAATTGACCCTCTCTGGCTACTGAAATATTCGTGGAAAGGTTCTGTTTTTCACAGGACAAAACACAATGAATATTCTATCTCAGTCGCAACGTTTTTTCACTGGCCAAAAATGAAATCTGCTCTTTTCCATTCTTTTTCATGTATGATAAATGGGTACTCGTGTTCTTGAAGTTAATATTTTTACGGTATAATACTCTGAAAAAAATTCCAGCTGTGAAGTAAGGTTTCAATCGAATGGTGGTCTTTTCTCTTTCAGCATCCTGATGCGGACTCCTTGTACGTTGAAGAAATTGATATCGGGGAAGAAAGTACGTGTTTCACTCAACTAAGATTTGTTATTGCCTTCTAAGAAGCGTCAGTTATGTTGAGAGTCATGAACAATCAACAAAACCACTCTGATCAACAAAACCAAAAGCCGCTCTTATACAGCTGGACTGTTAGAATCGGAAATGAAGTTTAACTTATTGGGGTAACTTTATGCAAGAGACTTGGAGTCGATACAAGAATGCAACAGAGAAGCTTGCTTTTGAGTTAGCGAGTTATCGGTTCTTCTGTAACATGTTCATGAAAATGGACAAATCAGAACTCGAACGAAAACTTGCAAACACTGTCTAGCGCGGGGAAATACGCATAGTCAAGTCACGATTGGTTAGATTTTGCTCCTGACCGATTGATAAAACATCATGTTTGCCGGATTGGCTTGAGCGTGTTGAAGGACAGTTAACCAGTTGTAGTCTTAGCAATTTAAGAGAGGCCTCTACTAATGATACTTCATGACTTTTATTATTCCAGGTATATTTTAGAAACATTGCCTTATATTTGTTTTTGTTACGCGTATGTCTTTTCAGAGCCGAGAACAGTAGTGAGCGGGTTAGCTGAATATGTCCCGTTGGATGAGCTTCAAGACAGACTTGTTGTAATGATGTGCAACTTGAAGCCCGTCAACATGAGAGGTGAATTACTCTTAAGATAACCTGACCTTTTTGCTCATAGTAAGAAATAAAACTTGCATTTGAACTTACTGGGGAACACAACTTTCATCAAAATCCCACACCCCTGACTTGGCCTGTCCGCTCGCCGATTTTTCTGCGCTTTATTTCCCATTACGGAGCCCGTTCACAGCCTGGGCTATCCCTGACTGTATTTCATTTTGATCTTGTTCTGTCCGACCACCGATCCGTTACATGCAGCGTTGCTTCCAATAGGCCATTTCCGAATTGTCTTGTGCCTCTTTTTCAAAGCGAGGCCTCGTGCAAAACTTTTCATATGAAAATGAGTTTTATCTGCATGTGAATGAAAACTCATTTTCATATGAAAGGCTATGCACCAAGACTCGCTTTGAAAAAGAGGTACAAGACAACTCGAAAATGGCCTATTGAACGGGTGCAATTCAGTACTTGCGCGCAATGCATGCCACAAGCAGTGTTGGACAGTGTATGTGTCCGAGGCCTTTGAGTTCATAACATATCCCTCCGGTCACCAAGAAAGCTTAGCTGTTCACCAAAGACAGTAACCGTGATTACGTGCTCCATGGTATATAAGTTATTTTTCACGTTAAAGAACCTCCCTTATTTTATTGACCAGAATTTCTTGTCCATTTTAGGTATCAAGTCAGAAGCGATGCTTATGGCAGCTTCCATAACAGAGTAAGTCAAAAGCCTATTTGCGTTTGAACTTGTTGCAATTTCTGCACCTGACGCACGGTAACTCATTGAGTACTTTTCTCTTTTCAGCTCTAACGGAAAGCGACAAGTCACTCCTCTGAGCCCACCAGCAGATTGTAAACCGGGTGATCGAGTTGTCATACAAGGATACGAGCCTGAAACAGCTGGAGGTATGGGTTGCAGCTGCACTTGATTTTAATAATGAAATAACGTAATTACGTACGTTGACTGATAATTTGTGCCATCTCTTTGTCATTCAGCTCCAGATGAGCAACTAAATCCGAAGAAAAAGATTTTTGAAACACTCAAGGTGAGCTCATTTTTTCTTTCCTTGCCAAACAAAAGAATTTTCGGGTGGCATTGTTTCTTGTGTAAGTCGAGCAACTCAACAAGGTAAAGGAGGATAGAAATTTATATGTTTCAAGTGATCATGCCTTTAATATTTAAATTTTAGGAAATAAGGTGAAACCCAAAGAGTGCAACTTGAGACGTTGATGGGATGCTAGTCGTAGGTTGTTCTCAGCATTTTTTAGGGTCTCGCTGGGTGGAGAGAGAGTGTGTGGCAAACTTTTTGTTGTCGTGGGAAACAAACCTCTGGGGCACTTGGGTATAAACCCTGTTTAGGACAAAAATAGCTCCAAAATACCAACCCTGTTTAGGAAAGCACCCTCCATTTTGGGTCCCTGTTAAGGAAAAAGTACAAAATACACACTCTCTCTCATGTTTGACTCAATTTTAACGTGTTTTAAAGACCGGCAAACGTCTCCAGTCTAAGCCACATTTAACAACGACAATCGTGCAACTGTACCCGGTTTTGGACAGACTGACGTAAAATTTTTAAATGATGCAAGGACCACTTGGACAAACAGCAGCGAGGTGAAGCCGGATCTTGGTGTAGATCAGGATCAGCAATATTAAATAAAATATAAAACCAATTGCAAGGCTGATCGCTGTCCGATCAGCCTTACAACTGGTTTTATGGCGTAAAATTGTATACCCTGTTCAGGACAGAGAAGTGAAAAACCATACCCTGTCCAGCGGCACGTCCCCGTATAGGTCATATAAGGGGGTATCCCCCCGGAAAAAAAAAACAACAGCAACAACTGCAGAGACTGTCACCGACTTTTAGATCACGAATCTAATGCGTCAAATACGCCCTCACAATTCGAGCTACTGTTATAAGTCAGTGTTATTAGTCGAGGCGCAATGGTGTAGTGGTTAGCCGGATGGTCAGTGTTTTTTTTGTCTCTGTGTGTTGTGCTGGAGGGGAGTAGCAATGCTCCCAGTTGTTTCATGCGATTTTACCTTTGTTTTACGTGAACTGAACACAGTAACTAATTTCGAGTTTTCAATATAATATGTGTGCTAATATAAAGTTCGAAGAAAAGCCAGGCTTTTAGAGGCTGCTGCCTGTTCGTCAGTGACCACGACGCAACCTGTCCACTGAGAAAGAGGCCGCAGCATTGAAATGTCTGGTTTGTTTATCGAACTTTTACATTAGCACACACACCAAAAACTCTCTAGTTCTTACTTGAAGATTTGCGCTACACACTTTATTGAACTGCTGAAATCATGTTGTAACCTACCGCTACGCTTACCATCTTTTTCTTTGGAGCAGTTTTTAATTCAGTGTCAAAAGACATCGGCATTTGCTATGGTTTTGTCTTAGTGTACTCTATGATTGGTTAAAAGACTCGCGCCACTCGCTCGCGCACGTTCTCCCGCTCTTGACGCCAGTTACATATATTGGCTTCGACATCTGATTGGTTCATTGTGTTTTTGCGTCTGCTGTGATTGGTCAAAGTTTTTGCTTTGCTATTGGTTTTTCCACACATCCATCACAACATAGCTTATTGTTTCTTTGTCTTACAGCCTGACCTAGTGACGTCTGAGGAAGGAGTGGCCGAGTACAAAGGGTGTCCAATGGTGACATCCGCTGGCCAGATTACTGCTTCTTTCAAGAATGCTCAGATTAGTTGACGACTTAATTTCATAATGGTAATAATAAAATCACATATTACAATCAATAGGCAGAACGAATTGCCGTGAAACTTGAATCTCCTGATCAGCTTGGTGTATAACTAGCATGTTATTTATAGATTGATATTAAACGTCGATTTCGTCCAGTTTTAATCGTCCCGCTGTCGTTGTGACAACAACGCGACGTTTCAGATGCCGTCTTTCATTTGTCTTCAACTCGATGCTTGAGTACGCCCCACACTTCTCGTTTAATAACCGTAAGAAATGGGGGTGTTTATTTTTTTTAATGGCAGACATCGATAATAAGATCGTATGTAGCTAATAGCGAAGAATAAACGGTTATTTAGCCAATCAGATTTGCTTATTCAAAGTAGAACACAGGTTGTTTACCATTTACATGGGCAAACCGGTCGGATCACGGTTTGGGAAAATGGTAAACAAATTCAGAACTGGTAAATTCTGTTCTGGACTCGCGTTTACCAGTTGCACAAACCAGTCCCATTTACCGAAAAATGAGAGGTGAAAACCTGAAACTGGTATCAAAGATGGGTTTGAAGAAATGGAACACGAATTTCCGATTGGAACATCCCGACCGGGCCAGCAGGACTACCTTTTCAGACGTTCCGTTTCTTTCGGAAATTTTCCACTGGATCGTCCCGAAAAGTCGTGTTCCAATTACTTTCCAACCGGATTTTCCGGAAACTTAATGTAAAATGGTATACAACCACGGTAAATGTTTTCTAATTGAGACTTATATTTCTTGTACCAATACTGTTCTTCTGGTGGACCTAATGCATATTAAAGGTCACTTGGTGTAGACTTAACTTCTCTTAATTGTCAGTGCAAGAACACACGAGGAAGACGACCTTATCTTCAGGGCTCCAAATAGAGAACGTTAAACCAAATGGTAGCCAAGTCAAGTAACTCACTGTTAACTGGAGCAAATAGATGAATGAATGTAGCAAAGCATATTAACTGATTTGCGCTCGCATCTCTAATAAAGATTTCCACCTTCGGGAGGAACAACTTTGAGCCTTTTTTCTTCTAATTTCGCCGTTTTACTCTTTGGAGGAGTTCCTTTCCCTGGTTCCTTTCAGTTACATGTAGTTATTAGCCCCCCCCCCCACCCCCCCCCCCCAAAAAAAAACAGTTACGAGATGGGCACCTTTTAAGACTGAAAACTTGTATTGTTTCAAGACAAGATGAAGGAAAAACAAGAAAAGCCCCAGGGGGCATTAACCCCGCCGTTGTTCTCTCTGCCCTTGGGGTCCAAAATATATTACGGCCAGGTAAAAGTTGGTGATTTATCGTAGCTTTTACGTGCTTGCGATGATAATATAAATCAAGGCACGACTTGCCTAATCATCCTGTTTTAGCGTGCGTGACGAAAAGCGTGATGAAACTATTATTTTGATCATAGCGTGACTCAGCCTGGCCTCGTAGCTCAGTTGGTTGAGCGACGGTGTTCTAATCCGGAGGTCGTGGGTTCGAATCCCGCCGGGGTCAAAGATTTCTCTTTTATCTTGGTTCTCATTTCTAATTTCTTACTTTTAAGGCCTGTGGTCGGGGGGAAATTATGGAGGGCAGTATTACTCACTTCTTGGCACTCATACATACATACTTTACATCATAAATTACTAAGCTCATAGCGATCGCGAGTTCATGCCAGCTTTCAAACTTAAGCTCCCTAGTACATTCGTCCTTGCTCTCGTCGAAGAAATGTTAAATCCATTGAATTCCTTGTACTTTTCTACACAACTTTCCCTAAAGATTTTGGCGAAGCAAAGCAAAACTGCCAAAAAAATGCTTGCATTTGACTGTTGAATTATTCAACTTGGCGAAAGCAAGGACTTCCCCGAATCGGCTTCTGTGTTTCAGTGATGTAATGTTTACGCGCCACGGCAAGTTAGGCGAATTCATTCCAGCTTCAAAGCTCGCTAGCACCTTCGTTCCTACTTTCAGTGGACCCCGCCGTTTTTCTCCTCCTCCCAGGGAGCAAAATATATTACGGTCACTCAAGATACGAGCTCAAGTGGTGAAAATTTTAAAGTTGATGATTTATCGTACCTGTGTTTGCTGCCATTTCCCCTTATGCGTCTGCTCCGCACCCTTCTCCCTGTGGTAACATGAATCCCTGATAGTATGAACCCCATCCCTCATCCTTGGTCATCCACTTGTCCTAGCTTTCGCGAAGAAGAACGTGACGAAATATTTTGACCATAGCGTGACTCAGTTAAGTCACGTTTTTTTAAAATAAACGAACTGACATGTCAGCGTAATTCTAAATAGCAAGGGCACAGAAATTTAAATAGATTTCTTGATAAAAAACTCATTCTAAAATCTAAAGGAAACTGGTAGCTATGAAAAACCGTAAAAGTCTATTTTAGGCCGTGATTCGATGAGTGATTTGGAGCAAGCAAGTTTACTTCTCCGAATCGGCTTCTGTGTTTCAATCACGTAATGTTTATGTGCTACGGCACGTAGCATGAATCACTGGCTTTCAAAGCTCGCTAGCACCTTCGTCCTTGCTCTCATTGAAGAGAAGTCAACTCCATTGAATTTCTTGTACTTTTCTACACAACTTTCCCTAAAGATTTCGGCGAAGCAAAGCAAAACTGCCAAAAATATGCTTGCATTTCACTGTTGAATTTTTCAACTTGGCGAAAGCAAGGGACTTCCCCGGATCACCTTTTGTGTTTCAGTGATGTAATCTTTACGTGCCAGGGCAGGTTTGGCAAATTCATGCCAGCTTCAAACTCTCGCTAGCACCTTCGTTCTTGCTTTCATCGAAGGAATTTTCATGCCATTAAATCGCCGGTAATTTTCTACACCAACTTTCATGAAAATTCTGGCGAATAAACACTAAATGAACAAAGTTTACCGGCAAGTATTGTTTTGACCGAGCGGAGGTCTGGGGCAACTGACCACGACAAAAAAAAAAAAAAAAAAAAAAAAAAACGGAGTATTGCTAGACCCCGTCCTGACGGCGGGGTAAAAAACTGGGGTGGCTAGCCCTTCGGATTTCACCAAGCCGTTCTTTGTCGGGAGGCTCGCTAGATATTCTCCCATTCATTTCGACTTTAGTATGCGGGATCAAAGACCCCGCTCAATAGCGTCTCGAGCGCTCTACATGTATGATTGCGTTTTGAAGACGTTATCCATGTGGTATACTTTGAATAATTTCTAACTTGGTGGAGGCGTACTTAAGTTGTTCTAAATACCAATTTATACATTCTCGGCTTCGTTTGTAACATGAATATATTGTTCGAAAGCGGACAAAGCCAATTAAGGAGATATATGGTTTCTTACAAATACGCATGCGCATTGGCCGTGACAAAAGTCACCTAAACTAATTAAAATGCAAAAGATTTGGAAATTTTAGAACTTGCTCGCCATTCACCTTGCTTGAGTAAAGATATATACCTATTTTCTTGTTGTCGTTTATTTGCTATGTTGTGGAACTGACATTTTTCTACGGGCAGACTTCAAAACTGTCGCTTTCTTCTCTTAAAATTCGATTCGCGGAAAATCGTCTCACTCTCTATGCATTCACATTCGTTTATTTCAACCTCCACTGAAAAAGATTTAACAAACAGTTCCACAGGAAAGAACAGGGCATTCTCAAAAGCTGATTAGTACTAGAGCTTAACCAGATTTCAACAACCGGTCCCTGATGAACTTTTTTAAAAATTCTTTGGTCACGTTTCAGGCTTTCAGATTGAAAAAGTTGGAAAAGATGGGGTTTTAATTCTTTGACACTCGGGGGTAATACTCCCCCAGGGTAGAGAACGTCCTCTGGGGTAGGGAACAAACCGGGTGATAAAACCACAAGAACATTCCATACATTGCATCGCCGTACAACGCCCTTAGCTGATCCTTACGGCTCGCAAAAAGATGAAGCAAGTTTCACAATTTTTTTCATTTTATACACAATGTGCAAGGTCGGGTTTTTTGCCATTTAGCAGCTTGGTCGACGAATAAATGCTGTGGGAAATTCACGTCTTGGAACATTGTGATGATATGATGTCTACAAACGCGCAGTGATTGTCATCTGACTGCGTTGAACGCATCGCTGATTTTTGCTTGTCACGCAAGGAAAAAATATGTTCTCTTTTCCGATTATTACCAGTAAAATAACAAATGTTTACAACATTTGGTCCAATGCAAATAGAAAACTTTATTAAAAAGATACTTTGCCAACGAACAAGCTGGGAAATGTAAACATAAAAATTGACTTGACAATAAAAAAAATATTACATATTGTAATTTGGGACCCGCTGTGATGTTTTCGTCCCCCGCCTGCAGGCATATTAAAAGTTTTTATCCAAATGCGATAGAAATTAAAAACCATTAAAAATACTTAAAAATGAGTTTCTGTAAGATTGGAAACCAGCTTAAGGGACTGACACGATTAAAAAAATCTCCTCTCTAAAGTGGTAGAATCAATATTCTTAAAAACTCCTTTTTAAGTACAGTTTACATAAGTCAGAAATTTGTAATAGTAAAACTCACGTATCCCTGAAGAAACACAGTTTTTTGAATCGCATTTAACGCGAAGAAGTTAATCTTCTTCTTCGTCGTCTTCGGGAGCTGGTTCGGGTTCGGGATCGGGTGCGGGTTCGTCAGCTTCCTCCTGGGCGACTTCTTGGTAGCGATCTGTTACTTTCTTCTGTTCGACTGCTTCGACGTCATCCATGGATTCTTCTACCATTTCTTCCATTTCTTTCATCTCTCTCTTGATCTCTTTGATTTTGTCGGCGAACATGTCGTGTTCTGACGTCAGGTCGTCGATGATCGCTTCTTGAGGTTGCACTTTTCGTTCAGCCTCCTCCGCGCGGGCCACCGCCTCTTTCAGCTGTCCCTCTAAGAACTCCAACTTCTCAATCAGTTCCTGCTCGCGTTCTGCACAAGCACCATCGTCGCCCTCCATTTCACGCAGTTTGTTGCCATCATCTGTAATGTGCTCTTCCAACTCATTAGCTTTGGTTTCCAGAGTTTCCACGCGTTCTCTCGCCTTGTCCACCTCGGCTAGAGTAACTTTCAACTTTTGTTTAGTTTCCACCAAACGCTCGTCCGATTCCTTGGCAGTTTGAATGACCTCAATAACCGCTTGTTCCATCTCGGTTAATCGCTCATCGCTGTCACGATCAATCACTTCCAGCTCCTTGCACGCGTTTTCATGCTCTGTTGAAATTCCTTGTATTTCGTGCAATCTAGCCGTTTTTTCTTCGAGTGTTTCCAAAGTTTTAGCCAGTTCATCCTTCACAAGGACAATTCTTCGCCTGAATGAATCCGCTTCGCCTTCGTTTTTGTCACATTGTTCTTCCACTTCACGAAGCTTCTCTTTGGCTTCATGCTCTCGATCTTCAGCCTTCTCGATCTTGTCCTTAATTCCTTGCAGTTTTCCCTTCACTTTGCTCAATCCGACATCCATGTTGCACGATTCTTGGCGAGAGCGGAGCTTGGAAAACCGACCGAGAGACGCAGACTCTACACAGCAGAGAGCTTAACAAAGTGCGATGTCAGGAACGCAGTGTGTTGTGTTTGTAAATGCAAATTATTGAAAAGTTCATGAGGTGTGGGCTATTTAACGCACACAGATTGGTGCTTTCGCGGCTGCTTATCAGTTCAGGCTCGATTTACCTCTGCGTTTTACCTGTTGAGCTCCCAGAAAAAAATGTTTTCAAATTAGCCGTAGTTTTTCACGCATCTATTAATACAACAACAAAGTAGTTGAATGGCGGTATTTTTTTCAGAGATCGATTTGGTTGTGCAACTTTTCTAGTTCGCAGATGTCTGTGCGACTTAGCTTGAAATGAATGGAACTTGATCAAAGCTTGCATTGTTTATACCACCGCAATAACAAAATTTTGTAGTTCAGTCGCGTGACACACAATTAACACACCAATGACCTTTCATGTGTCTGAGTACAAACGTACGTCATTTAATGTGTTTAGACATTGATTTTGTTTGGCAGTAAATGAGTTTAGCACGTACAGTCTGTGTTATCTAATTTAACTCCCCTTAACTCTGAAATATATAGTAACTCAAGAATGGGTTTTGCATGAGCTTTGTCAAGTTACAACTCAATCCACTTATTTTAACTTTGCTCAAGTAACTACACTGGTAATGAACAGAAATAAGTACATCCATTATTGCGAGCGTGTTGCTGATTATTGCGCGCGTGAGGGTGGGTGTTTGGCGAAGTGGGATTAGGAAGATCGAACGGCGCTCACAGACCATAGAATATTTGAAAGACCAAGGATCTTCTGTTGAGATAAAATTTCCACTAAGAGGGCTTTGCATTTATTACGTCGTCTTTGACTGATTATTTTATTTTGACCTTTTTTTATGCGATCGCGGGTTAATGAAGCCTAGAGAGTACCCTAGCTAAAACTCCCCTTAGCGATGGATTGGGGGAAATTAAAGCCCGCCCGGGGGTTGAAGCAATCCGAGGGAGAGGGGGAGGGGTACGAGGAACGATAGGGATACCTGCCGTCATCTCACCCTGGTTTTCTCGCGATGTTGTGAGCCTGTTCACAGGGAATGAACAGTTAAGATATCATTGAGTGTACAGTATGGCATGAAGGTAACAGTTTTCGCTTTTTAGTTTTCACAAAAGACACTAATAATTCCTCTTTGTACACACCATTTTTGTCATGAAAAGAGTCCAAAAAGATCATATACGGGTATTTCCAGTTAGTTGACACAACACTGGTTGACAGTTTACCCGCATTCGCGACCCGACCGCAATCTCCTCTTTCTTATCGCCACATGCACATGCACATGTTCATAAATAGACATTGTCACAAGAAACAAAACCAAATATAAAAATTCGTCTTGAAAATTTCGCGGTGGAGAATTTTGATCTATCGAACATGCATGGGCTCTTGAGTGATTATCGAGGGCTATGACGTCAGAGAGGTCACATTCCTCCAATTTTTGGGTGGGTATAGACTACGAAGCCAGATAGTCGACGAGCGAGCGCGAAAATCGCCTGCCGCGTGAAAACGTGACACGCGCGTGCTCACGTGCTGACGCGCGCTTCACGAGTCTGCTTGTAGTCTATTGTGGGTATGGTGTGCTGCTAGGTCTCAAAGACCGTACCCTCATTCCAACAATAATATTGATGCGTATTTTCAGGATATTGTAAGCCTAGGGACTAGAGTATAGCTGATACAACGTAGAATTATATATTATGCAACATTTCGGCAGGCCAGACCTGTCTCAGTCTTCAAGTAAAGATGTTGAGGTGAAGATTTTTCTACTTGGACTTTACATTGTTTAGTTTCTTTTAGCTGATGCCCAAGATCCCAACCACGGCAGGATTCTCGCAGCCATGAACGTGTTGCTGTCGAGCGGATTGTCCGCAGTTGAGTTTCAACCGGGTTCAAGGCTCAGCCACTTAGTTTGGTTTTTGCTTCTTTTCTTTAAGAGTGTAAATAAGTTTTATTTCATGTAATTTAAAGTGAAAGTAAAAAGGGGTTTGGGGGCGATGGGATCAAAACAGCGATTTTCGCATGTGTCAGGAGCTGCAGGCCGGTTTACTTTGGGGGGTAGGGTGGGGGTGGATCGGACGACACAGCCCGTTCATCATGTCACCGGTCCCCACTCAGCCAAGCCAAGAGTGAATAATAAGGGACCAGACCCCAACACTGGGGAATATGTCCTCTGAACGGAGTTAACATCCCCTACTAATGTATTTCAAGGACAAGGCTAACAACGCACGGGACGCCCACACAAACTGTGTTTCAAAATGTAAGGAAATGTGTGGGAATACCGTACGTGAAATATTGCGAGGAATATTTACCTTTAAGTTCAAATAAACTTAATCTTACCACAATCGTGTTTTATCGTCATTGTGCCTCTAAACAGCGAATAAGCAAAACCCTCGAAATTGCTAATATTCGCCGTCTGGAGGCACATTAACGCCGTTATTGGCTTTCGTGAACACGTAGCCATGATCATAGTCCGGTCTCCAATAATGCCCGCCCTGATCAATCGATGGCAATTGATCATCGGAAATCCAATCGATCAATCGATTACAATCGATGGCAATCGATCAACTTTCGATCAATTACCGCTCGTGGCCACGTACGTGTCTGGTGACTTTTGCTCCGTCTTTTGCACAAATAACTCGGTTAACATGTGTCAGGTTATTTTGACTGTCCAGCAGGTTGTAGTTAAGGGGTATCACGAGTGCCCTTTTTCTGTTGAAGTTGGCGAGCAATTCGTTGCTCAGAAGAAGAGAGGAGATCGCGGGAATGAGTTGAAAGTGGTCGATTCGATCCACGATCGTGGTCAACTTGGTCTCCTGCTACGGGAATAAGTAGCACCGCTGTGGCCTTTAAAAAACGAAATTTTAGTGTAAGTTGTATCAGTTGTTATTCTTGTTTGTTTTTCATCCTTGA
Organism: Siderastrea radians; assembly: GCA_964017195.1. Classification (NCBI taxonomy): domain Eukaryota; kingdom Metazoa; phylum Cnidaria; class Anthozoa; order Scleractinia; family Rhizangiidae; genus Siderastrea; species Siderastrea radians. Next base: position 70,256,979 of record OZ024888.1, on the reverse strand, counting down.
CATCAGTCTCTCCTCTCCAATGTCCTCTCCTGGCAGTTTGCCATTTAAAGTCTGGCATTTTAGCTCAAAGTAGCGTAATTGCGTTCGTGATTTCATTGCCCACCCTAGATACGTACCCTGCAATTTTAACAACTGTTACGTAATTTCATTTCACCGTATTTCATCTGGAAAACGTTTTCTTTTTGTCCTTCCAAAAAAATATGGAAATCGATGACAATCGATAACAATCGATGGCAATTAAAAAACAGAATTTTTTTGGCCATCGATTGGTCATCGATTCCCGATATCAATCGATTAATTGTTATCGATTGTCATCGATTGTCATTAATTGTCATCGATTATCGATTTCATCGATTGATCAGGCCGGGAATAATTTTTTTTTTTTTTTTTTGCAGTAAACATTTTTTATTATATTTTGTGCAGGAAATTTTACAGTATTTTACAGTACTTACAATGTATTCTTCTTAAAGTTAAATAAAAAACCAAAAGGAGGATGCATGGTAGTTCCCATTTTGCCAATGTTCAGCAACTATTCTCAATACGGCATTTATTTTTGAGTTGAGTAGTAAACTCTTGGAGGGAGATGGCTTTGTTATTTAACTTACTTGAATATAGATAGTGGCGCATAAAGAGGGTGGTATAGTTAAATTTCTTCGTTATTTTTCTATCGTATGAATCGGAAATTACACCAAATAACATTTCTTCTGTTGTTGGAGTGATCTGACACGCGTTTGTTGCATTAAACCATTGGAAAACGTCTTTTGCAAATGCCTTCGTAAAAGAGCATTCAATAAATGTGTGGTCAATGGAGTCGTTTTGTCCGGAGTATATACATTCATCATCCTTCTTGATACCAAATTTGAATGATTCTCTCTACGCTACTATAATTCTGTGTATGAACTTGAAGTGAAACTCTTTGAGTTTATTTTCCTTACAAACATTTTTGAGCGACTTGAAGATCCTACACCAGGAATCTTCGTTTAGTGAGAGACTTTTACTCCACCGTTTGGCACCAGTTTGATTGTTTGTATGGGTTTTGTCATTAAGTAACTTGTAAAAATCTTTTGATTTAGCTTTTCCCAGATTAATTTGTACAGTGTCATTCAAGTTGAAGATTTTATTATTACTTGTGAAATATAGCTTGTTAAAGGTGGCAGTATCTTTTGCCTTTGTCAATAAACGGTTCGGTATTGCGCTAGTTATTTGATAGTACTTAAAATATTTAGTTTGGCATCCGTATTTATCAGAAAACTCCTCGAAAGTTAAGAAGTTTCCATCATTTTTAAGGTCTTTAATAGAGACAACTCCTTTCTTGAACCATTCATTAATATATACAGGCTTCCCGCCAACTAGTATGTCTTTGTTGTTGAATAGAACTATATCTTGTGATTGGTTATAGCCATAGAGAGTTTTCAATTCATTGAAAGGGTCGAGTATATTTTTATAAAAAACGGGTAGTTGGTTGAAATACTTCGCATTATAGTTGCACCTCAGTATAAAATCTAGACCTCCCATTTTTCTGAAGAAAAGGTTTGGAACTGTGCACCAACTCCTCTTGCCTGTGGCCATGCCAGTAATCGAGCGATCCAAGCAAGATTGAGCGATTTGAGCATTAGTCCTATATTAGTCATGCGTAATCCACCTTTACTGGTATCTTGATAGAGTCCTGATCTTTTTATTTTGTCTTTCTTGTTTTTCCAAAGAAATTTAAAACATTTTGTTTTAACAGTGTCTTCGATTCCTGCAGGAGCGACAAGATTTGATGCTGAATAAATAAGCTGAGATAAGCCCAGAGTTTTGATTATCATTACTTTTCAAAACAGAGTCAGATCCCGTGCACTCCACATATCGAGTTTTGTTTGTAATACTTTTAGTTTTTGATTAAAATTAAGCTCGTTTCTTTTCTCGTCATACGAGAAGTGAACTCCAAGTATCTTAACGGGGCTGCGCATCCACTTCATTCCAAGTGGGTTGCTCATATTATTTGCCCATTTCCCTAACCAAATCGCCTTTGTTTTCTTCACATTTATACACAGACCGGCTATCTTGCCAAACTCTTCTGCTAATTTCAAGGCCCTTTCCACAGATGCTAGGTCAGGACAAAAAATGTTGGTGTCATCCCCAAACAGAGACAATTTGACTTCATTTCCGAATATCTTGATTCCATTGTAACTTGGGTCCTGACGGATTTTATGAGCTAAAATATTAGCTGAAAGAATAAACAGGTAGGGAAACAGGGAGCAACCCTGTCTCACACCTTCTGACGGCTTAAACCAGTTGGTTGCAAAGCCGTTATTAAGCACTGTACTCTCTATGTTCGTATGGAAAGTGCTAACCCATCTTTTTATGTCCGAACCAGGCCGGGAATAATGACACTAAAGAAACACTGAGGACACAAAGAAATCTGGCTGTGACAACCTAAGAGTCATATATGTGTTCGTTCATTGGCTAGTGTGGTGGGAGCGTTGCGGTCATTCTCTCGTTCGTTTTGTCGTTCAATTCTCTCAGTTTCTTTATTGTTAGAAATTGAAGTCTCCGAAGATAAAATACCCCTAGCTCGGTTCACTATAAATATCAATGACAAATAAGCTTTTAAATCCATACTCTATTTTATGCCAAAAAGGCATTATGCAACCTATTTAGACTTAAACGTCTCCTTTTTAAACAAAACGGAATATCACTATATTCATGATCTGAGGAGAAGAGAAGGGGGCTTCGCTCCACCCATAAAAAGGGTATTTGTTCTCCCAGCTAAACAATTTCGTCTGCCCACGATAGATATATCCTCCACAATCAGAGACTAAAATCACACCCTTTAAAATTTAACTACAAACAAGTTTCTTTTATCAATATTTCTTCCTTGTAATTCTCGGATATTTCTGAAAGCTTTGCACGCCTTTCGGAAAATGAATTCGTCTTGAACCACGGGACAAAGAATAAAACGCACGTTGAGCATATTGTAATACCCCCGGCACAAAAGAACGCCACAGCATAACTGTCAGATCTGTCGTATAACCATCCTGCAATCGATGGCCCCGCAGTTTTAGGAATAGAAAGAAAACAGTAAAGAGAACCAAGAGCTGACGCAATTTTGGCTTCTCCAACCAAGTCTTGAACAATTAACGGTAATGCAATAAGAAAGCAGCCCTCTAGAAAACCATACAGAAAAGCGAAAGTTGCAAGCCATTCATAATTGGTTGCTATAGGAACGAGTGTTGTTGAAATGCTCATGCACAGAAGCGTCAATTGTAGCATAGTTATGCGGTTAACTCTTGGGTGGTCCATTAACTTGCCGAAAAGAGGTCGAGCAACCATTGATCCAAACGCTAAAAAGCTGACCAGGAAAGCTGCTTTGATGGAATCGACACCGGAATCCTTGGCGAGTCGAACCTGGATAAAAATAATACGCATCAACAGACATTTCTTGAATATGAGAAATCGTGCCTTCTGATTGTTACTTGACTCGTCGTACCCATGCAGTTGTCCTTCATTTGATTTTGGGTGAAGGGAGATTGGATGCGAGTAAAGCACGAACATGTTTCTTTCTTTCTTAGTAAGTAAACTCGCTTTCTTGGTGTGAGCTGAGCAAAAGTTAAAAAAAGGCTAGCAGCACAAAAAGCGGAAACAACGCGTGTGTGATGAGCTAGAAGGGGCTCACTACCTGACTCGCGTCAAGTTTCAACGCGGCAACCTACTTTTGCACGCGTCCATGCGCTCTCGCCCGACTATCCCTTTCACCCCTCATGACTCCTACAGCTAAATCATGAATGGAGTAATGTGATTGGCCACTTTTTTCTCTGAGACTGAAATGACACGGTGAGATCATTCAAATGAAAGTTCATTAGTAGTGATTCCCTAAGGTACTTTTTGTTATATGAGTATTTTACAAAATGAAAATTAGTATTTTTCTTATATTTCATTTTAGCCCTCGTGGAAGTCATGGATGTTTATAATAATAATGATGATGATGATGATGATGATGATGATGATGATGATGATGATGATGATGATGATGATAAACTACTTATGTTTTCCCAGATTGATTAATAAACTCCACTTACCAAATGTACGTAAGGTACTAAGTACGCAGGCATAAACGCGCACAGGGAGCCCACCAACGTCACGAAGCCTTTACTCTTGAATATTGACCAATCAAAACTGAATTTCTTGGTCTTCGAATTCATTCGGTCTTTCGTTGATGAAATGATCAATCTTGTCACAAATCCACAGAGCACCAAAAGTAGCTGCAGCCCGGCCAACACTCAGAACGTTTTTGTTAAACCCACGCTACTCACAAGTTTCTGAATTACTGGACTTAGGACAAGTGAACCAACAGGCCCTCCAAGAAATACTATCCCATTCGCTAATCCGATTCGCGCTCGAAAAAACTTCGGAAGCACAAACAAGGCCGAACAGTAACAAAGGCATGACCCGAAGCCCCAGACGAGGCCATAAGTAATGTAGAGAGGATAAATACTTCCCGCAAACGAAGAAGAAAATAAACCAAAAGTGCAAACTAGTCCACCAAATATGATTACGTTGGCGAATCCTAATCGGTTTCCAAGAACAGCGGGAACCATTCCAAAGGCATGCATCGATCCAGACGCCATAGCCGTCACCCAGGCTAAAGACAGAAAAAAATAACATTCAGTCGATCAATCTTTATTGTTCACCCTAATCAATGACACCTTCCGCCTTTTTTTTTTCAGTAAACGTTTTTTATTACATTTTGTCCAGGAAATTTGACAATATTTACGATATACAGCTTGTAATATATACGATAGACAGCATATGATAATAATTATTGATATAATCGGAAGAAACCAAAAGAACAATGGTAGTTTTTCATTTTGCCGATGTTCGGCTATTATTTTCAAGACGGTATTTGTTTTATAATTGAGCAGTAAACTCTTGGAGGGAGATGGCTTTGTTATGTAACTTACTTGAATACTGTCTGCCGTTTTATATTCGTTCCGCCAGAAAGTCAATTCTTCTATACTCAGTTTCAATTTTCCGCTTTTGTTTGTATCGTGAGGAGAGGAGTAGTGATAACTCCCCTCAACGACTGTGGGCTTTAGAAAACTCCCCGATAACGTTGTGTTGTTAAATTTAAGTAATTGCAGAATACCTTGCCATTTCGAAGCTGCCCCCCTCCTCCTCGCTTCTTCCTTTTCTCACAAATACACATACTGTATCTGTTCTCGACCACATCGGTAAACCCTAAAAATCGCTAATATTCGCCGTTTAGCGCACAATGACGACAAAACACAACGATTGAGGTAAGTTTACGTCTATTTTGAACTTATATGTAAGTATTCCTCGCGGTATTTCACGTTATTAGAAACCTTTCGGTTTTCCCATACTACACACGGTTACACAGTTTGTGTGGGTATCCTGTGCTTACTTCAACATGGGGTTGTCTTTGTGTGTTCTGTGTAATCTGGGCGCAATTCGTGACCATTTAAAGCGGTACGTTGCTACCCAGCTTCGCGGCAGGCTATTGTGGCTACGCGGCTACGCAAAGCTGTACGAAACTATTTTTTTAGTGAAGTATGCGTAGTGCTGCGTAGCGAAAAGGCGAGGGAAACGGAGACGCAAGCGCTACTGTTTTTAATAATATAGAGGAAAATACGTGGCCGCGTAGCGGCGTAGGTACTGTTTTTAGAAGTGTTTGAAGTGGCAGGATGTTCTGCAGTTAAGCCAAAATATAACACAAAAACAATCAAAACAGCGTTTCTTTTTCTTTGTCTTCTAAACAAAAGTTTACGCCTTGGTTTTCTCTTTGTTTATGTCACGCTATTTTAGCATCTTTTTAAAAAGCTAAAAAGTGCCTTCGCATCAGTTGAATTCCAAAAATAATGGTCTAGCTTTGTTCTTTTAAGACTATCTTACGGCACTGTAACTGTTTCCTGTCGTCTGTTTCTACCGATGGCAAGGATGGAAATGGATTGAATTGATGCTATGCCTTCAAAAATCACCAAAAAAATTATTATGGTTAGCTCTCCCTGACAAAATTCATTTAAATTCTTCCTCATAGTATTACAGGAGCATTTTGTGTATGAGTAAAGGTACTTATAATTAGTAATGATTTTAGCACAGAATAGATCTAAAATAGCAAAATCCTCGTGACGTAGCCCCTTTAACCTGCGCATCCGGTTATAATTTTCAGTTGCAGGTTTTGTTTCATCCGTCAGGTTCTGGTCAGGTGAGATATCCCGCAACCACAAGAAAAAAATGGTTTTGGTTCCAGTTTAATTTCCTTTTCGATTTTCTGCTAGTTTTCTATCTTCTTGACATATCTCAGTCCTGAGTCCCTGAGAAAACTAAACAGCAGTCATAATCCGATCTTATAGACCCGGGTATAGAAGATCGGATAGCCGGATAATCAGTGTTTCCATCTGATAGCTATAAGATCGATCGGCTCGCTGAACAACCGGCCGCGGATCCTCAAGAAAACCGTCTCGAGCCTAGGTTTTTTCCGTTTTTCAGCCGGGTTTTTTCAGATCTTTTTTAACGATTCTGTAATTTAAATTTGGTGGCAAATATGTTTTTAAAAATTATGTTAATATCGCAAAAAGACGAACACAAAGTTAAATCACAACACGACTCACGTCCCGAAGGAAAACAGGGCAAGTAAAAACACTTTGAAAACCACTCGGATAGTTAAACGATTTCTTACCCGTCTCGCCTCGGCTGATGCTGTATTCATCTAGTAACGCTGCGAATATTATCCCAGAACAGTTATTTTGGCCAGCAATGATACACTGAATAAGAAATCCCACGACACACGCGATCCATGAATATCCTCTGTCCATACGAGTTTTTGCTGCGAGAATTTGTACCCAATTTTTAAAAGCAACCAATTTTTCCTCCGTTCTCTTGGTTAAATAGACGAGTTTTTTTTAGCGGGCTGTCATCTCGCCGCTTGACAGGGCTTTTTCGTCTCCTGTTTTACTCGCCTGTAAACTGCTTGTCGTCGCTAATCCAACTGAAATTTCCAGGGAATATTACATTACCACAAAAGTGTGACTGATGCGTCTCATATTTTAAAAGCCTTTATTCTGTAATCGCTACTTCACGGTTTTAATATAATATCAGTGATGCAGGTTCATTTAAATTAAGTGGTGACGAGTATGACATTTTGATTTTACGTCTTTCATGTGAGTTCGATATCACGCGAACAAAAGTTTACGTTTTCTTTTATGACAAATTAAAAATTCTTATTTTGGTTGCCTAAGCAGGTGTCATGACGATCGTATAGCATACTGGGAATTCGCACCATTCCTTTTACACCGTTCACAGGCAATTTTTTGATGCGATTTTAGCGGCAATTTTAACACTGGTGTAAACTATCGGCGATTTTCGCTCCGATTTCTCACCAATTTGAATGCGATTTACTGAAGTTAGAGCATGAGTTACGTAACAATAACCTTAGCTTTGGATGCAGCTCTTGATCCACTCGAAGAGCAATAGAACAATACTGAATGCAACGCTGGCACGGCGGCAAAGGGCTGATTTTTATTTAATGGTAAATATTTCGACTAACAAAATTAGCCTTCCTCTGGGCCAGGGCTATACTGAAGGAAAATACTATAAATACTACAAGAATTTTTCTACAGTATAGCTCTGGCCCGGAGGAAGGCTAATTTTGTTAGCCGAAATATTGGCCATTAATTAAATCAGCCCTTTGCCGCCGTGCCAGCGTTGCATTTAGTTTTGTTCTTTGGGTTGCGTATAGTTACGTTTTTAGCAGTTGCGAAAAGAAAGCCCGAAAAAAGGTCTGCCTTAAATGGGATTCGAACTCAAGGCCCACCAAACCTACCGCGCTCTACCGCTGCTGAGTGATCTACCCAGATCTAAGGGCTAGTCAGTATGTCAGTCTGTACGCAGGGCTACACACAAAATAGTTGCAACGAAGAGGGATAAATCAGACATACTCAGAGGAGACTGAGACTCAGTACTCAGACATGTCAGAGGTTTATCCTTTTCTAGCCTCAGCTGCACTCCCTACTCAAATCTCGCGCAATCAGTTTCGAGCAACCAATTTACAAAGGGGTTAACCTGGGGCGAGCTAATCCCAGCCCCCTTTCCTTCGTTTTGTCTTCTCGACGCAGTGTCTTCGGTCCGCTTTTCCCTAATTGCTCAAAATAGAGATACCTGCAGAGAAGTTCTAGCCAGTTCCGGATATTCAGATTGTTTGGAGTAAAGAAAGACTTCGCACAAATAAAAAATTCTGAGGGGTAAACGGAGAAAGTTTTCTCGCGTACCTTATTCTCACTTAATTTCGCGAGTACTAAATTTCCTGATTTAGAAAAAATCGCGAAATTTAATGCTCGCGAAATATACGACATGCGAAGATTAAAATCGCGAAATTTACTACTTTATAATATCAATAAAATATTGAAATTCAAGCTATAGCTTTATTACTGTTATTCCAGCATTTCTCAGCTTCATGTTTAGGAGTTTTGTTGTCTGACAGAACATGGTAAGAACGAAGCTTATCAGAGTGTAAATGTGAATGTACTATTGGGTATTTAGATTGCGAAATACCTCATGCTTTGTTATGGTTTGCTTGTTTTGTTTTCTATTGTTTACGATTACAATCATATTAATTATGCTGCTACAGTTCTGAGGTCAAAGGTACATATTGAAGAATAGAAAAAAAATCGCGAAATTTAATACACTCCAATTCTAATTTCCTCTCAAAGTCGCGAAATTTAATACTCGCGAAATGTGGCTCTTGATTTTTCGCGAAATTAAATACCATCTTTCAAAAGCGCTCCACCTGTTAGACTTAGTAAGAGTCGCTCGTATTTCCTTAGGAACGAATAGTTAGTTGTGTCTCTTGGCGACAAAAGAGAAGGTTCACGCGCTGTATTTTTAGATCATTGTATAGCCTGCGTGGAAGGCGACGAATGGAAATGGGGTAATTATAATTCGTAAAGCGGGAACTGAGGGGAGTGAAGGACCATCAAGTTGGAGTTGGAGTTCGAGTTCGAGTTGGAGTTGGAGTTGGAGTTCGAGTTCGAGTTAGAGTTCGAGTTACTGTTCCTAGCAAAAGAGTTAAAATCTATAATCGATAATTAAAAAATAGTTCAATTGTAGCGGAAAGGTATTTGCAGTGAAGGAGGGATTTTTAATACGCGGTTGGGGACTGGCGTTAGCTATGAACGAAGAAAGTGGAATACCTTGAAAAGAATTTGTTACCCGTCGACGCCCTTGCGATGGCGTGAAGTTCTGACCGACTCTTGTACAAAATCACAGCTAGAAAGAAACTTGAAATGTTACCCGTCTATTCAGTGCTTGAAAAATGCAAACTTTTATTAATCAACAAGCCTTCCTCTAACAGTACATGCACTACAGCGGAACCTCCATAACGGGACAACCTAGGGAAAAGGAGATGTGTCCCCTCAAAGTGGTACTACGATCAAAAACTCAGTCTTATTTTTAACTCGGGTTTCCAAGCTATGTTTACTAAACACTCCCCAAGCGAAATCTTAAGCCTTAATTTTGAGAAGAAGACCGCTTATTTAAACTGCAATTTTCCGTTTTAATGGTCCACCATTATTACACCAGAAAGGATACAATGACGTCATTCACTCAAGAGCTGTAGAATGTAGTGTGTGAACACAGCTTATAAATTATGCAAAACACGAGTTTGAGAGTCTGAAAGCTCAAAACTCCCGTGCTGCATACTAAATAAGGCACTTTCACACGCGCTACATTCTAAAGCTCTTGAGTGAATGACGTCTTGATGTTCCTATATTTTACATCCTCTTGTCTCTTGCCCAGGAAAAATCACCAAATCTTTTAGAGTGTAATAATTAATATCGAAGAGATTTTATTACTCTTTTCTTGGTGCGTTGTGCCTTGCCTCATTCTCACGGCTTCCTCGCAAGCGGTTATTCTCAAAGCTGGCTATCGACTTTTCTTAACTTATATAGACTGTTTTTGTTTAAGTTGCTCTTTTCGCTCAGGCCGGATAGCAAACAGAACACGCATGGTTCTACAGCACACGTGTGTGAAAATGCTTGCTACGCAGGCTACGTAGGTGATGGGCGGCATATCACAAGCGCTCGTCACGTTTTCATGTGGTAGGCTGTTGCGCTCTCCCTCGCGTGTTCCTAAAGAGAGACTGATCATAGCCTAGTTTTGTTTTCAATTTTGAGCCTCTTGTCAGCGAAGTAAGTGTTAAAAACCACCATCATTTGACAAAACAACAGTCAAGCAAACAAACAAAAACATAAAAAAAATTGTTTGTGTCGCCTCAGTATGAACCTCTACCGGAAACAAAACAGTTTTGCCCTAGTGTGCGGTTTCCTCGGCGCCCCGGTCATTAAGTGCAGAATACATTTCTTCTTGCCACCCTTTGTCCTGGTCGCAAAATTCTATAAGCGGAAGAAAAACCACGATAAAATCGATCAGCTTATGAAGTGAACTTTCTCCTCAACTGTGTCAGAATCGAAGTGAGTATAGCCCGGAGAAATGTATAACTTCTTTGACAGTTATTCACAGTTAGGCAGCATAAACAAAGCTTTTGAGTGTTATTCGCAATGTTGTTCGGAAACAAGCAGACGTTCATCGTTTGAGGTGAAATCACAAAAGGCATCAAATTGCCGCAACAAACGTTGAGCTAAAAATGGACGCTGCTAATCGGCACGTGTAAATCAGTCATGGCAATTACGGCACATGTCAAATTTAGCAAATACCAACCAAGCTAAGTAACCCTTTTTCTCGATTTGTCTATTGTCCACTGTTAAATCTATTTCGACACGAAATAAAGAAAAACAGCTAACGATGTCTTTAACTGAGACTTTTTAGGCGACAAAATGAAAACATAAGGACCCGTAAATTACAATTAATAACAACGATTTTCTTCCTGCCCGCTTTCTGGCACCCCGCCTCTCGTCCACTTACATGGGTGTATTCTGAGTGCATGACAATAAAACGCTTTTCCAAGGTTTGTCGAGGGCTTAATGAAGGACTAACTTACCTTGTAAACGAAACAGAAAGTATTTAATTACTTTGTTAAAAAATAACAGACACACACCTGGAAATTAACTCTGGATCGGAGTCCGACGACCCTGTAAATGAAAGCACGTGGGCAATTAGTATGACTAGCAAATACTGCTACGACCTAAAGGTTGCAAAAAAAAAAAAATGAATCAGACGCAATGCAACAAATTTATTAACTTACCATCGCTTCCAGATACAACAGCAGCATAGCTCCTTTTGCTCATTTTCTCCACTAAGAACACAACAGCACTCATCCACGTTCGCACCGGCGAGACAATGAAATCTAAGCCTAGGCTTATCTGGGATGTCACTTTTTTGTCCTTTTTGGGGTCACACCCCCTTGCTATCTATGAATCTTTCACCTAGTAATTATCGGTCGCCAAGGGTTCGTTGAGGTCGGATCAAAGATCATTTGCGCAAGCCGTTAGAAAATCCCCATAAACTGTTAAGCTCAACTTGAAGCTTAGCAGAAGAAAAAAATCAATCACTGCAGCGACAAACGGGAAAAAATATCGGGAAAAGAAAAAATAGCTCTAAATAGTATTACTCAAACTAAAAAAATGCCGTGGACGCCTGTGAGCAAGCTCTCGGAAGAGAGGGGGGGGGGGGGCAACCATCTCTATCTGCATCTGTAATGCGGATGGATACTTTTTTTTCACGTTCGTCCCTTAGAAAAATATTAACAGAAAAATGGTTAAAGAAACCAAGAAATGGCTTCTTTTCTCTTTGTAGAATCACTTGTTCTAGAAGCATTTTGTGATACTAAGGTACAACATGACACGCAACGACTTTTTTCCCCTTGTTTTGAAAGGAATGTAGAAGTGGTGCATTTTTGGGAAGCATCTTTTGAGCCATTTTAAATTTGTCATTTGGAAAAGATCTCGATTCTTAACTCGAACTCTAACTCGAACTCTAACTCGAACTCGAACTCGAACTCGAACTCGATGTCCAACTCGAGGTTTCGGGATTCCCGGAACTGAGCGTTGTGAGCGTCCTGCGGTTTTAGGATTGGTCCACGGGTATTTGGGGGAAAACTGGGGGGGGGGGGGAGGCTAAGTTTTTCTCATGAACATTTTTCTTGGCAACTTCGCGTCACTCAGTCAACGAAGTACGTTCCCGGTGCACAAGGCGAGGGGACAATTCCTTCCAGTGGTTTTCTCTTGTAACGGAGGACTCAGTAGATCATTGCCTCTATTCCTTTTGCTTTAACCCGTTTGGGCAGTGATCAAAAGTGTTTTCAACAGTACAGCCAAAAAAACCCAACCCTTTAGCAGATTCAGCTTGAACAGAAGCCTTCACTAGCCCTTACTTTATTAATTTAAAAAATTAGGAAATCATCAAACAGCGTTTTTGAATTTATGACCTGAAGGCAAGATGTTCAAAACAGAATTAAATCATCGTTTTGTAGCAAGAAAAGTAAGTCCGCTATCACTTAAGGAAAAGCGAGACCGTGTTCACATCTCCGGTGACCACAGCACTTGTCACGTGCAGAGCATGTCGCAAGAGTTTTGACGAAATCAGATCACTATAGTAACATCAGTCAAGAGCCGCTAATGGGTCATGCTCTTCAGTACACGTGGACGTCTCACACCGTCATTGGTTCCAGCACAGTAATTACGTCAGTCATAGTTGCGCGCGTGGCGGGATCTTTAGTCACGCACTGCTCGACTAATTCTCTCAGGTTTTTGTTCCACATAAGTGCAATCTGTCTATCTCTGTCATCAGGGTTCGGTGTTTGGTTGGTGCATAGTTCACAGAGGAGCACACCAAAACTGTACACGTCAATCTGTCGGAGGAAAAAAAATGAGAGAGTTTGCTGATGGGATTTGCAATGACCCAATTTAAAGAATCGGATTCATTTTTAGTCCTTATCTAAATAATGGAACTCTACTTGTGTTTCTTGACTTGAGCTTTTCTTCTAAAGTCTCGTAATAATGGAAGAGCATTTTCCTTAGGATATGCAGCAATGCCTATGGTTCGCTGCCGTTCAGAAGCACACCGATGAAACTTTCCAGTTAAGGTGGCTTACTACAGTTTTCAGAAGAGAAAGTTAACCTTTTTAAAACTTTAGTTTAAAGCAATCAGGAGTTTTCTCTTGGGTCATTTGTTGCTACAACTGTTAAGAGAAATGATGTTAACCCTCATTATCCTGGAAAAGAAATACGAGAAGCTTAGAAAATATCATTTATAACAGACCGAGTGCTAGGAGGGGACTGGAAACTAGACTTTTTTAGGGCTTTTTTCTCAAAATCTAGCCGTACGACCCTACCTCAATTTTTCAGGATTTAGAAAGTGGCTATAAATAAATAACTATGCAAAAGAAAATGAAAATCTGTAAGGCAGAATTTTTGCTAATGACTAAAATCTCGAATTTTTGCTTTTTTGAGAATTTCTAAAAATCTCTCTTAAAGATTTTGCTAATATTTTGTCTACAGGTGAAACTTACTACTACGAATTGATTCTGAATTTTTGACTGTGGGTTATACGGTCAGTTTTCGAGTAGAGTGGGATAAAAAAATCGATTTGCGAGTTTTTTGCGACCTCCTTCGTGAGCAAAACTGAGCATGCGTGCAACATAAGCGCGCGCTGAAATAGCGCAATATGGCGCGTGCGATAAACATAAGAATTTTTACAACAACTCCTCGAGGTTTTTGTCGAGGTTTCACAGATATTTTATACCTGTAGCGCTCACTAACTTCTTCAAGACTTCGTCCATTCATGATAAAGCATGCTAATAGTACGCCACGAGTGATTTCTACAAGCCAGATCTCAGAGATTTTTTCAGCTTTTTCTCGATGATGACGTAAAGCATTGCGCGCGCGAAAAAAAATGGCGTCAGAGAGAGTTTCTCAGCGCGCGCAATTGTGTCTCAGAAAAACTGTAGTAAGCCACCTTAAGGTGATTCCATCGAAAAAGAAGTTGTAATGAGTATTTGTTGAAACTTTGCACAGTTATTAATTACACCTAGTACATCGAAAAAATAAAATAAAAAGAGGGGGTCACCGTGTCTGATTTCATGCTACAGGGCTGTAGTATATAGGTACCTTGTTAGCTATCGACAGCGATATTAAAAAGCCTTTCCTTGTACCAGAGACACCCACTACTTTAAGAAAGTTATCACTAGCAATAACATATAAGCATTATTCTTGTGATAGCAAAACAATGTTACAGTAAAAGGCCTTAAAGTTGCCTCAAAAATAAAAGTAATGAAATAATAAGCAAATCGAGCAAATGCACGCTTCCAGTGAAATGCCTAAAATCAGATTGTAATAATGAATTAATCAGAATATTTGAAAATTGAATAATGAAAAATTCTTAAAATTTGGATATATCATGCAGAGTCGTGTTTTCTTCAAATAAATGGAATAAAAAAGAGGGGTCACCGAGTTCGTTTTGGAGGAAACGACAATTCATTTCTCTCAACAGCTCAGTTGTCATAGAAAACCTACCAAGTTTCGAACGCGCGCGCGCTCGTGCGCGCGCTAATCACGCAAAAATTGGTGCGCAGAAAGGATGCGCAATGCAATTGATTGGAATCACCTTAAGATCAGTTAAGATCAACTTTGCAGAATACATTTCATGAAAATCAAGGAACTCTGGCTTTAACTTGGTTTAGCTTAGCTACAATAATGGCTATAAGACTTAGGATGCTTAGACAAAGCTTTTCATCACAGTCACAGACTCCCTCTCCCGAAAAAATGTTGATTACAAGCATCGTTTACAACCTGAATTATTCCAATCTCTTTCACCATTGTCTGGGCGAAAAGGGTGAACGGCTAAAAGATTCCTGCATGATGAGAACAGAAAACCTATAGTGAGTGCTAATAATCAGACCGTCAGACCGTCAGAGATTAAAATCGAATGGTTTTGCACCGACGCTGTTAGTCGCACAAGCGTCCAGAGACTTTGAGCCTCTATTGTAGGACAATGCGAAGTAAAATATAAATGAAATGAAATGACTCAATTTCAACTTTTCCATGGGTGCGCTGTCGTCCTGGTAGGCTCAGTCTCCAGCCGTGAGTGTCTTGATGCGCCCGCGATTTTCGCCACCTTCACGGCTGGGCGCACGGGTTTCGTTATTGTTTAGACTTGACCAATCAGAGACAAGCCCCCTGAAATTTGCGGGGCAGAATGCGCGGCATAATTTAGCGAGATTTCGTCTTTCTCTTGAAATTTCACACTTTTAGGAGGACGTTTCAGGCATACTTTTCGCATTTCGCTTTTTTTCAAGACGATAAAAAAAACAGATAAAATTTAAGCAAATGACGTGTGGATTGTCTGCATAATTATTAAAATTGTAATGACGTCACGGACATGCAACCAAACCCATGCACCCAGCCGTGAAGGTGGCGAGAATCGTGGGCGCATCGAGACACTCACGGCTGGAGACTGAGCCTATCGTCCTGGTGGCAAGGTAATGACATTGATTTCAGATTTTCAAGTTTTAACCACAACGCTACAGGTGCTCTCAATCTGGAATACTCTGCGCGCGCTTTGTCAGTGTTTATAAACAATGTCTTACCTTTGGAGTCTGGTGCGAGCTACTCACTTCCGGTGCTGAGTAAAACGGATTGCCCGGATTTTCCGACATCTTGTTTCCCATGAACTCCGCTGACCCAAAATCACAAAGCTTGCCGCGCCACTTGTCTCCCTGTCGCCACACCATGACATTCCCGCTATTGACGTCGCGGTGGAGTATGGGATTGGGTCGAAAGCAATGGAGATAGTTGATTCCATAAGCCACGTCAAGCGCAAGAATTCTAATATATCTGTTTCCCAGAACCTGTTCATCCTTGACAAGCTGCGAAAGGGACATATCCATGAGTTCGGCGACCAAGAGAGGCTTATTCGAACGGTAATCAGCCACCGCCAAGAATTGCAAGATACACGGATGTCGCACTAGGGTGGCAAACGTAATTTCTCGGTCAAACAAGAGCCTGTTGTGAGGCGACTGAATAATTTCGTGGATTTCTTTTACTGCAACTTTCGTGCCCCGAAAGTTCCCCTCAACAACTCTGCCCCACGCCCCAGTACCGAGAATTTTGTCAGAAATCTTGATTTCATCTCTCGTGACCATCCATGGCTGATCACCCCGAAATATATCAGTAGTTTGGCGAGCTCTTTCAATCTGTTGCTCTAAAACGCGAACGCGTCTTTGGTGCGTCTCAACTGCGGCTTCAGCGCGTTGTAAACGTTCTTCGCACGCGCGCTTCTCATCGCGTAAAGTATCGTAAGCGTTTCGTTGCGCCCGGCGTTCGTCTTGAAATTGTTTTTCGAGTCGATCCAAGCGATCAGAAGTCCCTTTCCTCGATGTTTCCAGCGTCTCTATAGTCCTGTCTTTTTCCAAAATAAGATTCTCCTTTCTTCTTAGCTGATCTCGCAGTTCAACATCCTCGTCTTGGGCGTGCTTCAATGATTGTTCCTTCTCTGTGAGTCGAATCTCCAGCTGACCGAGATACGCGAGGCCTCTCTCTTTTTCTCGGTTTAACCTGTCGACTGAAAATTTTCGTTCCAGGCTGATCTTGTCGCTTTGTCGTTTCTCTTGTTGCAAAGTTTCCTTTTCCCGCCTTAGCGCATTAATATCTTGCTCTCTTTCTCTGAGAGTGTCTCCCTTTTCTTGTAGCTGCAGCTTCAATCGATCGTTTTCTCTTTTGAGCGACTCGAGCTCGATTCTTGCGTCTAAATCAGCACTAATTCCCTTGCTAGAGTGCTGATTATTGCTTGCCTTTTTGCTGCTCAAATTCTCTATGGTACTTTGCATTTCTTTCACTATCTCCTCTTGCTCGGCCAGTTGCTTTCGCAGAAGCTCAACATGTTCATTCGCCTCTCTTAACAAGCGTTCTTTCTCTCTACCCTCTGATTCTTTCTCTTCGATCCGCTGTGAAAACACTTGCATTTTTTCCTGAAATGACTGAATGACAAATTCTTTGCCCTCTATCACTTGTTCTTTCTCCTCAATTTGCTCCAAATGCCTTTCTCGTTCGCTTGTTAAGCGATCAAGAATTTGCCTTCCCTTAGAAATGATTTCATTTTTACCGTGTACTTCAATCAAAAGCTGCTTAATCTTTATTTGCATTGCTTTTTTCTTACGAGGAACTTGTTTTTCCAAGAACTCTTGAGAAAGTTCCTCGGCATTTTTCGGACTGTCCGCTTTGACTTTTGAATCCTGGCTTCGTTTATCCTTTTTTCTTGTTCTTTTCGCCATTGGTTTGTCACCAAATTCTCCAAGCTCAAGGATTTCAGAAGGTGTTGCGTTTTCTTCATTCTCGTCGGGCACTATTTGGAAAGTTCTTTCTATGTCGAGAGAATCTTGTGAGTCAAATTCTTGTGTTTTCCCTATTCTTTCCAGTTCTTTTATGCTCTGAAAAAAAAATTGAAACAAGTCGATTAAGTAGATACCTTGTTGATAAATCGTCCAGTTTTCTTGTATAGGCTTAGTCCTCTATGTCAGTTGTGTTTGTGGTGAAATGGATAGCTTTCTTCCTCAGAAGGTTGTTAGTCCCTCAAAATGTTTAATAATAATAATAATAATAATAATAATAATAATAATAATGTCTTTATTTATCCTGATAAAAAAAACCGATCAGCTGAACACAGAGGAACAGCTGGTATAAACCGGTGATCAACAATATAAATAACCAAAATACGTATAAAAACTGAACAAAAGTATAAAACATGTAAAAGTTTCTTGTAACATGTAAATGTTTCTTCAGATAGAACCCATTCTCGTCCCCAGAGCCCACGATCCTCTCGATCCTTGGCGCAGACCAAAAGGATCGTGGGCTCTGGGGATGAGAACGATCCGGACTGTGAACTAGCTGGCCTAAAAATGACACACTGAAGCATGCGCAGCCACTGCGTTAATAATTGAGTAAGATACTAGCAAAACAAAAAGCGACAGAAATTTACACGCCGCAGAAGCGAAAAAAAAGAGTAAAACAAAACTGAAAAATATACGGCGCTCAAGTTCACTTCGTTGCCAACTTGCTAATCATGGTAGCCCTGGTGAACTATTTTCCTGTAGTCCATACCTAGTTATGCATTACTTTTATTCCATTCCTCATAGACAAACAGCAATCACAAATAGAACTGTAGTGAGAAAACTGAGGGCATATATAAGTAAAGAGGTTATTCGGAAATGTAGCCTAGCTAGGATTTATGCTCCGTTAAAGCTGAGCAGTAGACTTGGCATGAAGACCAAGACTGAACCATTCCTCAGCACTCAATGTGTATTTCAAAATAACTGCTTTCAATAACTTACAATAGTGTTGTTTCCTATCAAACGACTCGGTTTTGAATCGCTGCATACATACAGGTTTCAATAATGATTTGCCGCGGAATCTGAGACCAGTTCAAAGCTTAGCTGAGATATTACAGCTTACCGCATTTCCCATGACTGCTTGCTTGTTGCAGCGCACACGATCGATCCAGTAAAACAGACAAGATTTACCTCCGCGGCGGGCTTATTACTGCCTGGAGTGCAAAACTTGACGAACGCATTAGTTGTTTGCCTCCCAAAGTTGTTTCACCAAGTAAAACAGCAACAAAACGTGTACAAAACTTCTCGTTGCAACTGCGGTCAGCTAAGAAAACAGAACGGAAAACCGTTGAAACGAAAGCGAACTGTTTCCGTTACGATATATGACGACAAAAAATTTTTGTATCGGTAATTATTCAATCTGACCTTCTCTCCTTGGTTGAATTGACAACAACAAAGCAACCTGTTCATGCCACGTTAATTATGCATTGTGAAAACTGTTTTCATGCTCAAAATACACGTAACGTAATGCAATGAATCACAATAAACAGACAGTACCAGTCAAGCGGTAAGTCATAAGATCTCTGACTTCACTGTTTTCCTTTGATGGCGCCATTCTAAAGAAGTTTTCGTAAATGCAACTTCTCTTGCACCTTTTTTGAATCACAGTAAAAAGGAAGTGGAAGTTTGACCTCAAACTGGATTTGTCTCTCGTGCCACGGAGTGAAAAGTTACCTGTGAAAAGCACTGTTGAGGGAATCAAAGAACACAAACTTAATTGAAATCTCTCATTTGGTTATCTTGAAATTTTGTAAAAGAAATACCGTATTGTAGCGTGAAAACAAAGACCAGGAGGTCCATGACGAAAGACCGGCCTTTGATGCAGTACGAAGGTTTCAGGGAGCATCAGGGAAAAACAATGCCACGTCTTTCTATTAGTCGGGAAATTCCCGAAAATCAAAGCAAAGCCTTGAAGCTTTAAAAGTCTTCTTTTCTTTCCTTTTCTTCGTTTCTTTTTTGAGCATAAGGGAAAATTCTCAGGGATGGCCACCTTCGCAAAATCTAAGACCAACCTTGTAACATGAAAAATTAGTGAGTTTTAGCGGGAATCAGGTAACGCAGTGCCGGAGTTTGTTATCGATGGAAGTAGTTTTGTTTTTTCTTTTAGACCATCAGTGTGTTACATATTTGTAATGCATGCAATACAGCTGTGTTTGCAATCAATACGATGTTCTGTACAACTAGCAAAACAAAAGTCTCTTGAAGAAAGCACTATACACGATGTATTGTAGTTATTTACAGGCAGAACCACACTTTTACTCAAATTTAAATCTTTATTATTTTGTAGCACTTTAAAAATCAAAACAATAGGCGCAATGTCAAAATAAAACAGGATTACGTCAGTGTACTTAACAGAGTGTGAAACGAACAATTAAAAGTTGTCAAATTTAAACAGTAATATAAATAAATCGCGAGAGGTACAACCTATTTCTCAGTCTTTCTTCACAGCTCCCGCCGAAAATAAGGTTGCAAGGGTACTGGGGAGAGAAAGTACAAACGCATTTAAAAAGTAAAGATAGCAGCGTTCAAACGTCTGAGCATGCACAAAAGCCTTTGTCACTTCTTATTTACCGTATTTTCTCGATTAAACGCCGGGCCTCGAAAAAAACGCCCGGTTCAAATAAACGCCACTGAAGTTTTATTACTGAACACCCAATTCTACTGCCTTGTTTTGACCTTTATCGATTACAGACGAAATCGGTGACGTCGTATTCCTGTTTATTTTATGTATTCGCTATATGTTTCCATAAATTAGTTAATTTAAGGTAGTAAAGACCAAGAAATTTTAACGCTGTCAAACATAATGATGATATACCTGTTATATAAACTCTGGGTTCAAGTAAACGCCGGGTCTAGGAGGTCTAGTTCAAAAAAAAAAAAAAGAAAAAAAAAGAGGAAGAAAAACGGCGTTTAATCGAGAAAATACGGTATTTCGTTCCCAGAGTTCCGGGGTTTTTCAACCTGGTTTCGTGTGCACAGCAGTCAAACGCACGACGCGTGCGCAGTTCCCGCCATGAGTTTCAGTGCAAAGCAAACTACTCGGCTGACGACTGTAGAATCCTCCACGGTAGATCCAAAACTCGGCCAGAACGTCATAGTAACCCACATATAGGGCAAGAACGTCATGCTAGCCCACATATAAGGCATATGTTATTAGTGCCTTATATGTGGGCTAGCAGGACGTTCTTGCCCAAAACTCAATGCCGTTTCATGTGAACCCTTAAGCTTTCTACGTAGAGTGTTCGTTCATAACCCTCAGTCACTAATTTTCTTTCTTTCTTTTTTTCATAGGAGACGTCGCGTTTGTAAGAATTGATCTTATACCAGTGGTAAGGTATTGGCGCGGAGAAATTAAACTTTGTGGCAAACTATTTCAGAAACTGCACATGTGCAGCACGTTCGACCGCTGTGCATCTACAAAGTAGCGGTTCGTCCGTTAAGCGTCACCAGTCCTTGCACGCGCAAAGCCTCGGCTTGCTGTGTCAACACGGAAATGACGTCATTGATAGTCGGACGGGCCTCAGGGGCTCTACTGACACACCGCATTATGAGCTCTCGGAGCACGCCATTTGTTACCAGGCCTATCTGCTCTTGGATCTGCTGTGGGACCGGAAGTTCTCTGATGCACATCTCGCACAACAGTAAACCGAAACTGTACACATCCGCCTGGCAGAAAGGAACAAAGAAATGTTTTGAGGCTGAACAAAGTAAGATGTGTGATAATGCGGGCATGAAGATAATCATTTGCAGAGGAAGGGGAACGGGGAAGGAGCAGTGGCAAGAGCACTCGTCTACACATAAGGTGGACCGGTTTCGAATCCCAGACTCGGCGTCATGGGTGGGATGAGTTTGTTTTAGGTTAACGTCTTGCTCTGGGGGGGGGGGGGGGGTCTTCAGGATCTCCAGTTTTCCTCCCTATGCACAAAATAACAAATTTTCAAAAGTTCTTTGCCTTTGTCGCCTGCGAATACAGTGGCCTCTCAGGGCTGCAGGTCAAAGTGGCTGTATTTGCAGGTAATTGCAAATGCAGAGAAACCTTGACAGCTGTGCTCACCTTTGGTGACTGCTGAGAAGTCAAAGCCTCAGGTGCAGCATATATCCTGGCTCCCGGATTAGATGTCATGTACTGACGCATGAAATTTGCAGCGCCGTAATCTGACAGCTTGGCTCGCCAGGAATCATCCCGTCTCCATAGCAATACGTTAGAGCTACTGATATCTCGATGCATGATGGGAAAAGGCTTGTTGAGATGGAGATAGTTTAGTCCCTTAGCGACGTCTAAGGCCAGGCAGATAATTTCCTCGTGGTGTAGTGCGCGCTGGGTTAAAATGTTCCGTAAATCAGTGTCGAGCAACTCGGTTACAAACAAAGGACTGCCATCATCGTTGGTTGCGCCGATGAACTGTAGCAGATGTGGATGCCGGCAGCGTGATGCAATACTCATTTCTCGCTCAAATAGTCTGCGATTATGAGGCGACAGAATGAGTTCATGGATCTGCTTAACCGCAACCTGACAACCGCGAAAGGTTCCTTCGTACACCTTGCCCCAGGCCCCTACACCCAAACTCTTTTCACTCAGTATTACTTCCTCGCGTCGTATGATCCAGTCACGTGGTTCAAGACGCCTATACTCGGCCAAGGCCTCTTGAGCTGCGGATACCGCTGATTGCAATTCTCGCAGGCGAAGTTCACTTTCGTTCACGGTTCGTTCACTGTCGCGGATTCGTTGCTCATAAGTTTCACGTTCTCGTTCGAGATTCTGTCGATCCTGCTGTAAAGTGTTTCTTTCTTCAGTCAGTGCTCTTTCTGTAGCGATTCTTCTGCTTCTTTCCTCGTTCACTTGAATTTGCAGGTTTCTTATCCTCTCCTCTAACCCTGTTTTTTGCTCGCGTTCTTGCTGCAAAAGACGCACCTGTTCTCTGATGGTGTCCTCTTTTGTTTGAACGTCTTGTCGGTTTGTTTGGCTCGATAGTCGTTCATTTTCCAAGCTTCTTTCCAACTGGGTGCATACACTCCTAGCTTGGCGTAATTCCTCCTCAAGTCTCATCCTCGCTTGCTGTTCTTCGCCAAGAGTTCCTTGTAACCCATGAAAGTTAGTCTCTTTCTCTCTCAGCTGCTGTTCCCTCATGCTGCGTACAGCTTTCTCTTCATCAAACGCACGTCGCACTCGCACCAGATCGCTCTGTACTTTATGTAAGAGCGAATTTGCTTCACGCTCCTGTTTGAGTTCATTCTGGAGCTGCCTCACAGATGTTCTTTCTTGTTCCAACTCGTTATTCAACAACGATAAATTGACGTTTTGTTGAGTTAATACCTGATCCCTTTCGCTTAAGGCGCCTTCTAGAACTCGAATTCTTTCTAAGTGACGTTCTTTGTCGGCTATGTAACTGATCTCCAAATCCCTCATTCGCCCCAGATTGCGCTCTTTCTCCTCTTCCACCCCTCGCAGCTTATCTCTCTCGAGCTCCAGCAGTTTCTGGTGTTGCTGTAAGTTTTCTCTCTGTTCCTTGCTATGCTGATCAAGTAACGTGATATGGGACTCCATTTCCTTATGGTGAAGTAGAATATCCGGTCTGACTGGTTCAGAGCTGGCCGGTACAGGTTTGTCGCTATTCGTGACTGCAGAAGCTTTTCGTCTTCTACTCCGTGTGAGTATCGTGCTATCGGCTGCGTTTTGCTGCTCCTTGCTTTTCTCTTCCACACACCCTGGCAGCTCATTCTTTGTTGTACCACTCGAGGAGGCTGCAGACACTTTGCTCTGAAAAGATAAATCAGAATATTTCAAGGTCTCAGTCAGTCTTGTGGGCGGGGATATTCCCTGTAGTCGGCTATGTCCAAAAGGAAGATGAAAAAGCCAACCAGAGAGTGGCTCCTGACAAAACCTAGAGAAGAAACACCTAACTTGAAACGACGGAACAGATACAGTTTTTTTGCTTAAGTTCACTGGGGCGATGCGACAAGCGTTGATAGCTCACGCACGAGTTTTGAACTCTATGTTATTAACACTCGCTGCATTTTTTTTCCAGCGCTGCACACGTTTGTAAGCGCAGAACTAAGTCGCACAAAAATGAAGGCTGTCTTTCAGTATAAGCAAAAGAATGATTAACTCTTCTTTCCGACTCCGGGTAACAACAAATGGCTGGAAGGTCAACAGCCTTGGTCACAACATAATTTTCTTACCGGAGCAGACTTTGATCCCTCGGCGAAGAGTTGTTTCCGAGGACTTTTGCCTAGCAGAGCAAACAAAAAGAGAAAGCATTTTGAGTACAATAATATTTAAATTAAAGCCAATGAGCAACGAACAAAGGTTTAATCAATGACCAATGCCCACCCACCCACTTACCCCAAGCGACTCTCACATACAAGTAATGAGGTTTCCCAAGCACCTCCATGCTTAATAGGGATTCCCCACTGGGGTGAACAAGGCCAGCATTCTAAATATCAATGAGCTATTTCTTCCAGTTTGTCACCAGAGATACATTCAAGGGGCTACTTCACACGTTTTTTACAATCATGTACGTTTTGGGGTAAAACCGTGCTGTCATACATGAAATACAACTGTACTTGAAGGACATCAAAAGCAAGATATCAGGTAATTTTCTGAGAAAGAGCACCAACCACAAAGGGAGAACTTAAAAAATTGGTTGCAATCGATTTCTATCCCAGCCATCTGCGTTCAAACACCTATTAATTTATAGTTTCACAAAACTAGTAGTCATAATAATTTTAAGCAAACCTGACCATTATTTTGGGGTTTCCATTGTAATTGGTTCCAAGTTCCCTTTTGGCTTTTTAGAGTAATAGTCAAAATAGCTGACAACGCCCCCCCCCCTTCCCTCCCAAAAGAAAAACAAACAAACAAAAAGATCTGTAATATGGCACATACCGGCAGTTCACACCCTAAATTCTGAACTACCTTTTGGAGTTAATATTTTTCTGTGCTCCATGTTCACTGGGCTTTCTGGCTTTGGTGACTGAGTGTTTGATGTTCCAAATGAATTACATGCTTCTTCCTTCTTGTCTAGGATCTCCTGAGCTTGTTTTGCACTGACATAAAAAACAACACAATCTAATGAAGTACTGAGAGACAACACAAACTTCAAGCCAATACTTAATTTCTTCATCAGTCAAGTATTATGTTTATTGATAACATTGAGCAAAGAATCTACCTCAGCTCACTCCAAGTCAGCCGGTCAGCAAAACGGTTTTGAAACTGCAAGACATAAAAAAAGCTTACAATATGTTTCCCAGAGTGTGTACATTGCTTAGCGCCACCTCACCTACTTAATGAATTTAGCCGCTCACGTGAGCATCATTCATATAACATGCAACACAGAGATCTGCTCCGACTGCCCCTGGCAAGAACATCCAAGAACCAGGGATCATTTAGGTACAGCGGAGCTAAAATATGGAATATGCTGCCGTCTGATCTAAGAAATGTGTGTGATATGTTGATTTTTAAATCAGGCCCAAAAAGCACGTCAGATGCTGACAAGCTTCATCAATAGGCCTTTTATTGTTTGTGTATTGCTTATTCTTTGTTATTTATCTATTTATTTTTCAAGGTTATTTCGCATTTTGTGTCTTTATTAGATAGTTATTAGATAGTTTGCAGAGCCCCACTTAAACCAGTGTACACTGTATGCTGAACTGGGCATCTCTGTTTAAATATTGTTAATTAGGAAATAAATAAATAAATATGATTTTTTTTTTCTTGGAAGAACATTATGTCCTAATAAGCCACCATTTTGGTCGAATAAAACAAGATGAGATCAGATATCAAAATAGTGTGTTCAAAGCAGGTTTTTATTCATCCATAAAAAGCTGGTCACTGGAATAAATTATCAACAACATTTGTCCACACAATACAGTCGTGTGTTTGATCACAGTTAGGATTTCACTGGGTATGGAGAAAAGTTTTGTTAGCAATTGTTCAATATCTGTCTGTTAGTTGCATCTCTGCAACAACACCATCAGAATGCTCACCAATTCAGTCAAGTCGGCTTTGACATCTCTTGGGACCACTTGATAATTCATAACCAGGACAACATATCTCTTTTTGATATCTGTCAAATAAATTAGTTGACAGTTAGACAGACTAACTATTAGCAGGGATAGGGCCCTGGGAGAAATTAATATTGTGGGGCTCAACACATTGGGAAACAATCGTAGACTGCGAGCAGTCTCTTTTGCCCTAAAATCCGTGGGACGAGCGATATTCGAGAGGCGAGAGGCAAGCAGCAAAGCCGCGATTCACCCGAAGTAGCGTGCTCTTTGCTTGCTCTCCCGCACGCGCTACTCACGGCTCTGTCGCTCAAATATCGCACTTGCGGCTTCGCCGCTCACAGTCTAAAACAATCGAGGATGGCCATATTGGGTCTCCACATCTTTATTTTGTCGCCATGAGAAATTATCGTATATTTTTCAAAGATTTCTCCCACATGCATTTGATTAAACAGTGTTTCATCTTTTCATCTGATATTAGACTGACACTAAAATTAATGATACATTTTGCAGCAAATGTATTTCAAGATGAGGCTACTTTGTACCTTGACTGTCTGGGTCTAGAAACTTTCCCTTTTCCTTGCATTTTTCTTGAATAACTTTTGCTCCAGCGGGAGTCGGTTTAACAACAAATAGTAAAGGTGGGCCATCAAATTTTACCTAACAGTGTAAAGAAGTAACATTTATTAAAAACATGTACATAAAAGAAAAAATAAAAACACTTAAAACACTACCAAACAGCTGGTTTTAATATTTTCTTGAGCCCAATTATTCTACAGACGTTGTACGTTTTAGTAAGCTTTTTGAACGTTTTTAACACTGGAAGGATCGTCTGCTAGGAGGCTCTGTAGGAGGACATGAAATGGGGTAGATTCAAGTGTTTTGAAGGGGCCTGAAATTTAGTATATACAATGATACTTCCTCCCTCCCCCCCTCCCTGCACTCGCTCACTCGCTCGCTCGCTCCCTCCCTCCCTCCCTCCTTCCCTCCCTCCTTCCCTCCTTCCCTCCCTCCCTCCCTCCCTCCTTCCCTCCCTCCCTCCTTCCCTCCCTCCTTCCCTCCCTCCCTCCCTCCTTCCCTCCCTCCCTCCTTCCCTCCCTCCCTCCTTCCCTCCCTCCCACCCTCCTTCCCTCCCTCCTTCCCTCCCTCCCTCCTTCCCTCCCTCCCTCCCTCCCTCCCTCCCTCACTCACTCACTCACTCACTCACTCACTCACTCACTCACTCACTCACTCACTCACTCACTCACTCATTCACTTATTCATTGTAATTATTATACAGCATAATTACATTAACTTTACCTTGCATTCTGTTAAATCCTTACAAGGAATCCTGAAATTATGAGAAACAATTTTGCAACCATTTCCTGAAAAAAATTAAGACAAAGTTCTTCATAAAAATGGTATATTACAAAGCTTCATCTGTGCCCTGGTTCAAATCTCTGTCTTGGTTCTTGCCTTCTATGCACATTCTCTAGTTTTCCTGGCCTCTGAATTGCAGCTCCTCCAAACTGCAAAGTTATATTTCTGGAGCAGAGCTCCTTATACACAGGCTTGGTGCCCACAAAAGCAGAGCACCATACATGTACTCATGAACTGTATAAATCTATGCAAGTCTTTGCAGATAGTGACTGTATGACTACCTTGCACATGCAAACAAGGGGGTTAGTTTCTAAAGAAACTGTGGTGCTGCATCGGTGGGGACGTGAAACACAAAGTAAATTGGCCACTTTCAATCAAGGGCAATGGCCTATCTACCAGTGTGCACTACAAACCTACAGACTCCCACAGTTTTAAATTTGTTGCATTCATCCTCTCATCCTTCCCATGTTGGAAGCACAACGTTTTCAATACGCTTTAACTCCGAAATGAGTCATTGACCCCAATTTTGGGGTTTTTTTTGGTCATTATCTAACTGCAGCAAAAGTGGAAAAAATCTGAACTGAGGAAGATTTTGGGCGCGAACGTCCTTAATCCCCATGGTATCAACAACCGATTTTCATTCAACTAATTTATTCTTGTTTTTCACGTTGCCACATTCCTACCAATAGCGTAGCTCCGCCACTCTCTATATAAACCAAGCGCAACCTAGAATTCCTTGATTCACTCTAACGAAGGGCTAATGCTCGAACGTCAGCTTTCAATCTCTTTATGGTGGCCAATTTACCTTATCTTACCTTACCAACTCAGTTGATATATCCAAAATTTTATGTTACTTTGTTCATGGATCACCCTTGTCAAAAGCTTTATAGCCTGTTGACAAAAACGTATTTACCTTGACTTGTCTCCATTTCTATGAATATTTTCTCTGCATATATCTATGAAAACAAAAAATTTCTAGTTAATAATAATCATTGATGTGTACTTGAGGAAACAACATCATAAATAATGTCTGGAGGAAAATATACTTTAAAAAAGGCAAGTAAGTGTATACAGACCCAAAGACAGAATTATTGATAGAAATGATTCATTAACGTTAAGTTATAATAATTTATAATTTGTAAATGTTTTGAGTATTTGGAGGTTAATAAACTAATACAGTATAGCCTGGTAACTTTCTCAGTCCTCAATACCTGTCTACACATGATGCACACAATGCAGGACTAAAAGGTAAATAAATTACAAAACAGTTAACTGAAACTTGGAGAAATGTGTTGATCACCAAGCTAGCTACACATAATAATGATAGCTCATTGACTTTTATATCACTATTACTCTTAATACAAAGTAGTGCTACTTATATTTTGACACCAAGCAATTGTTCCCTGATTGAATAAGTGATTGATTGGCTGTCTGACTGACCGACTGAATGGCTAGGTTAAGTATTATTGTCAGTGGTAAATGTATTAACTGAAGTACCTTAACAGGAGCAGATGCCTTTCCAACCAATTCTCCAATCTGAATGGTGCCAACATGAAATACTATGTAAATTGCTTTCTTTTTGTTTGGTAAACTTGATCCAGCAGCCTTCTGTTCAGTGGCACTCGTTGTTGCTCCTTTCCTTTGGTTTGCAACTGACAGCCTTGGTGCTTGTTTGGCTTGATCCTATCCAAGTTAAAAAGAGAAATCGACAAATTAGTTATTGGAAATTGCACTTCATTGAGTTCAAAATCATGAACAGCATAAATGTATGCCAGTATGGTCACAATTTCATTTCCCTAGTTGTGTTGATGTCCTTAGTCTGAAGACCTCCATAAAGGAAGCCCATGGTTTGCAAATGCATTGTAGGATTTAATCCTTCACTGTTTAAGCTGCGTTATGTTCTTTCTGGTCTTTTTAAAGTCTGTTGACTTGTGGCAAGTCTCTCTACATTGTACTTTAATTTAAGAAAGCTAGATGGCTCTCACAATGCCCCTCTCTCCCTGGTGTACAAATGGGTACACCAAGGAAAAATGATGGAGGCTGCTAGAGGGTAAGTGGTAGAGATGGGGGTTTAAGGACGGTGCCTCCTTTTGTTACTACACATACGTTCTGCGCATCTCGGGATATTCAGCTTTCTTAAGGAATTAGCCCTCTAATACAACAATGTTTTGCACGGTTTATGACTATGTGAAAAGAGGAGATCTTAGCAAGGATTATCAGAATCCAAAAGAAAATTGGGGTTAACCACTCATTTTTCAGAAATAATTGGGTTTAAATTTGGAAAGAAATATATTCTTTGTATTTTAACCCTTTTTAGAATTATGGTTGCTTAATTTTCTCTGAAAAATGCATGGTTACCCAGTCACATATTTCGTTTTGGATTCCAGTAACCCTTGCTAAGATCTACTTTTTACCCATAGTCATAACCTTTGCAAAAATATACATCTGTGTTAGGAGGCACCATCCATAATGGACTAGCCTATCCCGGGTATAGCTCCCAGTCACTTCACGCTATGCAGTGAAGAGTATCATAATTTATATATATAGGCTCACCTTATATGCATCTTTGTAGTACTCCAAATGCTTACTAAACATGCTTAGTTACGAAGACTGGCTTGGGTGCCTTACCACCATGACAACTAACAAACTGGGTTACTAAAGAGAGAGTAGGCCTTCCTTACAAATTTTTTTGGACCCTACAGATACTACCACAACAACAAGAATTTGATTACCTTTGGCTTGGTGCTTGAGTCATTGTTGTTACTTTTCCCACCTGCTGCATATTCTTCAGGCCGTTTCTTCTCTTCTGAAGTTCTTGGCTGTTTGTGAGTAGACACAATTCCTTCTGGCAACTCAGATACACTACTACATGTATTGCTGGCACAAGCAGCTTCATCATTAATATCCTGATGATCAATATCCATAGCCTCTTCAACATCTTGATGGTTATGACTACCAGCTGACGAAAACAGTGTTGCATTGAAAGCTGCAACACTGGAGTCTGAAGGAAACCTGCTAGAATCAGGTATACCAGGGTGTGAATTTTCAAAGCTACTTCCAGATCTGTAGAGCCCAAGGGGGCTTTTCTCTGGGCTGGCATTTCCAGGGGACAACTCGTGCCCAAGACTTGGCCAGGACAAATTCATCGTGTTGCTATCTGCATTATGTGTGCCAGAATAAGTCTTTGCAGCACGAGATTTAGCGTGCCGAGGGGAACCTGAACTCTTTGATGATCGTGCTCTGAGTACACTATTGCTGGAGTTACTTGTAGCAACAATAACTTTCTTTGCTCCTTCATCCTTGTTGTGAGCAAATGGCTCCATCTTCAAACTCAATGAAGCCAACTACCAGGCAGTCACTCCCTGTGAGAGAAAAAATAAATTATTTAAAAAATTAAAAGAATTAATAGAAACTAAAAGCCAAATGGAGCTGTCTCTTTAAAATGAAACTGATAATAATAATAATAATAATAATAATAAAAACAATCTTTAACGAGGAAGCGCCCGTCACATAAGTACGTGGTTTTCAGGGAGGTCCTCCATAAAATAAAATTGTTTCAACCAATCCCTAAAATATTCAAATGGCAATGAATTGGGTTGTATCTGTTGAATTAACAAACTGAATCAACAAGAAACCTTTTAATTGAATGCACCAATATGACATTTATCTTGTGAAATGCAAATCAAAATTAATTAAATTTCCTGTCAAACATCAGCTAGTAAAAGGCTCCTTTTATGTGTCTATTTTAGTTCTCTCACCTCTTAAACATGGAAAAGCCTCATGCCTAGACACCTTATTCCAAAATAGCAGAAAATACATTCTTCTTTTGTCTCCAAGTTAATTGGCCCTTGTTGCCTATTCCTTTGAATTCTGTAGATGGGATCAAGGCAACAAAGGCCAATAAGCAATGAGACAATAGAGTAATGTATTTTCCGCCATTTTGGAATAAGATGTATGGATCTGAAGCACTGGTCTCACATATCCATCCTTGCAAATCAACTTTTCATGCCTCATAAATGCATTATCTGGGCTTGTAGACCTAAAATAAATCCTTTTCAAGCAAGACGGGCAATCAAGCCAGTTTGAAAAAAAAAGTAGCCTACGCAAATCACACTGATGTCTTAAGGGTTCTTTAAACAAATTTTAATCACATTACAAACCAGGCTTTCATTTTACTATGGGTAATGTTTTTAATCTGGAAATTTTTCCTCTTGAAAAACAATTGATGCATAATTTTAGCTTTGCTAGTTTTTTTGAGATTTTTTTTAAACAAAACGTAAAATTATTGTAGATGATAATCTCACTCTAAATAACCTTTAGGTACCAAAAAGTTCTTGCAGCAAGGATGTCCCATCCACTTCAAAGTGGTTATTAATAATTGACTGGGCTTACTTTTAATCTTGATCTCTGCCCCATCTAGTGCACTTTAATTTCCCTTGCAGCCCCTCCCCGAACGGTTTTTGTAAGAAATACGTTGTTTGAGATGAAATGGCAACAAAGAGTCAACTTTGTTCACCCCTGCAAACACCTGAATACCGTCGACGTGTACACTCATTCGCTGATGACCATACCCAGATAGAAGAGCAGTTATTAGCTTGTACATAAACTCTCCTAAGAGTTTTCCATTAAGGACGCATTCCCAAGCGAACTGAGAAATTAAAGCAGCTGGGATGGAGAGATAACCTTCATCGCAAAAACACGAGAAAGGTCTTTAAAATTTGAAATAATATTTAGCAAAACAGAGAATTTTACAGATAAGATAAGATAAGATTATTTGTGCGGCAAATCGCCAGCACTGCACAACATATGAGAACTGAAAATCCTAAATGATCACTTTACAGATTATTACCTTGCATACAAAACTGTAGATCGACGGAGTTACAACCAAGGTTCTCATTTAGTACATGATACATCGCACATTTTGTCGTTGTTTTGTGTGCGAGACAAGGTATTTTCTGTTTACATCTAACACGCACCCGTAAAACTACCTCATGCGCATAACTTCACTTTTGATTCCGCTTTCTGTGTAGACGCAGGCGTCATCATCGTAACGAGGCTATCGTGTTATTGCGCGCGCGCGTTGCGAATTCAAAATGGCGGGTAATTGAAGGGGAAGAAATATTCTTTATTTTTTTCTGGTCTGCTGCGTTAACACCGCTCGTTCGCTCATTCTCGGGTTTGTCTTGTGCTGATGATATGAGGTAGAGTTAAAAAATGAGTGGAGGCCTTTTATCAGGTAATTTTTTTCTTTCTGAAGACGTTTTCAAAGTAAAATGTTATTGGAAATGGATCTTTCAAAACATGCATGATCTGAAAGGTCATACGATGTGAATTTCATCTTACATTCTCTCCTTTAAGGCCTAGAAAAAGCTGAACAAAGTCCATACGAGGGATGGAAAACAAACAGCTTTGTTTCACCAGAAAACGAGTATGTACCATGTATGAGTAATTCCCAGTGATGTCTGTCACTTTCATGTAGTTTCGTGTTATAAACGTACACTGAACGTCATCGATTTCCGTCTTGGCTTTTAATACTTTCAACCAAATTTAATGAAAGTTGCATATAGGACTAAAATTTTTAAATATTTTAATTCTGCCGATTACCCCAAGTAATCTTAATAATAAACAGTATATGTGGCCTATTATTTAAGCTTACTTTGTTACACGTTCTACTTCAACCACTGTGGAACCAAATCAGCGTAATCAAAAAGAAGATTAAAAGCATAAGGTTCATTTTTATGCAGATGTGTAGAAATTTTGCCAAGGAAATCCTTATTATATGTGGTTTTAATTCCACATTGATTGTTATCTTTTTCTTTTCTAGTGAGGTGTGTTTAATTGATGATGGTGGTACCAGTGATGATACAAATGGCTCACCCAAAGCCAAGAAGTGCCTTTCAGATGAAGACAGAAATCCTGGGGTATGATCTACAATGTGATCTTCTATCCATCTATCCATCATTCCATCCCTTCCTATCTCCCTCCCTTCATCCTCTTGTACGATGATTTGTCAAGTTTTTCAACAAGTGGTCAGTGGTCCTGTTTACAAGTGTAGGCTCAGCACATCACCATAATTTGCATTGTAGCGTGGCAATCTTTTTTCTTGTTGTTTGGCATGTCTTTGAGCAGTTTCCATAGGACCAGTTCAAGGATACATGTAGTTCATGATCTTAATTGCAGTGGCCAGCAAGCCCTTGAGCCTTCTTTTTGCATCCCTACTAAAGACTGTGGGAAGGTTTCCTTGAAGAGCTCCAGGCTTCTTTTTGTCCAGTACACTATGGACAAATTCTTCAAAAATTTGTAGCTTTTAATGAGAAAACAGACAAGCAGCATTTTTAGGTTCACAGGATTTTAGCCAAGAATTATTAAAAATGGGGAATCCTGGAAACGTGAGCCTCAATGAGATTTAAAGTAGCAAGAATACACAATGTAGGAGGTCTGTCTCTCAGTCTCCCTTCTGGTAGAAACTAGAAGGCAGAAAATCATTCATTATGATCGGTTTGCATAAGCCCGTTAATTCATCACTGAGATTCATAGGCAAATGGCACAAAATAAATAGCAAATATCACCTTAAAATAAATGAATGTAAGTTGTGAACATGACCCAACATACAAAAAACCATGTTGAGTCACTCATCCCCTCCCCCCTACCCCTTCCCCCCCCCACCTTGCAAGACACATACTACAGAGGTGGTAGATGATCAATATCAAACCTGACTTGATATCAACTTTGGCTAAATGATGTTTAGCCACAAATAAAATTGCAATATTTGAACCAGTTAACCGTGGAACCTTAGAAGGGCTAACTTGTTTCATACATGTACTTCTTTCCTAGGATTTCAAGGCAAAAGATTCGGCATTTAAGATTCCAAAAAAGACTGCAGAGAACAAAGGATGGTTTAACTCCTCGTTTGATGAGACAGATCATCCGTGCCTGAGAAACTGCCAAGCAAGAACATTCAATGAAAAGCAAAGAAATAATTATACAAATCGCAATACTCGTAGAAATGAAATTGGATATCGCTTGCGTAGACAAGGGCAGGGACCTCACACTCCCATGACAAGAAAAGGGCAGAGACCTCATTCTTCTGCAACAAGACAAGAGCAGGGTCCCGGTACTCCCATAACACGCTGGAAACATGCATCTCCCCCGGGAACATTTTCTGATTTGCGTAAAAGCACACAGTCAAGAACACAACAAGAAAAGATTTTGTCCTGCCAGGGTATGTGATGATAATCTGTAGTAAAACTGTGTTTAGTTGAGTGTAAAGAAAAATCCCAATCTTTGACGAGAGTCCAACTGGTGTAAAGAAAGTCACTGTTTCAACATCAGGGACTCTGGGTGTTTTTTGTACTGATTGCAATCTTCTTATAACACCACCCAATTTTGACTCTGATGATGTCTTCCACACAGGTTGTCAAAGGTTACTCACTGTTACCAACAATCAGTGGCAGTTTGTTATGATGAAGGGCTAATGCTAGAAATGTCTGCTTTTTATTTTTCAATGGCCAATTTACCTTCAAATTACTTTAGTGGATGCACAGGGTTTGCACAGTCAGAGAAAAGTCAGGGAAAAACATTTTTTCAAGGTCAGGGAAAAGTCGGGAACTTTGCTACAAGTCCGGGGAATTCTACCTCAAAGTCAGTAAAAATTCAGGGAATTCTATTTCTGGCAAAGGAAGACAGTGTTGTTTCAAAAAATATTTATGAGGGGATTGATTTCTTTAGCTTAAATACTGACTTTATTACAAAAGGATTTGTCTTGGATGGTCAGTGATGGTTTATGGTCAGTGAACAGTCAGGGAATTTTTTTTCCTGATGAGTGGCAACCCTGCATGCAGCACCACAGTTTCTCTAACAACTTTATCAGTGGTAATACTAGCACCCACATGAAGTGGTGGGCGTGGTGGTGTAGTGGGGACCTCAGATCTGAAGGTTTGGTGTTTCGTCGCCCAGTTCCTGCCATCGTGTTGTTTCCTTATACAGGAAATGTTACCCCACATTGTCTCTCTCCACCCAGGTGTATAAATGGGTACCAGTGACATACTGCTGGGGGTAGCCCTGCGATGGACTACTGTCCCATCCAGGGGGGAGTAGCAGTACTCTCAGTTGCTTCATGCTGCAGAAACTGGGAGCTCTGGTCATATGGGCCTCCTTGGCTCGTGTGCGACTTTACCTACCTTACCTACATGAAGGATGCCGCATAAACCTATTTAGTGACCCAGCTAACCACAAGGCTCCCTGCAGCTCCGTGGTTAGATCATCTGCTTGGTGTGTAGGTCATAGGTTTGACTCTGATCATCCTTTGTTTTTGATTGTAGTCCTGTTTGCATGACGGACTGAATAACCAAACTATATTCTTTTCATTTGCAGTTCCTTTTGCTGATACCAAGTGCAATGGTTCAATATCTTCAGACAATGCAAGAACAGATTCACAGAAAACTTTTAAAACCCTGAATGAAGAAAAACAATATAACCTTTCGGTGTTAGATGAAATCCTTGAAGGAAAAAGTGTCAACACGCCGCTAAGAGTAGACTTAAATAAAGATGAAAACTCAAGGACTGATGGCACAAATTCAGACACTAATTTCAGAACAAAAACAAGTATCAGTCAACAACAGGACACTCCTACTTCACCAAAAGATATATTTTCTGATGATTACTTTGACGATTTGTTTGGTGATCACTGTGAGAAATGCACTGAAAAGCTTTCACTGGATAAAAAATGCCCCAAATGTGACAAAGACATGTTCCCTTCTCAAGCTGCA
Organism: Siderastrea radians; assembly: GCA_964017195.1. NCBI lineage: Eukaryota > Metazoa > Cnidaria > Anthozoa > Scleractinia > Rhizangiidae > Siderastrea > Siderastrea radians. The sequence continues at coordinate 70,221,513 of OZ024888.1, read as the reverse complement.
ACACCACGGAAACCTCTTTCACCAGATAGATTTTATTCAGTTGATAGTCAAAAGCCAAAAGTTCAGAGGACATATTGCAAAGCACGTGGGAATGGCACTCGTGTGCTTCTAGAAGGCTCTAAAAATTCCACTGGTTCTTGTCAGACAGCCTCCAGGTTAAAAAAGAGGAAGAATCAAACCAAAGTAAGTTTAACAGTACTTCTAGGCTGTGTTAACTTGAACAAAAAAATAACTACAGCCTAATTTTTTTATAAATTAATTAATCACTCAATCAAGTATCAATCAATCTCTCGAGACGAGTCTCTTCTCTCAAGACGAGACTCCCATCTCGAGAGAAATGAGACAAGACTGGTAACTTACTTTTGAGCGGTACTGCATTGACTGACTAATTATTAAGTGTTAATTAGTAATTATTAATAATAATTATTGTTTTTAAGGACAATGTAGTTAACCCAGTTTTCAGGTTTTCTTTGTCATAAAAAGCCAGAGTGGTTTTAGTAGAAACCTTTAATGTTAATGTCATAATAATAATAATAATAATAATAATAATAATAATAACTTTATTTATGTGTCAAAGTGATCTAGCACCCTATAACGACAGGGTGCTAATTGGGTACACACTTCTAGTACCTGACCTTCTAGTACCCAGTCCTGCGAAGCAAACAAACAGCCATGTCATGCCGAATTCACAGAGTTCAGAGTGATGTCAGAAAGAGAGATTGAAAGTTTTGTGGACACAATCGGTAAAAAATCCTGTGATCTTGATCCTATACCGGCTTCTATTCTAAAGGAATGTAAATCAACTATTCTACCCATCTTAACTAACATCGTTAACATGTCGCTCCAATCAGCATCTATGTCCGCTGCACTGAAAGAAGCAATGATCAAACCGAAGCTGAAGAAGGACAACCTGGACTCTGAGGATTATTCAAATTTTAGACCTATCTCAAATCTGAAGGTTGTATCAAAGATAATTGAAAAGGCAGTATCTTGTCAATTGAGTGATTACCTACGTGACAATGATTTAGAGGAATCTTTTCAGTCAGCATATAAATGCTTTCACAGCACGGAGACTGCTCTCTTGAGGGTGCAAAATGACATTCTCTGTGAAATAGACAATCAGAAATGCGTTGTCCTGCTACTGTTGGACATGTCGGCGGCGTTTGATACCGTCGACCATGAGCTGCTACTAGAAAGAATGGCAAAACACTACGGCGTGAAAGGAAATGCGCTAAAATGGTTTCGATCCTATCTCCAAGATCGAAAGCAGTTTGTGATGATTGATAGAACCAAGTCACAGATGAGATAACTTCGCCACGGTGTTCCTCAGGGATCAGTTTTAGGGCCGATCCTGTACTTGCTATACACATCGCCCATCGGAGACATCATCAAACGGCACGGACTCAATTACCATCTCTACGCTGATGACACCCAGCTCTATCTCTCATTTAAGCCCACCCACGCTGAACAACCCGGTTCTATAGCTAAAATAGAAGCAGGTGTTTCTGAGATTGACTCATGGATGGTGTGCAATAAGCTGAAACTAAACAGAGGAAAGACGGAGCTATTGATCTTGAGCGCACGACACCGTCCACCCCCCTTAATAGGGTACGTCGATGTGTCCGGTGAACACATCAAGCCATCTCCTTCTGCAAGGAACATTGGAGTTATCTTTGATGAGCACATGTCACTAGAAAAGCACGTTACCAGTACCTGCAAGGCCTGTTTTTTCCACCTTAGAAACATTAGCAAGATAAGAAACTGTCTATCTTTAGCAGACACTGAAAAGTTAGTTCACGCATTCATTACATCTAAGCTAGATAACGCCAACTCGCTATTATATGGACTACCTAAATTTCTGATAGATCGCCTACAAAATGTCCAGAATGCTGCGGCTCGCGTTGTTACTCGTACGAGGAAGTATGATCACATCAAGCCTATCTTAAAGCAGCTACACTGGCTCCCAGTTAGCCAGCGCATAAATTACAAGATATTACTTTTGACCTATAAAGCGCTCAAGGGCCAGGCCCCTAGTTACATTACTGAACTGCTAGAGCCTTATGAACCAACCAGGAATCTGCGATCCTCCTCCAAAACTTACTGAAAGTACCATCTGTCAAGTCAGTAAGTTATGGTCATACGTGCTTCTCTTTTGTAGCACCTAGCCTATGGAACTCTCTTCCGAATAATATAAGAGAGAGCGGCTCGCTATCAGATTTTAAGACTTGTATAAAGACATACCTTTTTAACAAATTTTATAATTAGACTATTGGTTAGTCAGTTAATGAGTTATTCAGATAGTTTAGTTAGTCAGTTAGTTAGTTACTTAGTTAATTAGTTAAGTTAGTTAGTTAATTAGTTAGTTTCATTTAAAGGTTTTAATGATTCTTAGTTTTTTTTCATTTTTACAGCCTAGTTATTTTATTAGTTAGTTTAGTTTTCTCATGTTTCAGATGTTTTTATGTTTTATCAATTTTATTGGTGACATTTTTAAAATTATTGGATAGCACTAGAAATAGCGCTCTATAAATTCATTATTATTATTATTATTATTATTATTAAGATAGCAGTATTTTGACACAAATCCATCTAGTAATCTGCGATAAGTGCTTGTACAGTGTACTTGGGTCTTACACATCTCGTCCCCTGGTTATGAGCTCAATTTGTTGGGTACCAAATTGTTGAGCTACATGTAGCTCAATAATATTTGTCTCAATTGTCAAGCTATGGGCAGGTTGCAAAATGGCTGGATACTCCCAAAAAATTGGATTTCCCTCTAAAATGTGTTCTCAAAAAAAAAAAATTTGAAAATTTCAATGCATTTCTGACCCCCTTACCCCTCTTGTTGTTAGTTTGAATGTCATACAACATTGATAAAGCGGGGGGGGGGGGGGGAGGGGTGGGAGAGGGCAGTAGATGTGTATTCACTATAAGAATGTCTTTTTGCATTTGTCTGTAGCTGGTTGGTTGCTAGCTTTAGAGCTAGATTAATTCGTTGGCTATCAGGCTGTCAAGCAGGAGGGTGTGTGTTGAAATCCCTGCTGGACCGACAACTAGAGTCTAAAAAAATTAATAATTACTAAGATCATGAGGGCTGTGCTCCTTTGCCTTGACATGTGAAAAGATTAGATGCAAAAAGAGTGTAATTTTCCTTTTTTGCTTCCCTTTCATGTCATAAAAGTCAAACAGTGATTATGATTCAGGTAAGATTCAAACTTAAAATTAGACAAAATAAATAAACAATAATAAATAACAGTAAGAAACAAACAGGGAAAGCCCATTTAATTACAGGATGAACCTTGCTGTATGATTTTTTCCTTAATTATCCTTCCCCACCTGCTAAGTTGGGTTTCTCCTCTTGAGTATGTCCTATCTAAATTTTGTAAGTGAAACAAATAACACTCCTGCTCAATAGACTGGTCAGAATGAGTGCACAAATTTACACCAGGTTTGTTGTATAGTGCAAAGAATTGCTTAGTGGTTTCATGTTCTCTGTATGTTATTGAGGTTAGAAATTATCATCAAAGTTGAAAAAATTCAATGGTACAGTCAACTCTCACCTTGCGGACACGTCGCTGTTATGAAAACCCTGTTATTACGGACGGGAGCTGAAGTCCCAGGGAACAAGAATTACTGAAAACAACTCCCACTATTACGAACCCTCTCTATTACGGACACCAAATCTTGGTCCTGATGGTGTCCATTATAAAGAGAGTTGACTGTAGTGGGAGATCTGCAGGTTTGTGTAAGGTTCAGGCCTTGAGCAAGAGAGGGTGGCCTGGAGTGAAAATATTTTTGATGCTGAAAAAAATTTAGTTCTTTTGCCAATATGTCTTGGGCATAAAGAGAAGAGAAGTACCCAAGGGCCCCTCCTCTAAACTGTGAGGTACTACTGTGAGAGCATGCACTCACAATCAGGTCCTTGGTTTGACGCCCAGTCTGGGCTTTGAGTTTGTTGTTGGCTTCAAGTTTATGTTGGGTTCTAAACAAAAAGTAAGGACTGCAACATTTCTCAAATTTCAACTCAATCTTGGTAGTTATAGGATGATATGGAAGACCTGCATGAAAACTATCAAGTTTATGTTGGGTTCTAAACAAAAAGTAAGGACTGCAACATTTCTCAAATTTCAACTCAATCTTGGTAGTTATAGGATGATATGGAAGACCTGCATGAAAACTATATATATCCTTGGGAGATGTGGCCTTCCTAAATACAGTACGTAGTATTCCAATAACTTAAACCATCGAAACTGTTGAGATCTCAAGTTATCAGTAGTGCAGTAGATGATTTCCCACTATCTCAATACCCTGGGTTTCTTATCAAGAATGAATTTTTAATTTGAAGCGCATCTTGAAAAAAATGCCATCTCTTCCAAATAATTTGCTATTTTGTATTGTTAACTAAAGAGCTTCAAGAAATTAAGTTCAATCTTTTTCCTTGAACCCTCAGACTACACACCACCAGGAGGGAAGAAACGAAATGGAAAACAGCTTAAGCTCTCATTACCCAAAAAAGGTTGGTTTAAAATATTCAATTTATTATTTATTACCATTATCTTACTCATACACCTCCTCATATGAAAATTATTTACATTGCACTTTTCTTGTGAAATGTTTTGTTGTAGTTGTTTTTTATGGTGATTCCAAAATTTAAGCTTAAATTTAAAAAATAAATGTTTATTTATACAAAGACAAGCAAAATAATTTAAAAAAGAGAGTTGAACTGATTTGCATTTTTTTTTTAATTTTTCTTTATTTTGCTGCAAGGCACAAACAATTACACGCACGATTATAACAAATACAACAATAACAATTTGTTATAAGTGTTACTAATTACAAATTATAGGAGCAGAGTACCCCCTCCCCCTCACACACACATATACAAATAAAGACAAAGAGCAGCTACAATAAGAATATTTCAATTACAATATTGTTTGCAGCAGAATTATAAAAAGTTACAGTAATAAATTTTTCACACGCTATAGTAGTCGCGTTAATTAACAAAACAAAATATTCTGATTTGCATTTGTTAATGTTGTCATGATCAAAAAAGCATTGTACAGTTTTATCCTTTAATTAAAAGTTTCATTTTGTTTTTATTTTCAGTGGATGTCATAACTTTATCTGATGAAGAAGAGATAGTGGGTAGGTCATAATTATTATTCATCAAGAGTTGTATGTTGATTTAACTCTTAACACTGTGCAGTAAATGTCATTCTCAGATTATCAGCCCATGACCCTAACCAAATCTTTGGATTGTGTAAAAGGAATAAGTAAATTAGAAATATGCATAGAACTTTACATCAAGATACCCGTGTGTCACTTTCTCCCTCTCTTCTGGTTTCAAATCAATTTACTTACCATTTTTGTCCCTAATCACTCGAGTGTTTTTCCTCTTTCACTAGCTATACAAAATGGAGTTCAAAACCTGCAAGCCTTAAATGAAGTTTTGTGCATTGTGTAGTTAGCTGATGTTAATCTCACAGCCCTGTCAAAATGTGCAGGCAGCCAGCAATTTTGCTTTCTACAGACAATCATTTGCCGCTTGCTTCACCAGGGTCCGAAATTGCGACCAGCTGGTCGCCAATGCGACTGAAAATTGAGTGTTGGCGACCAGAATTTCAAGGCTAGTCGCCAGCAGGCGACTAACTTTCAGCATCTTGTTAATGTTTTGAGCTGCCGCTCAAGGAATTAATTTCGCTTTTGATTTCCAGCAGAAGTTTACCCCTTGTCTTGTCGAATAATCTCTAATCAACCATCTCCATAGAAAATAATTTAGATCAAAAACGAAGGTAAGATTCCTGTTAAATGACCTCCACAACAGTTGAAATCAACGCACTGTAATCGACATTTAGCGGCCGCCATGTTTTCAGCCGTTTCATCTGACGGCCGTACCGTGGGCGCATTGCATAATCACATGCTTTCCTTTCGCCATTGAATATTCAACGAAACATCATGTTTCCTGGCGCTCTACAAGTTTTTGAGAATGCTTTACAGTCAGAAGAGGTGGCGTTATGTTCAGTCTTCAAACTAAGAGAGCTATCTATTTAACAAAAACTCCTTTTCAACTAAAATGTAAGCTACACGATCATTTAATGCCTTTTTTACATGACAGTCTGACGCTTGGCGATCGTTCACGAGTAAGATGTTTTAAGCGTCTTTAAAAACTTCGTGTTTTTGTGTTTCGCTGTGAAGCAAAACTTTTACGGACACTTGTTGGCGACCAAAATTTTCAATCTGGCGACAGAAAAAAAAAATTTCAGTCGCCACTTGACGCCCACATAAAAAAGTTAATTTCGGACCCTGTTCACACTGGAGTTCCCGAGGAATCTCCTAGCAGAGAGCAAGACCTGGTCCTTGTTGCATACTTCTTCTGCTATGTTGCCTCCTACTACAAAACATTTTGACAGGGCTGATCTCAAGCCCAGTGATCGTTTGACCGAGTAAACACCATCTGACAGTACCATGCGTCTGCTCAGTGTTTACTCAAGAAGACAGGCACCCTTTAAAGTGGCTTGAAAATAAGCCGGCTTCATGCACTATTGATTTAAATTGTGGTTAATATCATCTTGCAATCCCATGTGATCATCATGTTTTAGTATCATATTGTGCCCCTGTTATTGTATTACACTTATTAATTTCATTGACTTTAAGAATGGTAATTTTTGAACTTGCATTAAGTGAATCTGCCTCCTGGTCCACTTAAATGTCATCAGATAATTGGCTTTGCTGAGGTTAATAATATGTTACTGTAACCAATTCAGGACAAACCTTTTTTGCTGTAAAAATATTATGTCAGAGCATTTGAAGTGACCAAGACTTGAAATTCATTAATGTCGCAAGCTCAACATTACCGATTTTGCAACAAAACTGACATGTCAGATGACTGTTATTTACTGGGGTGTTGTAGTAATATTATTTCAAAGGATGTCTGAGATTCGCAGTAACTCCCTGCTTTTCAGAAACAACAACAAAACTGACAGTGGAAGATCAGCCTGCGACTGATAAAAAGGCTTCTGAAAGTGACAGTGTTACTGTCATACCAGTATCACCAACCAGCAGCGGTGGAGTGTTTCGGGAAGATGTGGTAAAGCCCGATTCTGACAATGGCAGTTTGAGTTCAGAGACAACGGGCAAACGCAAAACACCACCATCAAAGGTAATGTGTTACTTTGGTGTAATTTGAGGTTCAGACTCTTTATAACCAATTTGATGACACTGTAACATTTGGTATGTGTGTGGTTTATTGATGTCCACCAAATTTGGTCTATGTGGTAATCGACTTAAAATCAGTAACCAATCAAAGCTAAGACTGCTGGGGAGTAATATGGACTTTAAGCAACAAGAACCTTGACATCCCAGATGATATGAAGGAAAACCTGAAGTCAATTGTTTACCTTTTACCTGTTCTGGTGTCAGTGTGTCAAAGCACAAATGCTTAAAGAGGACCACCAAAAATGAAACACTAAATTTCTGGCTGCCTTTCATGATGTCCAGGTTGTCAATGGTCTCTTTTCTTGATTAAGGCCCCTAGTGTCATGTCAGTGCTCCGATACAAGTTGAGAAACCTGGGGATGCTTACAGAGGCAGGGAATAGAACGCTTGACTGTTTCAGAGTGAAAGACTGAGAACATTATTGAAACTACACTAGCCAGTGAAGTTGTTGAACCAGGAGATATATAAAAGGGCAGTTTCTGCAGCATAAAGTGACTGGAAGCATGATACTCACTTATCACAGGGTTCCCCATCATTTTCTTTGGATTCTCTTTTGGATTGCTGGTACCCACTCATACACTGGGTAAACTAGAGAGAGACAATCTTTCAGAGTAAAGGTTCTTGTCCAGGAAGGTTACACCACAGGATACAGACACCAAGCTTTATCTCATAATTTCAACCAACAAACCACAACAAATGTCAAGTTGTCAACCTGCTGTTTGGCATCATCATTCTAATGTGCTGCTGAGAAAATGTCTTATAGGACTATTGTGACTTTTTTGAACATTTTAAAGTTTCGTTCTATGTTCTTTGGCCAATGTCATTTGGAGTTGACAGAAAAATCACACGAGAGTGTCTAAAGATTGATTGATTAAAAGAAAACAACACTTGTATGAAGTAGGATATTTTCTAGAGAAGTTATGGTACCTACATTTCTGGTTTAGTTATTGTTTTTTTGTTATCATTATCTTACTGCTTGACAATGAATTGAGGTTATCAGGGGAGAACTCAGGTAGTTAGTTTTGTTTAAAGCCTAAATAAATTCTTTTTATACTTTCCTAGGATGAGCAACAAGCAAAAAAGAAGGCGGACAATGTTCATGGTTACCAGAGAGATGATCTAGAAATAGAAATAATGATTGGACAGGATGTCCGTATTGGTACTTTGGCTTGTACTGCGGCAGATCCACTGAAGGTGGTCTATCAGTTTGATCTTATGTATAAAAATGTAGAGGAGCGTACGTGTAATTATTGATGTTGTCAGTTATCAACAGTTTTAATTTTTCTTTTTAAGAATATTGATACATTTGTGAAAGACCTTTCATGATAGCTTTGGTATGCTTATTGTAGGTACTGTGTTGCTTGCTAGCAAGAGAAAGCTATATGAAGAACCAGACAATGACAATATTTGGCAGATGGCAATATTTTTTAATAATCTTATAACACCAGCTAATAAATTTATTACTAGAGAATCATTTTTGTTTTTTACAGATCACATGTAGTAATGATGAGATCAAACTCAAAGTTGATTATGGTAAGTATGGTTGTGTGGTTTTACACATATAAAGGATCAAAACTTAACTTTGTGCACCAATTTACCACAGAGCACACCTTGTAGGGTGTGAAGTTGATGTTAGTAGTAATTGAAGGGGGTCAATGAACAAGGGGATAAGTGACCTGGAAATCTAAATTGCTCCAATTGAATGGCAGTTAAGCAAACACCCATAACAAACTTGTTGCTATTGCTTTGTGAGTAAATTATACTGATGAGGGACCAAGTTCACCCATAATGTCTAAGTCTTATCAAACATATTCAGCCATAACACGGCAGGTGTTACTGGTTTAATGCCTCTTAATGACAGCTCGGGCACGTGCTTTCTCCTGTAAATAAAATGAATTCATCATTTCAGTATGTTCTGCAGAGATTTAAACAATTCTATTATAATTTTGATTTTAAATTGAAATTTTTCAAGAGAATTATCTTTTTAAGCAGTCACATTAGTTATAAGGCAACTATAAGAAGTAAATCATCTGGAAACAAAATGTCAGTTTGACATTACTATTATTTACATCATATTATATGTCTTTACAATGCACATGATGTTGTCACCATTCAAAACTTTCCCGAAGTTGAGTTTTCAATATCAAAGTTATCACATTGATTGCTGCATTTGTTATAGGCAGGAAAATGATTTCGCTGACAATACCTGGAAACGATATTGCTTCCTTCAAGGTGAGAATTACAAGATACTCTGTTTATATGCCCCTCATCTGGTTACTGTGTTGATTGTCAAGTTAATATAGCTGAATGGTAGTGGAATGCCAATGGTACTGCCGTGAGAGCTCTTTTCTCCTGCCAGTATGTCCTGGGCTGGATTCCATGTGTTTAAAGTTTTGCTGCTTTTTTTCTTCATGTTCCAAGGGTTTCTCTCTGGTTTTTCACCCTGTTCAAAACCCAACATTTTTGTTTAAGTCTGTTTCTGACTGACTGATGACTAGTTCATTGACTGACTGACTGACTGACTGACTGACTGACTGACTGACTGACTGACTGACTCACTGACTGAATGAATGACTGACTTACTGACTGACTGACTGACTGACTGACTTACTGACTGACTGACTGTCTGACTGACTGGTGACTGGTTCATTGACTGACTGACTGACTGACTGACTGACTGACTGACGTACTGGCTGACTGACTGACTGTCTGACTGGTGACTAGTTCATTGACTGACTGACTGACTGACTGACTGACTGACTCACTGACTGACTGACTGGTGACTGGTTCATTGACTGACTGACTGACTGACTGACTGACTGACTGACTAACTGACTGGTTATGAAGAGCCCTTCCAGAGAACCTAATAAACTTTATTGTAATGCATTGTACTGTCTGAGTGTAGGACTGATTGACGAACTAAATGTTTGACTGATTGACTTACTGACTGATTTTTTTTAAATGGCTAACTGACTGATTTACAAACTTTCTGATTGTCAACTGATTGACTATTTGACTGACTAGCTGTCACTGTCTGACTGATGACTGATTGACCAACTAACTGACTGACAGATTGATTGATTGAGTGAGTGATTGATTGATTGATTGATTGATTGATTGATTGATTGATTGATTGATTGATTGATGGGTTGATTGATTGAGATGTAATAACATTTTTGTGCCTTCCATGCAGATTGGTCATCATTCAAGTTCAGCGATTATTGTGATAGGTGTGACACCAGGATATGCTTTGAAAGTAATTCAAAGAGTTCCTAACCAGGGAAAATTCCTTAATCCTGGAAGTGCTGGTATGTTACATGTACTAAAGTTGTCCATAAAGTGTGCTTTAAAGGAACTATGTCGCATTATTTTCATTCATTTTTCTGATCTGACAAAATTATTTTCTTATTGAAGAGAACCTCAAAATAATAGTTTCCTAAGGTAGAAAAACACCAAAAAAGTAATAACAAACCAAAGCTAAACAAGGATGGTTATGACTGAGGGAGATTAAGATGGATTACAAATGACAAACTTGAAAAAACTTGCCAATTTTTTCAAGATGCGATATCCGTGACATAGCTCCTTTAAACTTCTGTCCCTTCAAAAATCATTTTTAACAAGTGTCAACTGAAAGTCATTTTTGAAACACAGTTGCAGCTTATTACCTCTCATTATGATCTACATGTTGAGAACAATATTGTTTCATTCTGATGGGTGGCAGTCCTGTAATCAGATCTATACTGGCACTAGAGTGGACCTCTTTTTTAAGCTACTCTGTTCATACATGTATGGTCAGATAGTGATTGTAACTATGAACAAGGTCCACTGTGTCCACAGCATCAATCCAGTTGTCATAATGTATAGTGAACGTCTGTTTTTGTGATCTATGCTTTTCAGTGGCATCAGAAAGGGACATTGTTCTTGAAGTCAGTGAAACGATCAAGCCAGAACTTATTGCTGATCTGATGGAATGGGTAAGTGAAGCATAAACTGCAGTCTTCTCTCGATCCTTTCACTCAGCCAACCATGCCTTGTGGCATCTGATGCAGCCGTAACCTTTCAGTGTGAGGATGAAATCATGCAGTGTGACCATTTCACTTATAAAAGCTCATCAAGGGCACTGTCTAATAGTACAACTGTCTGTTATGCTGTACGAGGTAGTTCTAAATCTTGTTGACCTTTCATCTGTTGTCATGCTTTTTTCTTTTTTCTCTTATCCTTTAGGTGACAGACAAGTTATCCAAAGAGTTTGCTGAATTAAGGTGAGTTGGGATTGCCATAAAATCATTAGACCTATCAACATCTTATTGTCACTGCGTGATGTCAAAGGCCTGAATGATAATCAATATACACGTAGTTAAGTAATAATTATTATTATTATGTCGCTGGATGTAGGAATTAGCACTCTGACATTGTGTGACCAGATTTCTAAAATGTCTGACCGATTTCAAAATATTCACGCTCATATTCAAAATCTTGTTAACTGATCACATTTGCAACACAAGGCATTCAAAATAAGGCGAACATTGGTATATATATGTATTTTTTTTGCTACAAAACACTGAAATCACCCCATAATGTCATGTTTGTCAATTGATTGCATCTTGGGAAGCAAATCCAAGATCTGGAATAAAGGTCTGGAAGAGGAATAACACAATTGTTCTGTTGAGAGAGAAAAGGTGTCTCCAGCACTGAATTTAAAGGTACTGCATCACGCAATTTAGAGGAACTATGTCATGCAGTTCTTCTGACATTTTAAATTTCTTTACGGTGACCAGTTAATTTAGTTGGTATCAAATAAACCCTTTAAACCCCAATATCCACATGTATATTCTCCTCACTCTTCTCCATATATTTCTTATGTTATTAGTTGGGAGAATTTGATTAAACTTCAAAACATTTCATGTCTGGTGATCATTTACTTTATTATCATGACCTGTATATTTGATCAACTAGTGATACGGTGAGGAGAATTAAGATGCTTGTCACTCCTGGGTTTAAATGGTTAAAGTGTTTCACTCCCCCCCCCCCCCCCAAAGCAACACCATAGTGGTTTACCTTCTTATGCTTTTAAGATCGTTTATGGTTTCTTTCATTTCCGCAGCTTAACAGAAGTGGAGCGCATCAAGTCTTACAAATCCTCTGCATCAACAAGCAAGGAAACAAATCAAAGTATGAAGATAGGACTTGGTTCTTTTTTTTTCCATTTATTTAGTGTTTGATATTAAAATTAATTATCTTTGTGTTTCTATTAGCACCTAATGAAGCAACTTCTACACCCATGACCACCCGTTCCAGGACGTACAACACCAGAACAAACAGCAGCAAACAACCGGCTGTAGTAGCACAAAGGTATCTCATCTCACTTAAGTTTGTTATTAACCCTTTCATTCCCAGAGTCAGTTATGGCGACGTTAAGGAGATTCTAACTTTTGAGTCTGTGGATGAAATCCTATGGTGTTACCATTCAAATGAGACCTCGCCAGCAGTACTTTCACGTGATACTATTTATATTTTAGTATTTTGCATTATGAAACGTCTTGAATTTTGATTTTAGGCCCTCTCGGGAGTGAAAGGGATAGGGTAAATTGGCAAATTTGCATAATTTTTGACACCTAAGACACATTGGCGGGTCGTTCTCACCACTGCACCAACTCACCTCCTTGGGTGACTGGCAAGTCCCATTGTTCCAGTAGATGGCACAAATTGGGGCTGACTGCCTCTTTGCTCACAATGGAATTGGCGCTTGCTTGTTGCTTGTAAGAACACCGTTTGCGAGGGTGTCCTGGCACCCACTGGTCCTTTGTGGATATGAAAATAAGGGATAGGAAGGGTTTTCTGCGAAGACCCACAGGGTTTGGCTGTCCAGTTACTTAACTGGTGTTAGTGGGGGAGTAAGGCACTTCGATTTGATATCAACTACAGAGTTGATACAAGGTAAAGTGGCCTTTGTAAAGAGATTCAAAAGCTGACATTCTGAGCATTAGTCCTTCTTCAAAGTAAACCATGTTATTGACTCAAGCAACACTGCTGAAGTAAACGCAAAAGAGTGCCAACTTCTACTTCCTGTATAAATGTACTGTATGATTTACATGTAAAGTTGTTCTTTTGTTTTCCAGGTTAATAGTTTATCCCCAACCTCCTCAGCCTGGAGGTATCACTGTCACTTCAGAGGACATACCTTGCCTTGCTCCTGGGGAATTCCTTAATGATGTCATCATTGATTTCTATCTCAAGTGAGTCAATAAACTAAAAATAAATTGAAATGATGAATATATGAATATCATATATTTGAATTGCAGGATGAAGAATGAAATGTAAAGAAGACCATCGCAGTTATAGACGCAACTTTAGCAGCTGCGAAAAGAAAACCTGAAAAAAATTCCGGCTTGTACGGCATTCAAACCCTTGACCTCTGCGATACCGGTGCTCCGGGTTAGAGCGCTGTACCGGTATTGCTGAGGTCAAGGGTTTAAATACAAGCCTGAAATTTTTCAGGTTTTCTTTTCGCAACTGCAAAAGTTGCGTCGATAACTGCGATGGTCTTTTTTCCATTTCACTAAAAATAACCCCCCACATAATCAGTCTTCCCTAAAGAGACTTAGACCAAACAATTTGCCATCTCTAGGACCACTCATTTGCGACCTTACACGACTACCACGGCAACAGTAAGGAGAGTGTCACAAAACAAAGGCTTTCACCCTTCAAGCTCCAATAGTGACAAGCACCTTTCTCCTCACAATGGCACTACTTTTCAATGATGTTTAGTCAACTTCTCTAGATCCCTCTTCAGTACGGACTTCTATCAACAAATCACTCTGGAAAGCTGGTTTGTGAACTTAGAACAAACACCACTGAACCGTTGCCAACAACTACGTACAACTTAAAAACGACTTATTGAGGACAACAACAAGATAGACAAACAATAGATAAACAACTACACCTGTAATTTTACCAACTTCATGTATAGACCAAAGGACATTTGACTGACAAAAGACGGATCAAAACACACCAATCACGTTTTACACTAACAGTCTTCGCAGCCAATAATATCACGGCTTAACTAACAGACGATTAATAACATCGCGAGTTTGTCAACCGATCAGGACAACGTCCAGAGACTTAAGGCATCTACTGACGATTCACAATTCACTTGACTCTGATGATGACTTCCGCTCAGGTTGTCGAAACGTCAGTCAATGTCACCTCAAACAGTCCTTCTCAGGCCTACACTCAGCCGGACGATCACGATGTGACTCCTGGGTTCAAACCATCTACTGCGTTTTTGGTTTGTTTTTGACGTACAAAAATGGTGCAGTTGTTGTCCTAGGTATAAGGAAGGAGTACCATTTCGATGAAAAATAAGTATATTATAAATGGAAAGGGTTTAAACCTTTGAGCGGAGCTTCCCTGTACAAACTTTCCTTACGGACCTTCCCCCTCTCCTCCTCTTCAACGACGGAGAGATGATCGTTAGCGTCTGAAGTACTTCAGTCCTCCATTTCATCTCCAAAGAAGTTAAACACCTCTCTTCTTCAGTCCTTTACTTCTGTCTTAGACAAACACTCTCTATGGCAAACAGTCAAAGCTACTTTCAGGGATGTTTAGAGTGAGTTCACTTTAATTTCTGAAGTCAGTAGAAAACCTCTCTAGTACAATGTGTATCCTTGTTTACGATCATTCTCCCATTGCAGGTTTGTTTTCTTTGAGAAGCTTAAGACCGAAGACAGAGAACGCACACACATTCTAAGCTCATTCTTCTACAAGCGGCTCACACAGAGAAACAGCAACAATTCAGACTCCTTTTCCAGGTTAGTCATGAAAAATGTACTTGACAATGTTTGTATTCCTTTTGGAATACAACCATTTTTGGAATTTCCATTCTGTTAATACAGCCAACATCATTATTGTTGTATTTAGTGGTGTGGGCGGATTATTTGGGATTTTGTGATAAACCGTAGTCATGGAGTGGATGTATGGCTGTATGGTGGGTTTCTACTGTAGACAACCCTAAGGTTGGAATCTGAACTAGGAAACTTGAATCTAGCGCTATCTAGTATATAGTCATTTTGCTTAGAAACGCATGGTTTTTTCAGATTTTGGTTCTAGCTAGCGTGAAATTCAAATATTCATAAACTGATTTGTCTAAATCGATAATAAAAGCCGAAAATTGGGAGTTTAGCCTTATGTTTTCATTTTTTGTTTTGTCTACAGTACACCAGACCGAATGCACTCTCAAGTCAAAACATGGACCAAGAATGTTGACATATTTGAGAAAGATTTTGTATTTGTACCCATCAATGAAAGGTAATGTTTAATAATGAAAGACTTTAAAGGGGCAGTGACACGGTGATTTTGGTCACGTTTGCAATACTTTGAAAACCCAATAGTCACATTTACATAAATTAAAATCTAAAAAAAAGGTCAGTTCTTGTTCAGACACCAAACTTATTCAGTGAAACTATTAATAAGTGTGTTTAGCCAAGGATGGCCAGGATGGAAACGGTTTACAACTTGAAAACGTTCGGCGGGCGTTTTCACGTTCTGTGCTTGTATCTTGCAAAAATCGTTGAAAAACTTATTATGGTTTGTACTTCTTGCGAAAATTCACTTGACATCTTCCTCTAGGAGTTCCAGGAACATTGTGTGTCTGAGCGAAGGCATTTAATCGTTATTTTAGCAAAGTTTTGACGAAACGCGATAAAAATCCCCGTGATACAGCCCCTTTAAGGGTGATTCCATTAGTTTTACAACAGTATGATATCATCTGATAGTAGCTGATTTGTTTCCAAATCTCTTTTCCAACGGCCAATTTACTTTTACAACTTCGTTGCCATCAAATTGGATTGTTTATCTATTCTAACCCATCGACACAGCAGCACAGTTTCTGTAGAAACCAATTCCTTAACTGTTCGTTTTACAAGTTTTGCTTTTGTCGTTCTTACCTTAACCACGGGTTTCCTCGTGCTCTCTAGCTTTCCTTCCTCGACTCAGGGATCCACATTAGCAGTCGTCAGATCGTCTGAGACGACTATAAAGTGTTTCGGACGAGTATCAAAAATCACAAACTCGTCCGGTGGAGGAGTAAGTTTTAAGGAGCAGAATTGTTTTCTTTATTTTCTCACCAGTCAATATACCTGAGTTTTGAATGTCCAGCAGCCATTTAGTGATTCCGTACTGTAGTAAACAGAAGATTAAAATTCTGTAAACTTCGTTTCGTTGCGCATGCGACGATACGACATCTTTCTCTCAGAAGTGAAAAGCTTGCAGGCTCAATTTTTTGTTCTCGACTACTGACATACTATAGCGATGTGCAAACACGAAGACTCTCACTCTTTGGCCGCATGTGAGTTTCGCAAAATGTAGCGCTACTTTGACATGGTGTTGCCGCCACCGCAGAAGAAAAAAATGGTGAGCCTTCCGAGTAAAGTTCTAAATACGAACAAGAACAGTGAAAGCGTACATTTTTACAACATCATGGTAGCACAACAGGCAGGTGGAGACTTCGATGTCGTTGACAGGGAGAGGATTTAGATGGGAATGACAGTAGTGTTGAGGATGCAAGTGACATGGACAGCGATGTTGAAAAATGCCAAATTGAAAGTTTGATCAAGAAGTACTCGTAATTTAAGTAAACGCAGCAAATCGATGCAAAGGAGGTCTATCTTTTTAGTCCGTGTAGTTGAATTTGTAAAATGAAAGTGACAGGAGTCTACTGCGGGACCGCTGCAGTAACATAGTGGAAATAAAATGCAACCTTTCCACTTACTTGTTAACCTTCAGTTTTTGACCGTATTTTAATTATTACACAATTTTGAACGGGCGAGTAAAATGTTGTCAGGGCAAGGATCTTTTGTGACATCCTTTCCCGGCTGACGAGTTTCAAAAAAAGCTAATATGGATCCCTGCTCGACAAAAACCAACACCTTATCCTCTAAATACTTCCCTCCAGGAGGGAGGCTGAAACAGCTGGATATTTACTTATTAGTCAGTATTAGACATAGTTACTCCTTCCCCCCTCTGGGGTACAAGGCTTCCAAATTCCCTGAGGTAGATCAACGCCCAACTAATACTAATATTAAAAAATGCCCGAATCCCGATAATACAGCGTGAACTATGAACTGATGTCGGGGCAGGGAGGGTGACATATCACTAAATAGACAAGTTTTCCTACAAATTGACCATTGGCCGGACGCAAAACATTTTGTCATGTTTTGAGTCTCGGCTATATCATATTTCAAAACATAAGCTCAGTTGCTAGAACTAAATGGGGAAGTGCTTAATAAAGAGGGGGATTATTGAAAAATCATCACCCAGAGGGAAGGGGTATAGTAGAACTTTTACGGAGAACTTTGTGTTGTTTTATGTTGTTTTAGTAGAACTTTGTGTTGTTTTATTATTCAGCTCACACTGGTATTTAGCAGTGATCTGTTTTCCTGGACACACCGGTGCTACGTACATAAATGAAATACCAGATGAAGATGACGAAACCAACGCCGAGGTACAGTGGGGAATTAACTGTTTTTCCCCCAGAGTTAAACCTGGTTTGCGTGTGAAACCTTGAAGTATGAACGTTCAAGTGAATGCGGCTAAGTTGTCCATTCTAATGCAGTTCTCAGCACTTGCAGTGGCCAACGGGCCAAAAGAACACCTTGGCCTGCAGAAGTTGGAGAACTGTCCATTGATTGATTGTTTGATTGAACGATCAATCGGTTGATTAATTGATCGATCGATCGATCGATCGATCGATCGATCGATCGATCGATCATCGGTCGGTCGGTCGGTCGGTCGGTCGGTCGATCGATCGATCGATCGATCGATAGATTGATTGATTGATTGATTGATTGATTGATTGATTGATTGATTGATTGATTGATTGATGCTTGCTTGCTTGCTTCACTGAGTGAGTGAGTTAGTGAGGGAAGGAGGGAGGGAGGGAGGGAGTTTATTTTTATTTTTTATTTACTCGATTCAATTACACAGATGATAAAAATCTAAAATCTGAATAACGATATCTGCGTAATAAGGCCGGTTTATACAGAACATTGAAGTTCCTTGCAAAATAATACTATTATTTTGGCCAGTAAAACTTTGAATGAACTCTTCCTTGAGTCAGTACAATTTTTTTTCCTCCTGCAAAATACTGAGCAGACTTTACCTTTCTTTTACTACAGATCGTATTTTTTCTTTAGTGTGACCATAAGCTTGCTTTCAGCTTTGAAAATAACCGCTTAAGACTCAACGTTCCCTAAAGGAGTAATTTGGATATCCGGACCACCTGTCAGGAATTGATCAAATTCGATTTACTGCAGTCCACTTCCATCTTCGTAATCCTGTAGTTTGTCTCCAAACTACTTGCTCTGTTTTGTTCTTTAAAATCTTTTTATCCAAGTTAGATGTATTTCTGGCCCCAGTTGTTCAAAGAGTGGATGATTGTGCTCAGTGGATAAAGCCGCGGCTACACGGGCAATTTTTTTGCTTGCGATGGTGATTCGATTTTTTTTAAATTGTTGCGTCGCCAGCGCGCGGCAAAAATCGCATGTGTAGGCAAAAAAAAAATCGAGAGAATTTCAATGAGTTGAATTTCTTGCGACAAAATCACGGACTTTGTCGCCAGGTGTAGCCACCACCGCGCGGCGGCGACGAGACAATTTAAAAAAAAAACTGGAGGATCGCATCACCATCGCAAGCAAAAAATCGCTCGTGTAGCCGCAGCTTAAGTCGCTATCCAACTAAGCAATTTTCCTTCAACTACACATTTGTCTAGATTTTTGTAAAGCTACGCACTTCACTATGGATACACTTTGCTCTTTTCGTAAATCATAGTGCTATGTAGAGATTTTCCCACATTTTGTATCTTTTGGATTACGGCTTATCCAGTATATAAAGTTATCCGCTCTTTGAACAACTGGGGCCTGGTGGCATTTTGCTGTATAACATGGAAATTAATAACTAATATCTCTCAGGCTACGTTAGGAAATCGAAACTTTGACACTTTGGCGGGACTGTATCCCTTTAACTATCTTTTTTAACAAATTACAGCACAATGAAGACTCAAATACAGACACTGGAACGGAAAAGGAATCTGAAAATGATGATAACGAGCATGATGATGACGACGATGAAGAGCTCACACCTCTTGCAACGCTACAATCGACATCAGCAAGACTCAAGTCCAGAAGAAAGAGCTTGTCCAAGCAGAGCATTAAATCACAGTAAGTTGACTTGATGTGGATCTGTTCCTTCGGCCACATTACGGTAAAATCTTAATTTTTTAGAACAGGTTGTGGTCTAAAGCGAGTTTAAATCAATCAGTCGGAATATTTTCGTTGGAAACTGATCTTACAATAAATCGAATCTAGAGAAAATTTAAACGCAGGCTCAATACGAAGAAAACAGCAGGTCTTGTTAGTGTACTAGTCTTTTAATGACTTCCTCAAATTTTCGCTGGTACTTAATTTCCCAAAATCGACTGACGGACCTGCGTTTCGCAAGGCTATGTTTTCGCGATTTCGAGGAAATGATGAATCAGTAACTGTTTTTCACGTGTCAGTGAGCATCTCCAACATCAACACTTTGGCATGGCAGAGGCCACACAAAAGGCAATCATGAGGGAGGGTTTCCTGCGCGATGCTTAACGGCGTAATCGCTAGTTGAAGAAGAAGAAAAAGATGACTCGGTGGTTTTAAATTCAGGAAAAATGTGTTCTTTATGTTAGCAAAGGAGTAGCCTAAATAATGACTCTCTCGCCCAAAGAATTTGCCGAGTTATTTTGTTTGACCTCACTGTAAAACCGCCTATTCGCTCACTGCTTTTCTCGCCCCTCACAAGCTCCGTAGAATACTGATTACTTTGGTTGTGGTTTTACAATACAATTAGGGAATTTTTCTACAATAGTTCTGTTGTTTTACCTTGCAGACCCTGCATCTTGGTGTTTGACTCGCTGGGAAGCTTACGACAAAGGTGTATGTTTAATCTGAGAAAGTAAGTGTCCTTATTTGGTGTTTGTTAGATTCTCCTTACTTGTCTCTTGCCTTTCTGTGGATTCCATTGGCGAGAATTTGTTGTTCAACAACGGTTTCTTTCCGCCAACAAATGCTGCACATTTAGACGCTGATTTTTTCGGTAGCCGTAAAAGAGGTTTACTTTCTAGCCAGGAAATGGCAGAAAGCTTGCGGGAAATAACTGCAAACTCGGCTTTGAGAGTGAGGGATTTTAGCGGGAAATATCAGGAAACTCAGCTTTGACAGTGCGAGGTTCTGAGGGAAATAACTGCACCTCAGTTACGACAGTGCGGGGGTTTGGCGGGAAATAATTGCAAACTCAGCTGTGGCGGTGTAAGGTTTCTGCGGGAAATATCAGAAAACTCAGGCTACTCAGTTATGACAGTGAGGTTTTGGCGGGAAATAACATGGAAATCAGAAGCTATTACAGACTTTGAGATTTAGCGGAGAATGGCGACCTGAATTTTGGCGGGAATAGACTGCAAACATGCAGTTGTTATCTTTCTTCAGTGATAACAGTCCGCGCGCGCTCCGATTCTTTGCGGGCCGTCTACTATCCTTGACTGTTTATGTCTATGGCGGAAGAGTAACAAGCTAAGTCCTGACAAGAGACTAACTCACCGTTCAGCCCATGGCCAAGTTTTCCCGGGCGGAATAATTTCATTTGCTTTTTGTTGTGTTTTCTGATTTTTTTTCTCGTTTTTAGCTACCTCCGGTGTGAATGGAGGGAACGAAAAAAAGATGCTGAACCAAGAGATTTCAACAAAGACAACATTAAGGGAAGCCATCCTAAGGTTTGTAGCGGGAGATTGTAGGCTTGCTCATGCCTACTTTCTTGTTTTCTTTTGACTGGTACTTCTCGTTCGCCATTCACTCGCCTTTCCCTACGTCAAAAATTTGGATTTATCAACTGAGTTCATATGGTAAATTAGGCACCGTAAAGAAATTCAAAAGCTGACGTTTCGAGCGTTAGCCCTTCGTCAGAGCGAACCCTTGTCCCTATAAATAGTGATAAGAAACAGGCCAGTTTTCTCTCATAGTTCTTGTGTCCAGGAATGATACGGTTAATTAAGTAAGTGATTTGAACAAACTTCTTTCTTGGTGGTAATTATTAAATTTTCAATCTGAGTTCACCACACACAAGTTATCAGGGAATAACCCTCACCACCCCTATAATTTTACTCTTAATTTTACTATGTTTGTTAGTATGATACTAAGGTTTTTGTACTGAATTCTTAGGTTCCTGAACAAGATAATTTCTGTGATTGTGGTGTCTTCGTATTACAGTACATGGAGAGCTTCTTCGAAGTAAGTTTTGATTCACTGCCATTTAAGTTACAGGAAAGTGTTTCTAGATTTAAAATAGTGAGCATCGATTCACCTGAAGTACAGATGCAAAAACAGCGATTTTTGATAGTGTGTCGGGAGTTAGTGCGTGTTTGCCTAGGTTCGGTGTTCCTCAGCTCTCTGATTGGTTAAAAAACTCGCACCATTGGCCAGTCATGGCTCTCAAATTGTGCTAGTATTTTTTTTTTTTTTTAGTCTTTAGCAAAAGGCTCAGTGTTGACAACATCTATACTTTTTAATTTAACAGGATCCAATCACGGACTTTTCGTTGCCTATAAAGAAACCCGACTGGTTTTCTCTGGATAGAATCTCACAAAAGCGACAAGACATAAGAGAACTCATTTTTAACTTGAAAGAAGCCGCCGAGATTGACAACAGTTGAAGCGTACCAGCTCATCCCGGCCGCGCGTATTACGGGCAACTTGGGCCCCAACGTTTTTAGCAAATGTGCTGTGAGAATTTGACTATGATGTATTTATGCCATATTTGACCATGAAGTGTGTTTTTGGTCATATACCCGGTTAGGTCCCACTAATCACAACTAACGTGTGGCCACTTGAATGAGGGACCTGATGCTGCTCATATATCCGGTTAGGTCTCACTGATCACAACTAACGTGTGGCCCATATGCTGGTCATATTTGAATGGTCACACTTTGGGATTTACCCACAGAGTCAAAAATTAGAACCACGTTGTGCAGCAATATAAACAACACCACAGTGAAGTACTTCTCAGTAGCTTTCATTTGAATGGTCACACTTTAGGATTTACCCACAGACTCAAAAGTTAGAACCACCTTGTACAGCATTATAAGCAACACCACGGGAAAGTACTGGTCAGTAGGTTTCATTTGAATGGTCACACCTTAGGATTTATCCACAGACTCAAAAGTTAGAACCACCTTGTACAGCATTATAAACAACACCACAGGAAAGTACTGGTCAGTAGGTTTCATTTAAACGGTCACACTTTTAAGTTTTCATCCACAGACTTAAAAGTTCAAACCAACTTGTACATCAAAGTAAATTACTGCTCGATGGCTCTCGTTTTAAAACACTTACCGAACGTGACTTATCATTTTTGATAGCCATTTATAATTGATCTAGTCTCTCCTCTTGGACAATGGGGCCATTTTTGAAAGAGTAGCACGATAAAAAGGTTAAATGCGGACATCAATGTAGAGAATTATGCTGATTTGTCATCATCAGTTTACAGATAAATGAAACTAATTCCACATGAATCAAGGCTTGGCTTTGTGAACAGGTCTAAAGCCATTTGTTTTGTTTTCATAAGACATTCGTGTACAGAAGGTTGTTGAACTTTGAATACCGAACGATTTTATATTGGAGATATTTATTCGGCAAGATTGGGTAAGCATGACAGTTTCTGTTCATGGTGGAGAAAATAAACTAATTATTTACCGCTTGTCTGTTGTGGTGAATACACTTTCTTTAAAAATGTCACTTTTGAACAGAGGCTGCATTTTCTTGTGTTTGTTGTTGTTCTTGTTGGTGTTTTATCAGGGAGGGGGTGGAGGGTAGATTGAGCTTGATAATGTTCTTACAAAGTCAATGTTCTAAAGTAACATGGCAGAGCATTTTAGACATAACAGGAGCATTCTGTTAGGACCAGAAAATCAAAGAAGTGTAGACTAAAACCACAGTAAACGTATGTATTTGCTCTATTATGAAGGGCTCGATCAGGTGCAGAATCAGCAAAAGAGAGAAATTTTCGCTCCTGCCGATTTTGCGCCTGACGATTCTGCTAGACGCCTTATGGAAGACCATTTTTGAAGGAGTTCTTGTGAAATGTACCTAAGGTTTCAAGTTTTGTGGTGAAGCATCCCTCCAGGAGAACACTTACATCCCTGGCTACTGGCTATTATCAGTTTAACTGTGCTGTAGAACAAAACGAAAAAAATCCCGCACCTTATTTGATTTTGCGAAGTATTGAAGAACAGATAATAAATAGGCTGTTAGCAGTCATTTGCTTCGGCCGAATGAACCGCGGGGAGGGCTAGGGAAGAGTTCGGCCTTCGGCTTCGTTCCAGTCTTCGTTCGCTACGCAGATCGGGGCAGCACAACCTCATGAGTGTGGAAATTTGCGGTCGCTCGACAGAAGTCGTTTTGGTACGGAGCGCCCGTGCCCCGCAAAAAAGTTCCCATAGCCTGCGCGGTTATGTAGGAAACTTAGAGTTTGTTTTTTTTTTAGTTCAGCGTAAGATGATAAGAAGCAACATCTGCTTTATTCTTGGTGAAACGTACATGTTATGCTGTGATGGCATTCCCGGCAGTTTGTTTTCTACATTTCAAACGTGAGGCGTGCAATACCACATTGCGTGCAGCGTAACTGCCTGCTCTTGCTTTCCCTATAGCCACCCCCCCCCCCCAAGCACCCCCAACAGAGTGTACTGTGCAATGACCGCATAACTGTGCAAATCGTCCGATAAGAAGAGCGGCGTGCTGAGATATGCACTTGCGAATTACGGTTTATCTAGTGAACAGAGGTAGCTCGCGTGTCGGTGAAATCATTATGTTCGCTTCGCATCGGCTGTTCCAGAACTTGTGTCTCCGCTCGTGGCCAGTGCTTAACATCTGCTCGGTGCGTGATGTTCAAAGTGGCCCCCCAGGGACACTGAACCATTCCGTCATGCACTTTTTAATTTCGCAAAAAAAAAAAACAGATGTTTGTCAGTTTATTGCTGTTCATGGAATATAGCCAAAAAAAATTGTTTTGCTCGCGCAAAGTATCAAGGCTCTTAAGTATTAAAATGACAAAAATGCAAGATCAGGCGCTACATCAACTCATTGTTGCATACCGGTAATTATTATTTCCTCCAAGCATGGCGCTTAAAAGCTCGCCGCCACGGAACTCAAATCTCACTCAATCGTTGTTGAAGTCGGCAACCGGCAATGACAGAGAACGATTTCACTTTATGGTGGTTATTTCGTACACCACAATCGAGCAGATTTCACACGCATCTTGGGCACTCATGTTGCGTACGTAAGCACAAAAATAAACTCATCTATTTTCAGACCACTTTTAAATGTGGTATTGCTCGAGTACTGGCTTAAGGAGGCGGTCAGATCAAGAGTTGGCTGAATCGGTATTTTTGTTTGTCTGACTTTCTCCCTTACGCGGCAAAAACGCTAAGAAGGAAATGATGGCATTTTCTTCCAAGTCATCACCAAATTTATTACATTACACACCCAACCGTTTGGTACAGTTCAAAGATTCCGCATCTCAATTCTTCCCTTCGCTTTTCATCCGTGTTGTAAGTTCCACTCAAGCGACAATTAACGCCCATTGTCCCGCCTCCTGTATTAACTGCGGGTTCTGACAGAGATTGTTATCCTTCTAGTCACGCAACGACATTATCGTAAACACTGCTGTTTGTTCCTGAAACAGCTGAAACAAAATTAATTGGAATAAACGACCTGTTAAAGAAGGGACCCTTTTCCTCGGATCTCAGTTCTTCAAGAAAGGTTTAAGGATTGCCGGCAGAAGCCTATTATGCTCCTGGGGTTGGCTGATCATGAAAGCGTCTTTAATCTCAGAAACCAACCTACGCAAATAGTAAAACAAGAACTGGAGAGAGAGCTTGAAAGACTGAAAGGAAACGTTGCAGGCGTGCTTTAATATTAGGCTTTGTTGTCTTTTTAGGTCGGAAGAAATAGCGAACAAACTTTTTCATTTCACTGGGAATTTCGATTCTCTTTACCAGGAGCCATGGGCTCCTTTCTTTACTGAATTTACGCCTTTAAAAAAAGAAATTCAGTACTGAGAATCTGGTGGTACATCCGAACTTTATATCCTGTTCTTAATTCTTTTCATAATTTATGAATATAGATTTTCAGTGTGAAAAAATCTGATAAGTCGGGGAAATTAGGTCAAAACGAATAGATAGTATCTTAAAATAAAGATTGCCTATCGAAATAAGCGTAAATGAGCTAAAATCGCCCCTGCATCAATATATGCCGACCGCCAGTTTCGTAAATGTTGAAATGATTACACAAATGGCAAAATAAAATTTTCCCCAGCTTCTTAGGAATGCCAGAAATAGGATCTAACCTCGTTCTCAGGCCCTTGCTCTTTCCCCCTTTTTGAGGGAGAAGGAGGAAAGGCCCTGGAAACGAGGTCTGTCGTGGTTTGCACCTTGACAAACATTAAGCATCGATTGCTTAAACAAACTCTCGGTTAGACCTAAGGCTTAATAGAGGTTAATACGCGGGTTTCACAAGCCACGTGTAGGGCTCTGACGACTCACAGACTACAAATTTAAGGCCACATATTGACAAACAATGTCTTAACCCTGTCTAAACTTCGCTTGAATCATTAACCCTAAACTGCTAAGTGGGATCGATGTATATTTATCACCCAAAAACAAGAAGCGGAGAACATTTTTTGTAAAGAACACACTACACAATCCCCGCGTTTTGGCCACAACCTTACGCATGCGCATAGGCAAATTACCCGTTCGCTAGTAACCATGCCGCACAAAATATTCGAACATAAATGTATTGAGGTAGATCAAGAATCTTGCATACATAGACCCCACCCTACCCCTCCCCTCTCACCGCAAGTAAGAAAACATTTTTTTCACCGCAGAACCATTCAGTTTCCCGAATGTTTTCCCGTCTGCGGGCACATGCAATACTGAGGTTTTGTGAAACCAAAATACTTCTTGAAAATTTAATTCAGAAACATATTTTGCAACTGCAATAAAGCTTCATGTACGCACATTTTCCACCGTTGGCCGATTCCTTTTGGGAATTTTGTTTGCCGACTACCTTTAAAGAAATTTCTGCTTATCCTGCAAATTTCCCTTTGAGCAAATCAAATTGGTTGTCATTTTAAATCACTGTTCAGGGATAATTGAGAACTCAAAGTCTCACTCTACGGATGGATCACTGATAGAAAATTACGGCTATTTTGCCTTCCCCATTTCATCGAGCTCAAATGAGGAATTAATTTCTTTCAAAAAAAGCCAATATGCTGTCTCAGTGTGGAGAGTGTCCAGAGCCGGGCTAATATGCAAGAAAGGCATATTTTGGTCAGGTTAGTGACACCCACTTCCGACCAGAGATTCCCTTTCCGTTCGGCTTTAATCATCCTGTTTGCCCCTGTCTAGCCGTTCGGCCTAACGTCCTTCCTTCATCAAAACTACACAGAGGTTAATTTGACTAGCCGAGGCTATTTTTGCCTGCTAACACTGCAAGTGTTTAACACTGGTGTGTTATCCCTTCCCCTGGCAAGGTTTCCACCGACGCACAGCGTCGCTTTGCCGTTATTGTATATGAACATCTGTATCTGTATGCATATGGTCCTCGCTACCCCCGCTGGCCAACCAGTATTTCAGTTACATGAAAGACCCAGTCGGTGCCTAATGACGTTATTGGGGTATTAATAGCCCTTTTCACAGTTACCTTTTCTCATTTGCATGACAATGTCTTTGAACGTGGATGTGAGGCAACTTCGGGCAAAAAGTGCAAAATTGCCCGAAATTGCCTCACATTCACGTTCAAATACATTGTCATGCAAATGAAAAAGGTAACTGTGAAAGGGGCTATTCTTCCCTTGGGTGAGTTCAGGTTAATTCTCCACCCGTGCAATTGCCTCTCGTCAGTTTTCAATAATGCTTCATTGCTTGAAAATAAGAGGCATGAATATAACAGGAGTGAACAAAATACTTGTCCAGGTTGCTGTATGACACTTTGAAATCAAAGAAAAAAGGTAACACTGATGTATGAAGTCTATGTGCCCGAAGCGTTTGTGCGGTTTACACCAATTGACACTTTCAGTGTTTTTGCACATTTTTACGTCGCTTTTTACTTTACTTTTCTTAATCAATAGAAATTACACGCTAACTGAGTGAAGAGACACGGTCCGTAAGGACAAAAGACGACACAATAAGAAACCTTAAATCGTGTCACTGACCGAAAATCTATTGCGGGACGGAACCACCGCGTTTCAACAATTTCTGGAAATGAATAAAAACCTACACCTGGATGACCACCTGGATCAGTGAGAACTTGCGCATGCTCTACTCCTGTGTATCGATAATTTGTTTGAGTGCAACACAATTCAGTTGAACTGCAGATCAGCTGCTGTTCCTTGTTCTGCATTCTCGCACGTTTTCATCAAAACATCATCATTTCTTGTCATATCGCCAAAGCTTTTACTTGACTGACGTAGACAAACTGAGTACAGTCCTTACAAGACCTAGTCCAAATATCTCAACCTCTTGCATTCTCAAAGTCTGAAACCTAAGTATTTTGATGTGGCTCTAAAATTTGAGTCTGTGAATAAAATCCTGATGTTTCTATGAGCATTCAAATGAAAGCTATTGAGAAGTGCTTTCCTTTGGTGTTCTGATAATTATGCTGTGCATGTTGGCTATAAGTTTTGAGTCCATGCATGAAATCATGACATTTGACCATTCAGTGAAAGTACTTGAGCAGTGCTTTCCTGGGGTTCTGTTTATTATACTGTACAAAGTGGCTATATCTAACCGTTACACCATGCATGGATGAAATCCTGAGGTGTTCCAAATCAAGTTACAGTGTTATAAAGCAGTGAATAAGACTTTGCTAATGAATGTTCTTTATTATTTTGCAAACTGAAATCATGGCGGGTTCTTTTTTCTTTCGAACTTGGTTGGCTATCCAAATCTAGGAACTAGAGGTTATCAAGTTAAGTGCTGGCCACCCACTCCACTTATGTGTGAAGATAATATAGACTCATTGACAAGGGGAGCACAGTTTGGTCAATAAAACAACAAGTTTTAAGTCCAAAGTACGAACAGGAATGACCAGGATAAACACTGACTCTATCGGAATAACTAAATCTTGAAAATTCCAGTGGTTCAATAAGATGCAAGAATTCGTGCAGCTGAATTAACAAATTTAACTTCGTGAAGAGCTCTTTTTGTCATAACGTTGAAAAGTGCATTTCGAGTTAATATACACAAGTACTTAATGACCAACTCGTTTCCGAACTCTTCTGAATACAGTATTGTGTTTTTGTCTAAGCCCTTTTCTAAACTCGCGACTTAGGGAGCTAAGGAGTTTATGAAAAAAATGAGCGTCTATAAGCTTCTATAATTTCTTCGTGGATTAATAGCCGTCTTTGTGGAGTATATTCATCTCCGCTAGGGCATCAGTTAGATTGGAAACATGACACGAAAACATGCGTGTTTTGGAGGTTTCAAGGCCTGTACATTGACCACAGTGTATATCGGACCACTTTTAGGTCAGGGCCTGTCTTTTCTTTGAAAACTCACCCAAGCTGTCAACCTTTTTCAATATTTCCAATTCCACAGACAATATGTTGCTCCATGAAGCGTTGCAAATGACTTTCACTTTAAACGCCTATTGTCTTTCCGAGTGTCACTAATACTGTAGTATGAAATATTTTCATTATTATCGTGTCCGCCTCGTTGTGTGTAATGCTGCTAACAAACCTACACAGCGCAAGCGTTTCTTAGCTTTAACTTGGTACAGGGGCCAAAGTTTGAAATCTGCACTTTTGTCAAATAAAATTCATAATCATGTCAAATCAAACACGTGCTGAATAACATCATCAAAAGTAACGTTCCACGTAACCGGGTCATTACACTTATCTGATATTTGTCCCTTTTTACTTTTTTCTTCCTGACTGCCCAAAAATTCACTTTTTAGATTTTCCAAATCTTTGACAAATCTACGATACGTTGCTTCTAGTTTTGCAGTGTACTTCTTTCAACAACAAATCGCCCCGTAGAAAGCGGTTACACATGAAGACAGCTGCAACAAGTTCAGTTTTATGCAAATCTCTTTTTATTTTAAATTGACTATATACAAATCGTACTTAAGCAAATTTACATCTGTAAATAATTTTTCTTTTTTGTCACGCACACGAGAACAGAACCAGCTTAATGAATTTTCCCGAACGTGCTTGCTTCAGTAATTCTTTTTTATAACTTCTTCCAAACTATACAAAAATACTGTTTTTAAATTAAGTGCTTTTTCTGTACATAGCGATATATCTTGCCCGCTCTTTCTCGCACAAACACACCGCTTCCAGAGTTATCTACACTTTGTTGTACGTTAATCTAAGCGATATTTGCATATTACAAAAAGCCTTGTCTTCCTATTAATCCTTTCTTGCGATTATGTCTATGAATATTATGTTAGAGATTTCAGAAATTTATTTTTTTAAATGGTCCTTGAACCACACACTAATGTTAATGTTTTTCACTGGAGACAATATATCCGGGTTTGCATCCATAATAAAGTTTTGGCAGCCAACACTGGACAGTCCCGCTGTCGTGTTTAAGGTGCTTCGTTTCTATAATAAATTATCTCTTTCCTATGTACAAACGTTTTGTCGGCAACCGGTCGACCAGCTATGCGAGGTCAATCTGCGGTAAGGTGGCTGTTCCTTAACAACCAACCGTGACATATCAAGCATGCATTGCCCATGGCTTCCCTTGAGCTGGCGAATATTGCTGTTGTACGCGATAAGCAGGAATCCTGCCATACTGCGACGCCACATAGTTCACTTGCTGTTGTCTTCTCCTGAAGAAAAGCGTGCGGAGGTCGGGCAAATCTTGTAGCGTGTTCAGTTGCATTTCGACTATTAGTCTCGACAAAGCTCGTTCGTCTACACGGTCCATTGAATCAAAGAATTCTTTCCCCAAGGGCGCGCAGCTCTCTCTTGTGAATTCTGGCATCTGAAAAAACGACAAAGACGAACGAACGTAATCAGCACAATGAACTTTCAATCATGATGGAAACACTGAATTTGCCGAACTAATTTCAGATCGTCTCAAAACGCGCTTGGCGGGTCTGAAAATACACATGAACTACATTGAGTTTCGTTTGTGATTCATGAACCGCTAACAGGCTTGTTTTTCTGCAAGCGATTCCCGCACAGTCATGCAAACTCAAATCGACGAAAAGATTTAAAAAGAAAGTCAACAAAGCGAACTAGTCACCTCTGAGTGCTTGTCTTCAAGTTTTTTGTTCCCTCGCGTGTCAAGCTCGTAAACTGTCTGTGCGAAGCCCACTGACTCGACCACAGCTAACGTCTGACTAAAATTTCCGTTGAAGTCCAAAACCAAAATAGTGTGTTGATGACACCCTTGAGTAACTATTTACGGTAACCACCGCTGAGAACAACAGCTGGATTGATAGCTACACAATTCAATATTGCCCCAAGCGCCAGAGGTTAAGACTTTCTTTTGTGACATCACGGGCTAGTGACGTCAGATTCCCTCGCCGCCATCTTGTATTACGCATTGAGGGAACATCTTAGACACGGGGCGCCACCGGGCGTAAAAAAGAAATATTTCGTCATCGCCTTAAAAAAGTGTGTTTTCCTTAGAAACAAAACAGAGTTCGAGAACTACATTTTTAGATTCTAAGAAGGAGAAAATATGCTATGTGAAATTTGCAAAACATGTTTAAATTCCGGATCATAACCGCCGGTTTGTTGACATTTCCATGATTATGGACATTTTGGGGCATAATGGCTAGTATATTACATCGATATATCATCGATAAGAAGCACGCGATCGCAGCGCAAGACATTCAAACGCTGGGTGTGCAAAAATTCTCGTCGCAGTCTTCAAGTTTGAAAAAATACTTTAAATAGTTTATAAAAGAGTAGCTGAATTTTTGCATTTTGCTTCATGCTTTGAATATCAACTGAAAGGATGGCCATTTTGGAAGGTAAAAAGGGCGGAATTAATCTTCAAAATAGCTCCCGAAATGATGCAAAGTATAATATTTATCAATGGAGTCAAACATTTGTCTACAAGTCAAAATACAGCAATTACAGGCACACTTCAAATAGCGCCCTTGAAAAATCAGAGATTTAAAAGTTCCTCTTGAGCTACGCAACTAACTTTTTAGAGGTCACGGAAACAGAACAATTCGTTGTTTAATGGACGATAAATTCCTCAGAGACTTGTAATGAGAAAAATATGCCGCTACCATTTTGTACTTCCTGCCTAAAAGAGTGCAAAACTGATTTATCAATAAAGTTTGCCGGACTTGCGCATCACAAGAATTAGGTCCTTCACTTTGATTGAAAATTTCCTCTTTTGCACATGATATAAGAACATAGTTTCCATACGTCAGTAAATATAAAAGAAGCTTATCAGTTATATCTGAAAGTATTTTACCCTACTCAGCTTAGAAAAGCAACGTGTCTTAAGACTTAAATTGTAATTTACAGCAAAAAATGCTAAATTCAAAGAGAAACGACTTGGTCAGCTGCGGCAAAAATTCGCAATCCTTGAAACTCCCTTAGAAGGATGTTTCTTTGTCGGTCCCGAAGAGAATGTTTATTTGACTGATATTGTTTAAAAACAAGACGCCTTTCATCCCAAGGATCGAAAGATGATAAAGCCCTGAAACAAGCGCGCACGGGTCGCTGAATTGAAAGAATTTCCTGCATTCTACCGGAAGTCGTGTGAAGACTGCGGTAAAATTAAAAAAATGTCCTTTCAATGACGCCATGCATTAAATTCACATATTATTATGTAATTATCACAATCAGGACTGGCTTTGTTGCTTTTATTCGGATCGCTGCTTTAGTCTTCTCTCCCAATTTCGCAACCACAATTGACGAGCAGGAAATTTGCCCTTAAAAGAGGGCGTTCATGTCACGCAATGATTGTTACGCTTCGATGAAAATTACAGAATTTCTGCTTCATTGATAGATTAATTGTTCCAATGGAAGGCTTTTTGTTTGAAGTTCGAATTTGCAAAATTGTAAATTAATATAAATGCACTGTTTGTCACTGTGATTGTGTGATTGCTCCACCCCACCGACTGTACAATTTCATTTGACTGGGGTCACGAATGCCGGGTCTTTACCTCTGAAGAAAAGCAGCAAGTAGATCATGTGAACGAAATTTTTGATGAGTGACGTTTGATCCAAAGCAATATTCTCTCAAAGCAAGTATTGTAAAGATATAAAACAAGGTAGCGAGAACTTTCAGAGTAATCTTGGGTCAATTATCACCCCACAGGGAGCCGGTACCACCCCATCACGTTCGATCGTTCGGGATGTGTACTTTTCCCTATATGCTTTTCTCTGTGGATGACAGAAGCATCTAGTAACTAGTCTTACAAATGTGAACAAAAATTTTTTGTCATTGCTGAAGCAAATATAGTTGCCCAAAATTTCCCGCCTTCTAATTTTAAATCTACCCGACTGACTTAGAAAGACGGCCCAGCTCTCAGACGTTTTGCTTGAAATCTTGATACAGCTTGATCTATCACTTTAGGACGATCTATCTAGCAAAATATATTATTACCTCCATAATGTTTGTAAACCTTAAAGTGCAGGCGGCAGGAAATCAAAACAGTTGCGCAACAAAGCCGGACTATTAACATATCACATCTGCGACAAAAAGACCTATCTTGAAGAGAATGCTGCAAGAATATTATAAACTTATGCCTAATTTTCGTTACAAACCTCCAACTGCTCTTTAAAGGCAATCACTTGTTTTTCCTATCCGACTGAGCTGACGAACTTTGAGTCTTCAGCCGGTCTGCTGCGAGCTCGCGTGTTTGACTGATATCTTATCTCGATCACAAGTTTAAAGAATGTCAAGGCGAAGGGCGTGTCGGTTCAAACATTGTGTCACGAAAAACCTCGTACTAGCAGCATACCAAAGTATTATGTTCTACCCGTCATATAAAAATAGCCTTACATAGTTTTAAGAACGCGGGGGAAAAGATACATAGCTTCTCACTTTTTCCTATAGTGTAAGTTTTAAAATTAACTCTCGCAACTAAAAGAAACTTTCTGCGCAAATATATCAAGTGAAAAATTTTTAATGTTCTAGAAACGTGTGGGATTTTTACGTTTAGTTCAATCGAAAACTGAAGAGAAAACTCCAGAACTGACTAAAAGCAATATTTAAACTCCAATTTTTATAAAAACAAGATATCAGTCGATTTTTGCGTTAAATTCAGAGCTCGCATTCACAAACGAGTTTTTACGAACTTGTCACTATTGACAATCTGAGAAACTAGTGGGCGAGCTCGCAGTTCACTGTCAGCATTTTATCACATCATAAACACGGGTCATCCTACCTGTCGACATCCCCTGATCATTGACGAGTTTTCCAAAACCATGTTCGCCTGTGCCATCCTACTGAATTCAGCCTTTATACCTACAAAAAATCGTAGCGGATGTATTCGTGAACGTCTATGCGGCTCTCGACAATGACTTGAAGCGTTGTTGTCTAGGCAAAATTTGTACTAAAAACTTCAGAGCCGACTTTAAGTACTGACGGACTCCAACAACCCCCTCTGAAGTATTGATCCCTTTTTCCGGCTGAATAACTGAACGAGGGTCACGCACCACTGAAGTTTAGTTTGAAGGCGTTGTTCTCACTGCTTACCTTAGGGGTACCTTAAAGATTTCTTCAGATCTGCGCACTTAAATATACGACAAATGACTCGTAGTTTGACAAGTGATAGCTGTCGTTGTTAGTATTTTCCCGTTATTTTCCCGATGTTTTAACGCATCCACTCGTTAAGAACAAAATTCAGTAGTTCCTGTTACACCTGGTCGGCAAGAAGTGGTGTTGCGTAAATATGTACGCACGTTGAAATTCAATTTCCATACAAATAAAATTATGCTTGTTCTAACGAGCAATAAAGCTTTGTTGGTGTGTTTGAACGATAGACCAGGATAGACGAATCACGAGAAATACTCCTGATTCCTTGGTTATGAAGCATTGTCACGAGAATGTGAACGTGCCTGGGCAAATCTGATCTAAAAAGTAGTCCCTTTTCTCACTTGTTTGGCTTTATTTCTTTCATGTTTGAAGCGCACATTGTTTTACTGCTCATATTGAATGAAATAAAACCAAAGAAGACTGGAAAATCAGGCGATTAGAATTACGAAACACGTCCGTCCGTTGAGAATTAGCACGGTTTGTTTACATTCCACGTCATTTTGCGCGTCAACGTTGCCCCACCGTTAATCTGGCTTGTCACGTAACACCATTTTGTTTCCTTTTACGTTTAACACTTCCGGTCTTATCTTGTTCGCCTTTCCGGTTTGTATTTTAGTCTGTTTGCATTACCATATGTATTGTTAAGTAAAGGATCGTCTGATAGGTGCTTTCTGAGATCACAGTGCCTTTTAAAAACAACAATCTCTGTGAGAAGAAAAAAATGGATTTATATATAAAATATCAAAGAAATGTCACGCAATACAGTTTGATCAGGTTTGATAGGTCTGCGTAAGTTTTCAGTCAATTACAAACGCCTTTCCGTTTTGAGTTTTCAATGTCACAGAATTACAAAGAAAGAATTATACTCAAATGAACAGACGTGATTACACGAAATACATCGAATTTTATCTTGCAATCAACAGCCCCTTCCGGCCGACCACTCCAGATTACTCAAAAACCCTAGGGCGTGACACCGGCGGAGATCAGATCACGCTGGGTGCACTATGTTTGAAGTATACGTACAAGAACTTGTAGTTAGCCTGGGTTTCGTTAATTTGCCTTTTTAGAAATGATTGAAACTAATTTCTCTTTAAAGTATCGCCATAGATTGTCAATCAGACCGATAACAACAGTAAAGAAATTCACCAGTTTTGTGATATTTGTGTAGCCTACCTGGCAATTTTCGAAGTCTTGAAAGAACTGATGTTAATATTTCAATCAAAATACAATTAGAACGGACTTGCTCCCTTTTACCTCATACAAATAGTCAAAGCGTGGAGAATTCATGCGGTTATCTTACTAAAACACATTTTCTGACCTATAAAGCACATCTCTAGTCTTCTAAGCAGCGTTTTCTGGGGAGGAGCGTTGCGTGACGAACCAAAAAATGGCTGCGCAGGAGTTTACACATTTTCCAGCATTAAATAAAACACATTTTCCAAAATGTGATAAAACAACCCGATATAAACTTTCACACACTAAAAAAGATTTTTAAAATACCTCCAGTGTAAAGATAACGCCTTAATGCCTAGAAGAAATCAAAATATATGTGCTTTCCTTGAGATTAACGCACAAATACAGTAAAAATTAAATACGTCCCAGACTGAGAGAATGAAAAGTGCAGGTGCCCGGGGTACAGCAGTCCGATATTTAGGACATAACCAATTCTCGGTTGTTACAAAGAACAAATAATTCGATTCTAAACGCAAACGTATTGAAAATTTACTTAGATCCTTCCAACATTGGCATTTTGCTCGAAGGAATGCATACAGATTGCGTTCGTATAAAGTATAAGACTTCAGACAGCCATGTAGACAATATAGCTGATATACCAGATAAGCTACAGAAAAACTGCAGATTAGTCCGGGGTGAAAAATGCTGGTCCGGGGATAATCTGCCGTCAGTTCTAACTGTTCAGTTGCTGCCATGAGTATTAGAGACATTATATATATATTTTTAAATGTTTCAGTTTTACTATTTTAAAATTAAACAGTCCTTACCTATAATTAACGCCTCCTGGGATAACGTAGTTCTTTAACTAGGACGCAGGTCGATGGAGCGACAGGTTGGGCCGGGGAGCTAGAGCTGACTTTGTTTATGTGACGACTACAAGCGGTTAAGGCGCCTTTAGACCTCCACGTGCTCGGATGACCGGCAAAATATGTGGCATAATACTATAGATGGAGCGTCAGGTTAACCTGCACTGGAGCAAAGTAGAACTTTTCAAGGCTGTTTTCCGACAAACTGGCGGGGATGATTACTTAGCGCGAAAAACATTGATTGTGCGAAAAGAAATGGGAATCTCATGACAAATAATTCCCGTAAAATTTCAGTTCTGGAACGTTTATGAATTGTTAGCAAAAGATCTAGAATTTACTGATCAAATACGAAGGTTGTAGCTGATCTAGAAAGCGAAGACTCATTTTTAGATTTCAATACATTTGACTGCACACGGTGAAAAGGGTTTTTAGGACAATGTATGGAGAAATTAAAATCACGGCCGCCGCTGGCTTTCTAGCACAGTTACACCTTTCTTACTGGATATTTAATTAACCTTTAGTCTAGTACTTTAAGCTTACAATCAGCATTCTGCGGAAATTACTTGAGCTTTGTTGAGGCCCAGGATTATTACAACGCCCGATATCATATTTCACCTCCAATCTAGGCACCTCTACTAGCAAACCAACTGAATCTGACTTTTACACGCTTAATTTTTCAATCGCTTTCATTTGCGTAGACCAAGAAACTAAACAAGATCGAAAACGCTACTCATTAGGGGCTACACATGAGCTGGACTGTATCCGAGTTTCTTGCGTTATTAGTTTTAGAGAACCCCCTTTTCTTCTGTCCTGAGGGTAAACTAAATCTTTGCTTTCAAATATTTCCTCTTTTAACATGGTTAGTTGCTCAAAAAGACTTCCTTTCGTTACCCTGCAGTGTTACCCTGTGCTAGTCTCTTCTCTTTTCTCTAGAAACTCCCATCATTGCCTATTCAAAGAATATTTCTCTATCTGGATAGTCATAATTGGATCAGGAAATTCGTCCCCATTTTATTCTAATCCGCTTTCCGGTTGGCACACGAGCACCGATTAATTCCACTAACACTAACACTAATCCAAGGCCATCCATCGTATATTCCTGGCGCACTCACTGCATTCTTTTCTCGGGTGCTTCCGAGTTTTGTTATGCTTTCTATATAAACTCCTTCTTAACTAAATCAGCCTCAGTCAACGTTAGGTTTCCCAGGCCGTTCAATTTTAAATTGTCTTACGGCAGACACATTTTTGTTTGTTCTATTGAGCTTAACCCAGAAAGAACAAAAAGAAAGAAAGAAAGAACAACAATACCTGAAGGTGGAATTGCTGCGTGAGAATTCCTCTGTTTTAGTCTCTACTAATCACGCCAAAATTAATAAACCGGGACACGAACACGAGGTTTATGTGCTAGTTACAAAAGAGCTTTTAAACGCAAAGGACCACACAACGCACAAACAAACTTGTGCTAGATATGAAGGGCGTGTATTTGTGAGTCTTCAAGATCACGTTGAAAAGAAGGTAGGTGGGGGAGGGGGAGGGGAAGGTACTCTTGGTGTGAAGGGTATGAATTCTGGTTTAAGTATAGAAATCAGGGAGGTTTGGTCTAGAATAGGGTATCATTTAGTTTCACTTATAGTGCCATTTCAGTCTGAGAAACAGGGAGCCAGCGAAGCTCCTTCAATAAAGAAGCTACATGATCAAACTGGCTTCCGTTCAGGCACATAATAAGACGGCTCGCACGGTTCGGAGCAGCACGAAGCTTCCCAATAAGTTATTTCGGTGGTCCATTCAGTAATAAATTGCGATTATCCAACTTACAAGTGCCAAAAGCGTGTATTAGAATCTTCGCACTGTTTTCTGAATTCAAGTACTTTCGTAAGTGAGATATATTGCAACAAACCGCTTTAAGACCATTTTGTAAAATTGTTTAACGTCACGCAACTAAAGTAAACTTTACCTTGGTTACGTGGTCTGAAACAGGGGCGTGGCCGGTCTGCGCGGTCTGTGGCAAATGAATGATTTACCAGTATCCGGATGCCCATGTTATGCGAAAAGGATTCTGGGATCGTTAGGGGGCAAACATTGCAAGTCGCTAGAAAGAAATGCATGGCGTAAAGTTGTTTCTTCATTAAAAGCAGTGAACTTGGACAAAGAATAACGCTTTTTCGTTGTGATTTTGTGAGAAGTGGAGTTGACTAGTGTTGGTACGTGGAAGTTGTAAGTTTCTGTGTGTTATCTATCGGTAAACACTCTTGCGTAGGGTTGATTGTGAAATCTACATCACGCCATGTTCTCGAAATAGTACACATTTAGGTATAAATTTGAGGGTATTGATTCAATAAAGCATTTTCAGTTGTAATTGCGTGTGACTAGATTGTTTCCTTTTTAGTTAAGTGTGTTAGAACATTGTTATGGCTGCTGGAATTTTACCCCCACAAAGAAGAGAAAATTGTTGTGCGAGGGGATGGAAATTGTTTCTACCGAGCTATGGCTCTGTGGAGGGATGATCGAGAACACGAGAAAGTCCGAAGATTGTCGAGCAGTTTTATTGACCGACACCCACAGGTTTTTCAGCCATTACTTTTCTCTTCGAGTTCAGTGGAGGAACATGTGAAGAAAAGCTTTTACGCTGTGATTTTGTGAGATCGCCGCCGGGCATATTTCTTATTAATACTCGTAGTATAAACGACTCAACATTATTAACACACGTAATTACCACTTTACTGAGTCAATACCCTCAAATTTATAGCTAAATGTGTACTATTTCGGGACCATGACGTAATTTAGATTTCACAATCAACCTTACGCAAGAAAGAGTGTTTATCGATAGATTTTATCGCACTTAACACACAGAAACTTACAATTTCCACGTACCAACACAAGTCAACTCCACTTCTCACAAAATCACAGCGAAAAAGCGTTATTCTTTGTCCAAATTCACTGCTTTTGACGAAGAAACAACTTTACGCCATACATTTCTTTCTAGCGATTTGCAATGTTTGCCCCCTAACGATCCCAGAATCCTTTGCATAAACATGGGCATCCGGTTACTGGTTAATCATTCATTGCGTAACTTTGTCAATTGCATGCTTCTTTTAGTTCCTGGTTCCGTCATAGCAATTTGATTCAGCTAAATCGGAAAGGATTACAGCTGAAAAGGGAATTAGCAATGTTCGCGTGAATCACTCGTCATCCAAAATAAAAAAGGCCCTTGTTATTAAAAGTTCCTTGACATTAGTTTTCAAAAACACAAGATCTTGTATATAAAAAAGAGATTTAAGAACGAAGTTTTTTTGCGTGAAATCAACCTAAAAAACAGCTATTTATCAGAAGCAATTCAAGTGGGCTTGTGTCGATAACCAAAGCCAGGTTGTGCATGATCGCCTAAACTCCTTTTCTTGTGGAATGGCTACATAAGTCTCAATTTCCGCTGTGTTCACTGCCATTAACAGTCATGATACCAAAAAAAAACTTTCTTACAATCCTTCGCAGCAACAAGGAAAACTTTGTCCAACGAGTTATTTGCCAACAAGTCTCAGTTTTAAAGTAGTTTGCCACTCAGTTGACCCAAAAGTCTTTATGCGTAATTTTCTGATTCTTATTTCTCTATTCCTTTACGTATAACATGCATGCAGTGTTTAACAGCTGAGTTATAATGAATTATCCCCTTTTCATGTGACTTCTGTATAGAAGTATCCTCGACAAGGATTGGTCAATTCAATAAATGGGCAGCCACACTGCTTACCAAATATAGTCATTCTCTGTTCTCGCCCCAGAGTGTTCTCGGGTTCTGGGGACTGTTGACTGATGCTGTCCCGAAATTTCGGTGAGCTTGAAAGATGGGTCACATGAATAGAAATAAATAAATAAATAAATAAATAAACATAAACTTTATTTAATACACGGTATGTGATTAAAGCCATAGGCTTGTGGGGCCGTGTAAACGAAACAAATATTTGAAAAAAGTAATGAACTGAAGATAACAAGTCAGGGTTGAGAATCCCAACTGGCTGTGGACAGGCCAGTTGGCTATCTGCGAGCATGGCCGAGGAGTTGAACACGGGTCTACCGAGAAACAACTCCAGCTAGTGACCAGAGCAGGATTTGAACCCGGGGCGACCGAGTTGAAACCCAGCGCCCTAAACCACTCGGCCATGCTACCTCATTCCTCCATTCATGGCTGCCTCTCTTATGGCGAGCTTAGGACACATTTCCTGCCCCAAAGGCTGCGCTACTCGTAAAATATCCGCGCGTATTACCTGTAAAACCTTAGAACGATGTGTATTGTATTTATTATACTATAAAGGATCTCAAAGTGAGATGATGATGATGATGATGATGATGATGATGATGATGATGATGATGATGATGATGATGATGATGATGATGAGAGTACGAATGCGCTACAACACAAATACAAATTAATTTTATATCATATTTATATCATTTTCAAGTTCTTCCCTTGTGTCCTCTGTGAAATTATCAAGAC
Source organism: Siderastrea radians (assembly GCA_964017195.1). Lineage (NCBI taxonomy): Eukaryota > Metazoa > Cnidaria > Anthozoa > Scleractinia > Rhizangiidae > Siderastrea > Siderastrea radians. The sequence continues at coordinate 70,180,959 of OZ024888.1, read as the reverse complement.
TGATCGTGGCTCGTTCTTTCTTTAAAAACCACTTGATATCTTGGTGGTCTAGACGGTACATTACTCGGCAAGGTACTTACACGTGACATTATTATAGTTCTGACCCAAGAAGGGAGGACTTTCGTGCCTGCCACGTAGGCTATGCTAATTTGGGCACGATTTTTGTGGCGGAGCGTCGTTGCGCTGCTCCGGTCCTTGAAGGTGGAGTAATTCGTAGCGGAGCTCCCGCACGCGAAGCGCGCGCAGAGGGAGCACCATGGGTAAGAAAATCTGGTAGCCTATCGATGCGAGAAATTTTGGTTCTGACTTCAGCGTGCGCCATCCCATCCGTACGTACGTTAAGACTCTGTGGAAGGGGGAGGAGAGTTCCAAGGCAGCCCGGCCGACGGGGGGAGGAGATTGCCATCTTTCCTTGGCGGGAAATCGCATGACCATTGTCGCTTTTGAAAAAGAGGTTTCTTTTTAAAAAGTATAAGCTTATTTAGCAAAACGAATGTTTGACGGTACTGAGGTTTTATACTTGAGAAAAAAATACCTCATATCTACAGATGGAAAGAAAAAGGTCAAAAGAATACTCAGTTGTATTTTTGGTGCAAGGCAAAAAGATTGCCTTCGAGGACTTCATCTTTGTTGCGTTCTGCTGCGAAGCAGAAACACTTTGTCAACAGAAAAGTTGTAAACCATAACTGTAACAAAAGAAAAATCGAAACCAATGAATGCAAAGAGCTGACATCATCGCGAAGAGCTTATCGCCAAATGCTGATCGCCTCCAGCGAACATCGCTTGAGTTCGCAGCATCTGGCAGCGGTCCCGACGCCAAACATAGCAGAGTTAGTGCCTTCTGTTTTTTCTGTCCACAACCATGGTTTTGACGGCGGCCCGAACGCATTTTCCCAGGTAAAACACCCTCGTGTTAATCTCGATCTAGCCGCGATCGATAAACAGCCGGCATCTTGTTACGTGAAAAGTGATAAGTACTAAAACTAAAGTTTTGTAGTCGTAGTTAGCATGGCGCAATGGACACCACGCATGCCTGCGAAGCGGGTGGTCTGGGTTCGATTCTCAGAGGGGAAAATACATTTTGTCTTTTTTTCACGCCTTTTACGACCATATACGCCATATTTAACGCTTTCAGTGAGAGCAGTTCAGAAATTAATAAGTACCAGCGAAAAAATGAAGAGCTCCGCTTTAAGTCTTGGCTAAATCTATGTATTATTCATGTATACGGAAGACAGACGATTTTGACCCACCGTAAGATTGGTGTGTACAGGTAACGTAACTGGGGCCCGTTTCTCGAAATTCACGATAGCTTTCCGGGCCCAGTAAGTATTTTTTCGAGCTCATTTATTTTTCAGCTAATGACAATCATTGGCGCAAACTACGCAATATGCTTCACGAAATTCATAAAGATTAAAATTTAGTTTTCAGGATCAATAAAAATTGTATAGCTATTAGAGAATATTGTGCACCTAAAATGGTTTTCGTGCCCGGAAAGTTATCGGGAGTTTCGAGAAACGGGCCCTAGGGTTGGATGGGCAGACGGCAAAATCTTTTTTTTTCCCTTTTTTTAAAATATTCTTTATTGCATATGCAAAGAGATATTTATAAGTCGGTAAAGTATCATCGTCTGGGTAAGTGCAGTCCTGAGAAGGACTGTTTGTGATGACATTGACTGGCGTTTCGACAACCTGAGCGGAAGCCATCATCAGAGTCAAGTGAATTGTGAATCGTCAGTAGATGGTATTAGTCTCTGGTCGTTGTTCTGATTGGTCGACGAACTCGCGATGTTATTGGTCGTCTGTCAGTTAAGCCGTGTTGAAGACTGTAAACGTGATTAGTGCGTTTCGATCCGTCTTTTGTCGGTCAAATGTCCGTTGGTCTATTGTTGGTAAAAGTAGTCGGTTACTCTTATTTTGCAAAAAAAAACGCTTACATCCATTGCTTTATGCGTGCAATTATGTTTAATCTCAGCGGGGGTTTTGGCCGCGTACTGAAATGTTTGCCTGATGGGACGTAGTGGGCTTTGTCTATCCTCTTGGCACGAAGTGGCTCACGTGCTGTTTTATTGCTGCCATGATACTGTCGCATGACTCAGTTCATTTCAGCCTTCAGTAAAATCTATAAAAAGCGCATGATTAGGAAGGAAGAAAAACATTTGCAGTGAAAACAGTTGTTTCAATATCAAACACGAGAAGCGCCTGGAGAATTCAACGGTGTTCTGCAGAATGCAAATCTTTTGCCAGTTAAAATTTTGCATTAACTGATGAGCGATTGGTTTCGCGTGGAGAATACCGATAATAGTTTCTTTACCACAACCTTTCGGTCTTTTAAGTCCGTGTGGTATTATTGTTATTGTAATCTTCTGGGTCGGTCATTTTTTACTTCCACATTCTAGGATTCCTCAGGAAGTTGGTATTATTCCGTTTTTCATCAGACTATTTATGTTGCTTGAGGTCCGATACTTCCATAAATAATTCCGTAACTTATTTAAACAGACAATAAAAAGATGAGAATGAATATGGAAATAATTATATATATGTGAACTGTGGATGAAATAAGAAATGATGATGACCCTCTCGGTTAAAGCTATAAGCTTAAGCAGTTGATAAAAGAACAACCTGCAAAAATTCAGGCTTGATCATGAACGGGAGTCGAACCCATAACCTCTGCGATACCGGTGCAGCGCTCTAACAATTGAACTGCGGGCTAATCATTATTTCTTTCTTCATCCTGCAGTTCACATATATGACTATTTCATATATTCACCGTCATGTGTTTCACCACCTACGGGAACCATGAGTCTGGCCGACGCTCCCAACTTCTTTCCCTGTGTCTCAGATAAAATCGGTAAAAACTGATTGTGCCTTGTTCTTCCTTCAAACTGATCTACTCGATATCGTCTGGTTGGGGGTCTATAAGCAGTTCGTTTATAGGCAGCGTACTTAGATATACCTAAAGCAAACTTTGGACAAAAAAACTGAGGAAAATCATTATGACACTGCCCTTTAACAAAGTCGTCAACGTACGTATGCGAGTATACCCTAAAGTTCCAATAGCAACGACCGTCGTTACTTTTCGAAAGGCATTCATAAGGTGCTTTTTTCAGTACATTTTAAAGACAACAGTGCAGTCTTTGCCTAGACCGCTCCTTGGCTGATTACACTTAGCAAAGCATGTTTTGATCTTAGACTCTCGAACATGGACTTGACACTGAGAGATCAAGTTACGTTTCAAGTCGTCACTTTCGAACGGTCGTTACTTTACGAGGACCGATACTTTTGATACGTTTGTCGCATTTGGGAAACCTAAAACACACTGAAGGTAACCTTGCAACGGACTAGCAGCGCATCCAGGGAGAGTAGCAATGATACACAGGCGGCCCACCCCATCCGTGTAGGCGGCCTGTGGCTTGTGTAGACCGCTCGCGGGACTCATGTCTAAGCAATTTACAGCTTATGTTAGGTTAATTGAACGCTTCTGCAACCTTTCGTCAGAGTACAAGTCCTTATGGTGAAAAAAATCGATGCAAGGGGCCATATGTGCTGTTTCAGAGAAAAACACTGTGACGACATGTGTGCAGCTTTTTGTAAAGCAAGACTACGTTTTCGGTTTAACCTTTCTATTCTACAGGATCAGTTCTCAGGCGAGAATATTATAACGCAGTGATAGTCCTGTCGCTGTTCCTGAAATCTACTTTGAAAGTTTCGGCGAATCCAACAACAACAACAACAACAACAACAAGCTTTATTTGCATGACTATAACAAAGTATTACAGTATTGCAAAAGCCACTTAAAATTTAATTATTAATTTCTTACTTAATTAACATAACTAAAAGAGATCACAACCATTTCTTATTTTTAACCATTCAGAGAGGTAGCCATTGTAACTAGTTTGTCTCCTGTTCAAAGCATGACGAGATGAATGAAATTAATTGAATATTTATAAAACAATCAGTACAATTCATAAGATGTGACAATAAGGTCTCATGTGATAATAGTCGTAGAAATGGGATTTTAGGTTCTATTTTAGAAAAGAACCTGTCTCTTATCGAAGAATAGCTCGGGCAATCTAGTAAAAAATGAGTTTCATCTTCAATTTTGTTACAATTGCAGAGACTACATAACCTGTCGTCACGAGGTATTTGTCGTATCTACCTGTTTCAATCCGACGTTTATGACTGCTAATTCTCAGTTTTACTAATGATTTTCTAGATGGGTTCTTTCTTGTTAGATCTAGGTAGGCAGAAAGGCTATAATTCTTTTTGAACGTGTAATAAAAACTAAGTTTTTGCGAATGTTGAAGGGTTTGGTTCCAGTAAGAGATATGTTTCTTTTTCATGAGATCTACATATTGTTTGATTTTACCTTCATTCAATGAATTACAATTAAAGTCACAGAAATTGTCATAGTCAGTCATTTTCATGAGACTAGAGTAAAAACTATTATGACCGTTATAATGAAGGTCAATCGATATTTTTAAAGATTGTTTGATTATAGAGCTTTCTTCCTTTTCTCGGAGGTAGTTTAAGTAATTAAGTACCTTTTTATTTATATCAATAATCAAAGGGAATTTACCCAGTTCAGCTCTACATGCAATATTGGATGCCTTGTTGTTATGAACTTCTAAATAACGTTTACAGAACTGTAAATGAGTTTTTCAATTACGGAGCTGTCCCACGACTTAAAATCTGATTTCGCAAAGGCACCCCAAGCTTCACTATTGTAGGTTAAAATTGGTGAGATCATTGAGTCAAAAGATTTACACGCAAGAGAAGGTTTCAGTTTATTAAAATCAGTGTGCCGTCGTAGACCAAAGAAAGCATGAAGAGCTTTTTGTCGAAGGTGTTCAAGCGAAAGCGTAAAATTTCCGGAAGATGAGATGCGAGTCCCTAGGTAGGTATAGTTTTGGACGATGTCTATTATTTCACTGCCTATGTGAAAAACATAATCACACTTTTTTGTGCATCGTTGAAAAATCATTATCTTGGTTTTCTTGGGGTTTATTCTTAGCATCCAAGAGTTGGATGCTAAGAATCCCGAGAGCGCAGGGGGGGGGGGGTATCCGCTGGGCGAGTCCCCTACCCCAAGTTATCGTCCGGTAGATATGACACTTTTCGGGATTCGCCATACTCAGTCCTCCGACGGAACGTGTGGTTAGAAATCTGGCTCTTCATGTAAGCCATAGTATTTTTCTCGGGGTGGTAAATAATAATGTAGATCTTGGGCACAAAGATGCACACAAGCAGTCCAGTGGCAGCGATGATGGAAGAGGTGCCTGAGACCACTACTTTGTATTTGCCGCGGATGTTCATGTAAACCGGGTAATATGTCACCCATGAGATGACGAGGACGTAAAGAGCAAAGGCGATGAATTTTCCCTCGTTGAAGTTGTGCGGCAGTTTCCTGGACTCGAATGCAAAATAGCAGCAAACCAAACACATCATGATTAAAATCGCCATGAGGAGATATTGACAGAAGTCTCCCGCCAATTTAGAAGTGGCCTTGCAATCGTGAAAGTAAGTTTCTCTCAGCGATTTGTCTACATGAGGGTGGGGAATGTCAACTGTGAACCATATAATCAGAATCAGGATATCCAAGCCAACAACACCGACAATTAGCAAAATATGTTTGTGTTTCTCGATGAAGCCTTTTGTAAGTTCAGATCGTGGAACACGCTTTTCAAACAGATGAACGATTCTCTTGGTCTTGACGCCGAGTACTACTATACCAATGGTGTAAAAGACGTAAAACCAAGCTTGTGCTAATGGACAGATGACATCGTTGGGTTCTGCGAAGTTTATCAGCGCCCATAGATAATTCATACCTATACTAAACAAGAATAGGTAGCTGAGTTCCCGGTTGGACGCTTTCACGATTGGCGTTTTATTGCGCCATACAAACACAGCCCCGACAAACACTGTGGCAAGAACCCCCAAACTAGCGATGAAGGTGATCAAAACTCTTAACGAGTCCCCCCAGGAGATGCGTTCCAAGGGTACTGGCACACATTTTGTGCGTTCCTCGTTTGAGATGTGTCCCTCCTTGCATTTGGTGCAATTCCTCGTCCCAGGCTCACTCGAAACAGTATCTTGTGAACATCTAATGCACTGCCAGCAACAGTTCTGCTCCTGCGTCTGCCGGTATCCCGGCTTGCACCTCTTGCTGCAGACCGAGCGAGGGATATTTCCCGTTAACCCGCTGTTCCAAACAATTGCACTGGCGTTGAGTTTGAGGTTCTGCGCTTCCCAGGTCCCTACAGTTTCGACACGGCCGCCCATCTCCTTGTCCACACGGTAATTAATGATGCTGTAAGATGCTAAGGAATCACCATTTTCATCAAAGAAGACCCTGGATGTTTCAGTTGTGAAGTTGACTGTTTTTAAGTGCTCTAGAACATCTCTCGGTTCAACGTAAGGTTTTGTCTTAGTACAATTGTTCATTGGAGGGGATTTGCACCTGAATATGGCGTCCAGTGCATGCGCGATAGCGTACACGGCGTTGATGACGTATGTGTGTCTGTTGTCGTACAGACTGTTTTGGAAGATACTCTCATTGACTGTCAGGTCATCCGAGCACCGTTTCTTTCCATCGGAGGGAGTAGCGTTGAAAGTGCAATTAAACTCTCGTTCCCAGAAGACCCTCCACCAAGGCGATGACCTGTAGAGGGAAGTGCGTGACAATAAATACTTCTTAAATGAAGGAACAGCAATATCAGTGAAAACAACCCCTAGCATTCCCTTCAGGATGGGCTGAAGCTCTTTATCGTGAATAACATGATCTTTGTCTCCCCAAGCTTCGCTGGCAATCCATATTCTACCCTCAAGACCTTGTCGAAGAGCTTCTCCCAAAACGTTGCGGGCAAGTCTTTTATCGCAATATAAGATAATCACTCCCACATTTGTCTTCTCTTTGAGTTCCTTCACAATTTTGCGAATTTTCCCTTCCCCTTCTTTAAGTGGGAAGTAATTGTCGTAGGCAATACAGATTCCTTGGGGTTTCGAATGCTTACGGAAGTATTCGATCCCCGATCTCCCGTAAGCATCGTCTTGTGCTATTGCAGCAACGTATGTCCAGTTAAAGTAACGTGCGATATCTGACATCACTTTCGACTGGAAGCGGTCAGGGGGAACGGTGCGAAAAAACGATGGATACGCGCTACTGCTGAGTTCGTCGCTTGTAGCAGCGAAGCTTATAAGTGGTATTTTTTCGACTTCGAGTAAATTTGAGACGAGAATCGATGATCGTGAAGTTCCAGTGCCCACAACTGCAACCACGGGAAAAAGTTGACCCCGGCCAGGCAAAATAATACACGATTCGTTCAGTTTGGGATTGAGAAAGGCAAATTTATGAACGTTCACATAGTCCAACGTGGATTTCATTGTTTGGCGATTGGTTAGGTTTGTATCTGAAATATCGTACCCCAGTTTAACGTTTGGCAGAAGAGTCGTGCTGTTGTTGATTTGTTCAATTGCGAAGACCATGGCCTCCGCGAATGGCATATATTTCGATATGTATTGTCCATTTACGTAAACAGGGAAAAGCCCTCCGATCATCACATCTCCTTTCTTGTGGATTCTTAATCCCGGAATCGCGTCAGCTGCTGGTGTGGTCTGTGGTAAAACGAAGCACAAAACCATCGCCAACACTACTCCAAAGTAAAGGTTGTGAAAGCAAAATAGCAACAAAGCCATTTTCAAGTCGTTATTGCATTAAGGCGGCACCCCTAGCCTACCACAGTCACCAGCCAGTTGTTTTTGAAAATGTATGTATTCATAAACAGGAATGAAAAGAAGCATTAATTCCCCAGAGGATGAGTTTCAGCGACTCTGGCAACCGTAAAAGCGAAGATCTTTTGGGAAGTTTCAGTTTCGTTCATAGAGTTTAAACGCTATATTAATTTGACATGTATGCCTCATAGATAGACAAGATAGAGAGTTAGCCTAATATGTCAACCGTGAATGAATCGTCGACGGTTGCCTCGTCTTAGACACATTTTGTGGTATTTACAAATTTCCATATTTAGAAAAATTCTAGATATTTGGAAATCAGTTAATTTTAATATTTAGGCTTTTATTTCAGCAGTTTCTTGGCGTTTGGAGTTGTTTTAAGCAATTCAGTGCTAACAGTGATCTGATTGCGCGGTTTCCTGGGCAGGACAGAAGCCAATCTCGTACCGAGAGTCTGCTGACCAAGAAGCTTGAGGACTCTGGGTAAGAAATACAGAGCAAGAATCGTGAAGAGGAGGCTTATGTTTGCTGAAGCTCCTGGTTGAGTTGTGTGATCTGATGGCTTTCCTCCGCATGATCGCGCAGTGGAAAATATATCTTTCAACCCGCCGTGGTTCGGACGTCAGTGCTTTAGCCTTGCGCCGTAATCATGCTGTCAAAAATAATGGGCTTTTTTCTGCATGTGTCGCTCAGCAACGAGTATTGAAGAATAAATTCCATGTGAACTTGAAAACTTCCGAAATCGACATCCGCCTTTTGAGGGTGAGAATAATAATTAATTTTTTCGTCGTTACCTAGTTGTCCGTTTTACAGATTTTTACAGAAAAATTCACCTTAAAATCCATTTCAGCTGTCAAGAAAAGAAAATACTGACACTATTTGTTTGTCAGAAAAACCTCCTATTTGTTTTCTTGAAAGCAAGGTAGAAAACTCAAAATTCAAAAGTGTTGTTTAAATCGACTATATCACCGCAGAATCATGTATCAGCTTATTTCTTGCTATCGGTTGCTGCAATCGCTGTTTCAATAAAATTCAAACTGACAATTTTTTCCGAGTCACCAGATGTTATGTATTTGTATAAGATTTACGGCAAGGCCGGACAGAAAAATAGGCTTACAAAAATTGTATTCTAACATCAATAAGAAGAATTTTTTCGCGGGTGTTATCTGATTGTGCGGTGAGGAAGTAGCTGTAGTGGTCTTCCCTTCATTTCAGTATTCTGAAATTCGAAAATAAAAAGCGAGAAGGAACAAATCAAAATATACACGTAAATCACGGAAAATTAAAAGTAGTTAGCTACAAATATGTCAATCAATGTCTTAACTTACATAATTACATGTAATTTCGGGGGAATAATCGACTATTATCGAAATAATAGTACAAATTTATATAACTATGAAGTCAAATCGGCTAATGCCTTCTATTGTTTACTCAACTAAACTAACGTGAGCCTTGCATGATTAAGCCATTAGCCAATTTGACTTTATAGTTATAATTTGTACTATTATTTCGATAATAGTCGATTATTCCCCAGAAATTACATGTAATTATATAAGCTAAGACATTGATTGACATATTTGTAGCTAATTACTTTTTGTTTTCCGTGATTTACGTGCATGTTTTGACTTGTTTCTTCTCGCTTTCTATTTTCGAATTTCAGAATACTGAAATGAAGGGGAGACCACTATAGCTGCTTCCTCACCGCCCACTTAGACTACACCTGCGAAAGATTCTTCTTATTGATATAAGAGTACAATGTTTGTAAACCTATTTGCCGAATTCATATTAGTGACGGAAAACCGTCTTGAACGGGAAACTCGTCTTCAGACCAGGGCAAGCGAAAAAAACGCGTCGTGGTTTTCGCGTCTTATATGAATTTTAAGAAAGTCTTCGCCTAAGACGAGTTTTTCGTCCTATTTTACCGTCGGTTTAGTCGGAAAATAGACGGAATTCCCTCTGTGACGGGTCTCCGTCTTCTAATATGAATTCGGCTATTTTTCTGTCCGGTCTTGCAGTAAATGCCTGATAAAAAAGTATCAATCGATATCAAGATATCACCGACAACTAAGCACACTTTGCGATTTAGTACTATCGTCGAGTAGTGTTATTAACTACCGAGAAATCAGTTTCTAAACTGAACCCATACCACGGATAACATTGACGTGATTAACGCAGAAGTTTGGAAAATTCTTTGGAGACGTTTCTGAAATAAAACGACTGCTATTCCCCCCAGCTCTCACTCACTTCTCAGTGGCAAGATGTTGTCTGTAACTAGACGGCGTTGAAATCCAAGGCTAGCTGTTGTTGTTCTTTGTGCTGGCGAGGCAGGGCTGTGACAGTGCCAGAATTGAAGCATCTCCCATTTGCATGCATCGCGGACCTACTTTACCTGTGAAAATTTTCGAAAACAATTTTAGACCAACGAGGCATCCCAACATTTGAGTGTTCAGACTTTTCATACAGAGGCCGTTTCCGGTACAATAAGATTTAAAAACATGGAACGTCGAACCAAAAAACAAAAAACAAAAACAACTGAAAGCACAGCTCCCCATCTTTGTTACTGAAACAAAAATTGTTTACGACTGTTTCGACTGAGAGTGGTAACTTTGTACAAGAATAACTTTTACAGAGTGATCACTGAGTTGCATTTTTGTGAAATGTACTTGATATTACAGCTGGTTTGTAACAACGGCGTATTAAGGTAAACTTGTTGGACAAAGATCATTTGTTCCTGTCATACATGCCAATAACTGACTTTATTTTCGTTGCCCTTTTCACTAGGTTAGTAACCACGAAAAACTGCTGTACGACATGCGGAATTTGCCGAAAAATTGTCCGAGTTTTTCTAAGTCTACCTTTGTCTGAAATACGTTAAGGATTATTTGCGCCAGTATTGGACCACACGTAAAACAGCATATTACGAACTTCATGAGTAATCCTAGTTAGAATGTGGTTCTAAAAATTCGGCTGATCCAGAAGACTACAATAATGAAAGTACAAGCACGTGGTCCTAAGAAAACGAAAAGGTTGTGATAAAGTATCACAACTATAAACGGTATTCTTTACACGAAACTAATCGCTCATCCGGTTCATGCAAAATAACTTTGCAAAAGATTTGCACTCTGCACGATGTCGTTGAATTCTTTGGGCGCTTCTCGTGTTTGATATTGAAACAAATATTTCACCACAAATGTTTCTCTTCCTTCCTAATCACGTGCTTTTTATAGACTCTTACTGAAGACTGATATAACCTGGGTCATGTGACAGTGGCATGGCAGCGATAAAACCGCACGCGAGTCACGCGCTAAGAGGGACGACGAAGAGCAGTACATCCCGTCACGTCAGACATACACAAAACATCTTCTGGGTCAACTCTTTCATTCAAAAATCTTTCCGTAAGAGTATCCAGGCTTTAAAAAAATCCATGGTCTTCTGAAAGCCCGGGGTAAGGCGAATTGGACGTGAGTTAATTCGCCAGCAAAATGGCAGCAGCGACCATCGCATTCTCCCTACTACGTCAAAACTTCTGCAGAACTAAAGACGGCACCAAGGCCCCCATGGCCTGTGCAATACAATTCACGTAAGACCTTCGGAAACACGTCACTTACAAACCTGTCTCGGTCGTATTATTGCTCGGGAAGATGCGCTCAAAACAAGTAAATCGTGTCATCTAAGTTCATGATATTATTTTGGGGTGTGGACGGAAGAGGGCTTATGTTTTGACCTGAGATTTTCTTGGGCCGGATATTGTTAGGTTATTGCAATCCATCCACTACGCTCATATTTGGACGTTTTGGGGGACCCTCGAAGAGTTGTCATGAAGATGTGACCATCGCAGTTGTAATCGCAATTTAGGCAATTGCGAATTAAAACCCGAAAAAAAAAACACATTATCGAGACTTCAACAGGATTCGAACCTGTGGCCTCTGTGTTCGCGCTGCAGTGCTCTACCAACTGAGCTATGGAGACCCATACATTGGGAGCAGGCCAATTTACTAAGTTCATCTAACCGGTGAAAAGAATGAAACATAGAATGAAATGATGTGAACTACGGAAATACAAATGACGTGACGATGTGACCATCGCATTTATAAAGAGTTTGTTAGTCAATCAAAAATTACATGCTTTTAAAAATGGCGACCCGACCGATTATTATACGGAACAATTTTCAAACCTTTAAAAGCTGAAAACGAATGGGAACTCTAAAAGGCTCGATTGCGACTGGACAGTGGAGGGCTTAAGACAATGAAATAATTCTTCGAGGACACTGAATATAGCGTTTTTTCTAAAAGAGAAGGTTTATCCTGTTGTCCGAATGCAACTGGAAACGATGAGGAATAAATTTCGGGCCTAATGGCCTTCCTGAGGCTTTTGAAGCCTTTTCTGGATAAAAACAAAAAGGTACAAATACACGTGTCATTATGAACACAAAATGCGGTTGTGCACAGGGACAACCGGTCCATTCAGACTGCCATTGCAGTTTACATTAACAATAGTCAATGTTGACAAGCCGACCAATTCATGCACTTGAAATCTAGCTCAGTCATATAAAGAGGGAACAAAAACGCTAGAATCCAAGCTGGGTTAATTTTGTGGAAATTGGCTTACACCCTTAAAAATCCTTAAAGTTATACCATAGTAATCAACTTCAACTTCACTTACAGTGACGTTCGGGCTAATTAACTTCTCAAGTGAACAGCTTTCTCTTAGAGCTAGAAATTAAGTGCTCCCGTTGTCCATTGACGGTAAAGATTTCCCCTTTTTGACGGTAAGTGGCTAAATTTTCGGCCGTTTGACGGTTGACGATTCACCCCATCATATTTGAATTCTATTCGTGCCTCCATTCGGACTCTTTTCGCCACTGTTGGGGACGACTTGTCACTATTCGACGAAATTATTCTTTAGTCGAATGATCTTAGTCAGACAAGGTTTTTTTTAATCATTTTCTTTCATGGGGGATAAAACTGGTTACTAGCAGTTGATTGTCTAAGGTACGCTTAGCTGTTTGCTTATTTGCAGTGTACAGCAGTGCGCGCACGCGCGCCGAATCGTTCACTGAAAAGTCTACTGTCACGTGACATTTTTTTAAATTTCTAATGGTTTTCGTGTCGACTGACCAATCAAAACGCCAGAACCTGCTGAACCGTGAAAAGCGAAGTTGTCAAGGTGAACGCTCCTGGTTTGCCCGTTTTTCTTAAAATTTCCATTCGACACTGCTGGAAACGTCACCTTAAAATTAGTAGAATGGCCAAGTTTGGGGTCATCTCATAGCATAGCGACAAGAAATTATGACGTAGCGATAGCGAGAATATAGCTCCGCGAAAATCGGGAAATTGTACAGATGTTTGAATGGTGGGGGTGGGGGTGGGTACAAATTTGGCCGTCCTACGAACAGGCTTCAGGGAGTCCCAGTTGAGAACTCAGTCGGCGGGAAAAATATTTTCTGTGTTTGGGGCAAAAATATTCCCTCCAGGACCCAAAACAGCTGTCTCACCCGGACGATTAAACAAGGGGTTGAATTTTTTTATAATCTCGCTTGCATTCGATTTCAAAATAAGGCCTCCTCAAACTTAAATTTCACGCAGCTGAATAATCTGCATCGCAACTAATGTTTAGAAAGTACTTTGAGCAATTCCTTATACATACAATTAAGAATGGTTCCTAGTACCGAGGCATGCTACGCGGTCAAAATACCTGCAGAAGGCTCCGCGGGTGTTTCGACCGCATCAGGGTATTCCGGCATATGCCTGACGTATGGAACGCCAACACTGTCTTATGCAGGTGAATTTCTTCATTAAATGCAATGCAATTTTCTTCATTAAATGCTTTTGTCATTATAAGGAGTACTTTTGTCATCATATGCAGAGCTTTTATCATTATATGTGGTGCCTTTGTCATTATATGTTCTAGTTTTGTTTTTACATTTAGGGCTATTGTATTAAATAAGGTACTTTTAATTTTATTGTTATATCTGGTACCTTTTTTTTAAATTAACAATACAATCCATTACATTGCCTTACATACAATACTAACAGGACATTACTTACAATAATTTTACAATACCACAATTAATGCCAGGCAACTGCTTACATTTCATTTTTTTTTAACCTGTTATTTCCACAATCTAGCAGTTATAGTTACAGTTTATAAAGCACATAATTTAGCATAATTGTGGACTTAATTTTTAAAGAATCGTTTCCTCAAACATTCTCCATTTTTTCCTAAACGAATTCGTATTATTCCATTTAAGAGAAATATACCTTTCGGTTTGATATTTATTTAATAAAATTCTCTCAAAGTGGCTGAAAGATGGTTTCGTTTCTTTACACCGACAAGTCCACAGGTACATTTTTCCTAAGAAGAGTATAAAGTTTTTGCAGATCCACCTCCTCCTCTAAGAACCCTAAAATAATCTCACAATATTTTAAAGAGAGGCCTACGCAACTGTTCAGTGGGGGGGGACAGGGGGGTTTAAACCTCCCGCTTCCCGTACCCTTTAATCCCGGTTCCCGCCCTGTATTTTTTGGCTCCCGCCCCTTTGCATTTTTTCGATTGCGAAATATTGCGCAATGTTGCGTAATTTTTCCCCTTTTCTCCCGCTTCCCGCCACCTTGGGAATCCCGCTTCCCGCCCCCTCTTCTCCCGCCTCCCGTACACCTCCCGCCCCCTTTTCTCCCGGTCTCCCGCCCCCCTGTCCCCCCCCACTGTTCAGTTTATTTCAAATTTTGTCACAAACTTCATTCCAAAAGGAGGTCGAAAAAGAACAATCAAAGAAAATATGAGATATCGTTTCTATAGTCTGATGACAGAAGGAGCAGTTGGGGTTAGAAACATAGCCTATCTTACAAAGTAATTCATTTGTGTATAGAATTGAATTTAATGCTTTATATTGAAAGGAACGTAAATAAGGTTCATTTGCAGCTCTCAGTGGCATCACAAATGCCTCCGAAAGTTGCTTATCCTCTAGATTGAGTTCTTCTCTCAACTTAGCCCATTTATTTGGTTTTTCGTATTTTTGCTTTATAAGCTAGTGGTAATAGTCACGACACTTAAAATTTTCTAAATCAAAGATATTCTCTACGTCGGACATGTGAAAACGTACTGTTTCAATGGAACTGATTGCCTAAGTCCGGTCCATACTAAAAAGTTAGAGTTCTTTAATCCTGCATCTTTGACAACATTGAAAGATTCGATATTTGTCATATCATAAAGCAGATGAGTTGTGTATGATATTATTATCAAAAAAATGTTTATAGAGGACACTCTTGCCGTCAATCTTTATTTCTTTATTGTTCCATAAAATATACTTATATATATTTTCGGGGTTCTCGACTTCTCTTAATTTTGACCACCACTCCAATAGTTCTCGATAAAAGGTCGCTGAGATTGTTAATCGGTTGATATCATAATTGCACTGAATTAAAAATAAACCCCCTTCGTATACCAAAAGATGATCAAGATATGACTTCCAAAATCCAAAGTAATCTGGGTCAACTGTTCGTTTTAACCAGCTTAGCCTTAAAGCTTTAACCATATTTTCATAATCTAACATTTTGAGGCCACCTTGGTTATAAGGTGCATACGTTGAAAGTCTGATAACCTTGTCGTTACCGTTCCACAAAAATCGAAAAACCAAACTGTTGAATTCTTTTATGACTTCGAAAGGAGTACATAATACCGAACTAGGATAAATCATTATCGGGAATTAAAGTGTTTTAATAATATTTACTTTGCCGTGAATTGATAATCCTCTTGACTTCCATAGATTTATTTTGTTCTTAATTTTTTTCAACCTCTGCTTAAAATTTTTCCCTACTAATATTTGTACATCATATGTAATATATATTCCTAAAAATTTGACACATGTTTTCAACTTAACCCGTTATATCTGGTACCTGGTACCTGGTATTATGTGCAATACTTCTGTCGTTATAGGCGGAACTATCTTCGATATCTGGATACTTGTCATTATAGGTGCTTTTGTCATTACACGCCGTGCTTTCCTCTAAGGTGATGGAGATTTTGAGGGAAACTGGGCTAGAGTTTAAAATCTGAATGCAATGGTCATCGCCGTTTCCCCCCACTTTTGCTGGCGACTCATCTCACCTTCAATTCGCTTTATCCTGCGCTTTCAGAAGATAATAGATTTTTATAAAGCCAGCTAAATTTGGATACTCTTGCAGAAAGATTTTTGAATGAAAGAGTTCACCCAATAGATGTTTTGTGTATGTCTGATATGATGGTATGTATTGCGCTTCGTCGTCGCTCTTAGCACTTGACTCACGTGCCGAAACTGAAAAACATTTGCGGTGAAAACAGCTGTTTCAATATCAAATACGAGAAGCACCTAAGGAATTGAACGATATTGTACAGAGTGGAAATTATTTTGCATGAACCTAATGAGCCATAGTTACGTGCAAAGAATACCGTTTATAGTTTCTATGCTTAACCACAACCTTTCCGTTTTTTAGGACATAAAAGACAGGCATAAAAGACTTCAAAAAACCTGCACGCTTTTTCGGATTATTTCAGATGTCGTACAGCAGATTTTCATGGCTAATAACCTAGTGAAAAGAACGAGGAAAAGAAATCCAGTCAGTCAGTCAGTCAGTCAGTCAGTCAGTCAGTCAGTCAGTCAGTCAGTCAGTCAGTCAGTCAGTCAATCAATCAGTCAGTCACTCAGTCGTTAGGCAGATGTAACACGAACAAATGAGCGATTTATTAAATTGCCGTATCTTTGTCCAACAAGTTTACCTCGGTACACTGAAGTTAAAAACCAACCCGGCGCAATATACGATCGCATAGAGTTCACAAACACGCAATTAAATCATTCTGTACAAGTCATTTATGTACAAAACCATTACTCTTAGCCGAAGCAGTCGTAAACAACATTTTCAGTAACACATGATGGAGTGGAAGATGTGGAGCTGCATTCTCAGTTGTTTTTAAAATTCAATCGATCTTATTGCACTGAAACGACCCCTGTTACAAACGTTTGAACATTTAAATGTTGACTTGATGGGATACCTGATTTGTCTGGACGTTTTATTTTGATCCGAAATGAGCTCCGGATGAAAGTACTAATTGATTTCTGTGTTTAGAATACTTGAGGACTTACCGTGGGGTCATTCCGTAAAAATCCTGGCAGGGCGCTTACTTGGACGAAATCCTTGAAGAGTACTTTCGGCCAGAAGTACTGTTAATTTTTCCAATTTCAATACTTCCAAACTCGTTAATGATTTAAGGTATAGTAAAAAAGAGGCCGGTTTGGACACTTACAAATGGATTTAGAATTGAAACGATATGCCGTGAACCACTGATTACGGTATGTTGATGTTTTTGGTATGTTTGGCGAGCCAAGCACGACCCAATGTCACGATGTGTCAAGTGTTTATCTATTGTAAGAGTTAATATGACATGGATATTACACGTTGTTGACTTACGTCAAGGGATCAGGACTTGCTTTTCTTTGCTTTTCTTCCTCCAATTCCTTAGCTTTTATAAGCAGAAGACTTCAACCGGCGCCTCAGTTCGGACTACAATGGTTGTCACTTGTAGGGATATTCTCTGATAGCCGTGCCTGTGGGAGTATCTTGATATCGATCGATATCAGACTTTAACGGCACCAATAAACCTAAAAATAGCTTTTAAAAAGTTGAATTTTGATATCCAATAAGGAGAATCTTTTCCGGGTATAATCTGATATGATCGTCCGGTTAGGAAGTAGTAGCTATATTGTGGTCGGCCTTTTATTTCAGCCTTTCGAAGTTGGAAATTTGTGAAAATCATTTGTCAAGTTATTTTTATGAAGCGAGATGAAAAAAGTGAAAATAGGCACGTAATTGACGGAAAATAAAAATAATGACCTACAGAAATGTCAATCATGAATGGTTATCTTATACAATTTATAAAATAATCGACAAATAATATTTATTCGACCAAAAACGTTTTTGTGCAAATTAATTATGAAGTCAAATCGGCTAATGGCTTCTGTTGTTTACTTGACTAAAACAACAGGAGGTGTCAATTATACATAACATCTCGTGACTCGTCAAGATTGGTTTTTGATTTTATGAAACCACGATAACAATTACAGCCAAAAAGAATCAAAGCTTATAAAGACCCTGCGGTAATAAAATATACTTCAGTGGAAAATACGTGATCGAATACGGATTTTAAAAATTGAGTTTTCTGCCTTGCTTTCAAGAAAACAAATAAGAGGTTTTTATGATAAACAAATAGTGCTATTTTCTTTTCGTGACAGCTGAAACGGATTTTAAGGTGTAGTTTCCCTTACAACAGATAGCTGAATGATGACGAAGAACTAATTAATCCGAACCTCAAAAGGCGGATATAGGTGTTTAATGAACGTTCTAAAGATTTTATGATGATATGGAATTGTGTCATGAAGACACGTCGCTGAGCGACATCAGTAGAAACCCATTATTTTTGACAGCATGGTAATGCCGCTAGGCTTAAAACATAAGTTTATTTAGACTGTCGTCCGAAGCGCAACGGTTGGAAAGTTTTTCAATGGGCGATCATGCGAAGTAAAGCCATCAATGATTTATTCATGATTGACGTGAGGCATGCGTGCCAAGTATAGCGTTACCTACGAACCAAACTTCCCAAAAGATTTTCGCTTTCGCAGTCGTTGGAGCTCGATGGAAACTCATTCTGTGGAAAATGAACGCTTCATTTCATTTCCATTTATGAATCTATACCTTTTCAACAACAGAACTGGTGGCTGTTGCTAGGTATTTGAAGGCTGCGAACGCAATAACGACTTGGAAATGGCTTTGTTGATATTTTGCTTTCAGAACCTCCACTTTGCAGTAGTCTTGGCGATGGTTTTATGTCTTGTTTTGCCACAGACTACACCAGCAACTGACTCGATTCCGGGATTAAGAATCTACAAGGAGGGAAATGTAACGATCGGAGGCCTTTTCCCTGTTCACGTGAGTGGAAAATTTCGATCGAAATTTATGTCGTTGGCGGAAGCCATGATTTTCGCGATTGAACAAATCAACAACAGCACGACTCTTCTGCCAAACGTTAAACTGGGGTACGATATTTCAGATACAAACCTGGAGAATCGCCGAGCAATGAAATCCACGTTGGACTATGTGAACGTTCATAAATTTGCCTTTCTCAATCCCAAACTGAACGAATCGTGTATCATTTTGCCGGGGGGGCAACTCTCTCCCGTGGTTGCAGTGGTGGGCACTGGAACTTCGCGATCATCGATTCTCGTCTCTAATTTACTGGAAGTTGAAGATATACCGCTTATAAGCTACGCTGCTACAAGCGACGAACTCAGCAGCAGCGCGTATCCATCGTTTTTTCGCACCGTTCCCCCTGATCGCTTCCAGTCGAAAGTGATGTCAGATATCGCACGTTATTTTAACTGGACATACGTGGCGGCAATAGCACAGGACGATGCTTACGGGAGATCGGGGATCGAATACTTCCGTAAGCATTCGAAACCCCAAGGAATCTGTATTGCCTACGACAATTACTTCCCAGTTAAAGAAGGGGAGGAGAGTGAGAAGAAAATTCGAACGATTGTGGAGGAACTAAAAGAGAAGGAAAATGTGGGCGTGATCATCTTGTATTGTGATAGAACACGCGCCCGCAACATGTTAAGAGAAGCTCTTCGACAAGGTCTTGAGGGTAGAATATGGATTGCCAGCGAAGCCTGGGGAGACAATAATTATGTTATTCACGACAAAGAGCTTCAGCCCATCCTAAAGGGAATGCTAGGGGTCGTTTTCACTGACATTACTGTTCCTTCATATAGGGAGTATTTATTGTCACGCACTTCGCTCTACAGGTCATCGCCTTGGTGGAGGGTCTTCTGGCAACGAGAATTTGATTGCACTTTCAACGTTACTCCCTCCGGTGGAAAGAAACGGTGCTCGGATGACCTCAAAGTCAACGAGAGTATCTTCCAAAACAGTCTGTACGACATCAAAACTACGTACGTCATCAACGCCGTGTACGCCATCGCGCATGCACTGGACGCCATATTCAGGTGCAAATCCCCTCCAATGAGCAATTGTCCTCAGACAAATCCTTACGTTGAACCGCGATATGTTCTGGAGTATTTAAAAAAGGTGAACTTTACAACTGAAACTTCTGAGGTCTCCTTTGATGAAAATGGCGATTCCTTGGCGTCTTACAGCATCATCAACTATCGTGTGGACAAAGTGACAGGCGGCCGTGTCGAAACTGTAGGGACCTGGGAATCGCAGAAACTCAAACTCAACGTTAGCTCAATTGTTTGGAGCAACGGTTTAACAGGAAATATCCCTCGCTCGGTCTGCAGCGAGAGGTGCAAGTCGGGATACCGGCAGACGCAGGAGCAGAACTGTTGCTGGCAGTGCATTAGATGTTCACAAGACACTGTTTCGAGTGAGCCTGGGGCGATGAATTGTACCAAATGCAAGGAGGGTCACATCTCAAACGAGGAACGCACAAAATGTGTGCCAGTACCCCTGGAACGCATCGCCTGGGGGGACCCGTTAGGAGTTTTCATCACCTTCATCGCTTGTTTGGGGGTTCTTGCGACAGTGTTTGTCGGGGCTGTGTTTGTATGG
Organism: Siderastrea radians; assembly: GCA_964017195.1. Classification (NCBI taxonomy): domain Eukaryota; kingdom Metazoa; phylum Cnidaria; class Anthozoa; order Scleractinia; family Rhizangiidae; genus Siderastrea; species Siderastrea radians. The sequence goes on along the minus strand of OZ024888.1, from coordinate 70,160,633 downwards.
CGCAATAAAACGCCAATCGTGAAAGCGTCCAACCGGGAACTCAGCTACCTATTCTTGTTTAGTATAGGTATGAATTATCTATGGGCACTGATAAACTTCGCAGAACCCAACGATGTCATCTGTCCATTAGCAGAAGCTTGGCTTTACATCTTTTACACCATTGCTATCGTAGTTCTCGGCGTCAAAACCAAGAGAATCGTTCATTTGTTTGAAACTCGCGTTCCACGATCTGAACTGACAAAAGGCTTCATCGAGAAACACAAGCATATTTTGATAATTGTCGGTGTTGTTGGCCTGGATGTCCTGATTCTGATTATATGGTTCACAGTTGACATTCCCCACCCTCATGTAGACAAATCACTGAGAGAGTCTCACTTTCGTGATTGTAAGGCCACTTCTAACTTGGCAGGAGACTTCTGCCAATATCTCCTAATCGCGATTCTAGTCATCATGTCTTTGGTTTGCTGTTATTTTGCATTCAAGTCCAGGAAACTGCCGCACAACTTCAACGAGGGGAAGTTCATCGCCTTTGCTCTTTACGTCCTTGTCATCTCATTGGTGACATTTTACCCGGTTTACATGAACATCCGTGGCAAATATACAGTAGTGGTCTCAAGTACCTCCTCCATCATCGCTGCCACTGGACTGCTTGTATGCATCTTTGTGCCCAAGGTCTACGTTATCATTTTCCATCCCGAGAAAAATACTGTTGCTTACATGAAGAGCCAAATTTCTAACCACACTTTCCGTCGTAGCAATGATGATGGCGAATCCCGACAACGATCATATCAGCCGGATAGCAACTTCGGATCGGGATCTCCCCAAGGGGACACCCCAACCCGGCCGCGCTCTCGGGATTCGCCGAAACTTTCAAAAGTAGATTTCAAGAACAGTGACAGGACTATCACTGCGTTATAATATTCTCGCCTGAGAACAGATTCTGTAGAATGGAAAGGTTGAACCGAAAACGAAGTCTTGTTGCACATGTGACGTCACCAGGTAGCACATGTGGACTGTCCAGTCCATGAGCTTTGACAGCAGGGAGAGGATTGGGATGCTTGCATCGATATATTTCTTTAGGAGTACTTAAACACAAATTGTCATGATCAATTAACCTTAGAAGGCCTCCTGAACGGAACAAAAGTCCAACTGCCGTAGAGTTCCTAAAGTAACTAGCCCGAAACTACGGACCTTCCGTGGTTTTGATCAAAGTAGCAATACTCCTAAAGTAGCCACCTGAAACGTAACTTGGTCCCCGCCAAGTCGATGATCGAGAGAGTAAAACATGCTTTGATAAGTGTAATTTGCAAAGAAACGATCTAAAAGTTTATGGAAGTGCCTTGGAAGAAGAGGCCACAATCAGTTTTTACCGATTTTTATCTGAGACAAAGGGAAAGAAGTTGGGAACGTCGGTGGACTTTTTCAAGTTCTAATCGATTTCCATCCCGGCCATCCGTGAGCAAACCCACTTATTAAACAGTTTCTGTGCCTTAGAATAGCCAATTTTAACCCAAACTAGATCATTATTTGCAGGCTTCCTTCGACGTAAATGTGCTTAGACCCTTTTTGTATAGGGAGATGGGAAACTAATCTTTCCCATACTTCTGAACTTCATGCTTGTTGTTATTTTGTTGTGTTCCCTCGCGAGAAAAAGACAAGCAAGGCAAAAAAGTGGCAGCTCACTTTTTGGCGGAAAGCCAATAGCTCCTTTCCTTGTTTTTGAAAAGGAAGGTGTCTTACCCTTGTTAGCCCGTCGATGTGTCCTAGCTATCAATTTTGAAGAGAACAATTTTTCTCACTACAATGTTTTTTTTTTAATAATCAGCTAAAAAATTCGAAGATGGGATTTTAATAATATTACAGTTACACAAACGACGCTGAAATTAATATAATTAATGAGTTGCGCTAACTGTTTGTCTAACTAGACACAGTAAATTGATTAAATGCGTAGCTACCAAAATTGTAAGGAGCACTATAGACTTCCAAAGTCGTTGAGACGTGTTTTGAAATTCGTGTATATTTGTCAAATTTTATAAATATATTCAATTAACAATTATGAGATCTTGACGTTTGATTCGTACGATAAAAGAACTGCTAAGTATTCCAAGATGTCAAATATTATATTGTTTGTCAAATGAAATATTAATATTATGACAGAGAGCGAGACTTAAATTTAAATTACATGTCATTATAATTGCAAATAATGAAAACAAAACTCAACTTGAATAAAAACTACCCTTTTTATTTTTCAACTGTGACGATGATTTTCATTCTCGAACCGTAACGAAACAAACAAACGGGCGATAGTACGACCAAGGCAGGTTTATAAGTGACGTGTTTGCAAATGTTTTTCGCGATTTGTATTGCTTGCTTCGGAAACTGTGTTTGGAGCTAACTACCTGTACTTATGGCTGCGTGTTTCGGTTTCATGTTTTGAGTGACCAGTGACACTGCCAAATTGCTTCCACGCACGCAACACGTAAACTCGAAAATTAAAATGCATATACAGTTTTGTTCGTTTCACGTCTGTTTACCGTGAATAAAATTTTGCATCCTGGCTCCCCTCCCTTGACTTGCTGTGATCACCCCCACCCTCCTCTCCAACATGGCTCAACTTTAACTTCCTAAAAGTGACAAAGGACAAATAGTTTCTCTATGAAAATTGAAAATGAACAGCACTGCAAGAAAAAAAGTGTTTTTTTTTGGTACCCTAGAATCCGAGGTTTAGGTTGCAAAAGTCTTTGTTTTTTTTGTTTTTTTTTGAAAAGGGCAAAATTGTAGCCTTTTATCACTTGTGAATGCTACCACTGACGAAATCTGAACATCAGTATGGATTTTTCCATAAACAACGGCCATAGCAACCATTGTATACATTTATTAAATGCGGAAGAATGACTCTCTATAAGGTGAATCCCTTGCACAAACCGATGTCAGTGTCCTTCTAGAGAGAAACACCTGCCTGCCTGAGAAATTAAAAGGGGAAATTTTGGTGTCTGGGTTTTAACTGACGAAACCTGTCCCAGTTCTTACAGAAAACCTTTTGTTTTTAGCAGGAATGCCGTTCAACTTAAATTTAGGGGTGATAAATTTCATTTGACAACAGCTTTATGGCAATAAGCGACGACTTACTGTCGACAATTCATTCCTTTCCTTTATCTCTATCTCGTTCATCCTTTATCTTGTTTTTCTCCCTTGCATTTTAACCTATTGTTCTGAAATTTTCGTCAATATTAAAGTACTTTTTTGGGTGCAATGAACTAAAAAAAGTGTATACATGTTTGGAATATGTCTCATTAAGTGACTCTTTGTCTTATAATTATTTTCTGTTCCCTTACGTTCTGGGAAAAAGGTTTTAAAAAATCGTATGAAGGAAAACTGGCTAATTTTTCAAGTTGATTGCACACTTACGCCATTTATGTACATATTACAGTTGGCTCGATACTTTTCCAACCGTGCATTAGTAAGTTATCGTTGTTACCATGAACATCACTTTTTCTAACTTAATAGGCTAGTTAATCATTAACTATTGTGACATGTGACCTGAAAAGACTCGCATTGAAGTAAGGGCGTGAAGCCCTATGAAATGATGGTAGACTGTTTCACACAAAGTTCTGTTCTAAAGAAATCATTTTTTGAGTATATACTACCTTAAAGTGAACCAATTACATTTAGCTACATTTAATAAGATTTGCATAATAGAAACAAAGAATTTCAACTGAATCTTAATTCCAAAACGTGACTAAATAATCAAAGTTGAAATTTCATATATATGTCTGCACCGCAATCCGTTCATCTTCAGATGCAGTAGTTACATGTGACAAGATTGAAAATGATACCCTGGAAGTGAAGGTTAAGACGGAGCCGGAGCAATAGCGTGTTGGAATGTCACAATTTACTCTATGTGGCGGAAACTGCACAAATTGTATTTATCATAGCTATTGAGTTCCGCGAAATACCTTCGATCAAATATCACTCTTGTGTCATAACCAATGTTAGAGCCCCTTGAAAAGGTCTAGTAAGACAGTGGAGTCATAAATTGAAACGGGTGTTACTTGCAACCTCTCCTAACTGAGTGTCGTACATTTCCCTTAATGCTTAATCAGAGAATTTCGTGAAAATCAACACAATATCTCCTAGCTAGTTTTTCAATAAGTGGGAATTAAATTTCGAGACTGTCGAATTAATTAAACCCCAATTTGTCATCGGGATATCAAATTGCAACCCACATCAACAAAGTCTGGAATGTGTCTTCCCGTCAACCCCGCGCGCTGACTCGTTTACTGCAAATGAGCGAGTAAGAGAGACGACTGGGGACGAGTCAGGGAAAACGGTGCAGATATATCAGTAGCCGTCATGTTTGACAGCTGGAGGGGGATGGAGGACGGGTTGTTCCTCTTATATAGGCCTTAGAGGTACTTGCGCCCTAAAAGTGTATGGTTATTAGCCTTTTTCAGGCTCCTGCCTTTTTGGACTGAGATTGGGGATGTCTTGCCTACTGGCCAGGGAACAGTTTTTGATCACTTCTGATCTGAAAAAGGTACGTTTTGCCTGCTGGTCTGGGATAGGGCACAGATTTTAAACATTTTGGTCTAAAATAGGCATGTAATTCATGTTAGAGTAGTTACCAAACATAGTCTCCTTGACTTTGGTGATGACTTCAATTCCGCTGAGGTTGTCGAAACGTCAGTCAATGTCATCACAAACAGTCCTTCTCAGGACTACCCCCACCAGGACAATTGTAATTTTCCGGCCTATGATAGTCTCCTGTATTTCCACCTTACCATCAGGGGTACAGTAAGAACATTATGGGGGACTATGTGTTTGGTAAAAATAAACTAGGTTTGTTTGCCAACTGACCTTAGAAATAAGGCATGGATTTTGATGGATGCCAGCTGGTCTGATATCGGTTGTAACTAGTTTTAAGGGAAAGATTTAGGGTATAGGTCCGTAATAGGTTACGCAATAATGATATATTTTGGTCTGAATGGTTAGGTTCTGGTATAGTAAGGAGCATAAATGGGCTCCACTCCCCCTCTTACCCACGGTACCTCCATGGGGCACACACCCATGGAATACCTTTCCATGGGTGTGACCCAGGGAGGTTGGGATTTCTCTTTATTATTTTATTTTCCTTGTGACTAACTCGTGGTCTTGCTTGAATGGGCAAATTCCTGTCGCATGCGTCTGCGTTTCCTGTAGCTTAAACGTCACGGAACCCAGACACTTGATCTTCTCTACTTTCTTGAGTGTCTTGATGGATCCGCCTGAGGGGATGAATGACGAAGCCGCTTTTCACGGTCCTTCAATCAGGGAGAATGTTCTTAAAAACGTGAAGAAACGCATACCTATGAGGCGTTAATCGCTTTAAATAATTGCAAAGAATTTTTACTATCACTACTGTTATATAATCAAATGTTTTTCATTCTTTGTTGCTTTTACAATGTATTTAATATTATTACTGTTATCATTCGATTGATTTGTAAAACAAGCATTCAACATAAAGTTATGTAATGGCCTTTTGAGGGGGTCTACTATATCAAGCATTTCTGCTTTTCTGTAGACTCCTCACCACTTTTGATTTTAAAAGCTTGTCACTGAGATTATTTATAATATATTTTTGTATTAAAAGTGATGGAAGCAATAAAGTTGAAAGTTGAAAGTATATATTTCAAAGAAAAATGCTGTATCATTTTTGTCACGCATCTTAGGATTGTTGACAGCGTGACAGAACTATGCACGTGACTAGACATCGCTTCGTGTCAGTATTCATATCAGAAACCAGTGCATCCATTCTCCAATATTCCGTTCTCTCTTCTATTTACCATTAAGTCAAATATAACGTCAATATCTGGTATTTGTTTTGTTTTACAAGACAGGAATGATTTCCACAAAACAATTCCATAAGCGTCTAAACGTTACCGTGGCAACCACTCAGGAAAGCGTTATCATCGTCAAAACAAGGCAAAATAGCTCTGACGAAGCACAATGATGCCTTCCAAAAATTCTGTATAAAACAAATATGTAGATGCATAGGCGATAAGTAATCTTTCCTGTTAAAATGCCTCACTACAAAATTTACTAAATTTTCTAAAATTGGCACTTTAGAAAAACTTTACTAACGCACTGTACCAAAGGAAAGTGCCGGCTTCTTAATGGCTCCTCTGAATAGTCATATTTCACGATTTTATCCATAGACTGAAACCTTAGAACTGCACAACTGAGGCATGAAAACGATTCAAACGTTTGACCTCAGGAGATGAATAGGTTAACAATTAATACTAGAAAAACAACTGGATTAGGTTTTTAAAAAATGTTGTGATTTTATAGGTCGCGTGGAAGGGTATATATTGTGACAAAACTCCTTTTATCTCTTGACCGCCGAATCAATAGGGAATTATTTCAATATTTTTGAGTAGAATAGTTTAGTGTAATTCAAAAATAATGATTTTGCATCACAAGTTGCATAAATATTTAAATCCTCTCTTTGGGGTGATGGAGGCGTGACTGAATTAATATATCGCGGTATTTTAATAAATATATCTGCAATACGTACCATTCCTATTTGGATAAATTTCCGTATCTAGGATGTTTTATACAAGGGCGGTGGATGTGACGTTATAAGGCTACTGAAAAGAACTTATTTTTAGAAGTGACTGCCAATTTACTGGTATGAAAACAAAACACAAAGAAAACTAAAACATTTAAGGCGAGCAGAAATTAACGTTTAAGTCACGCTTCGCCGGATTGGAAAAAAGATGGGGGAGGGGAGGGTTAAACGTTGAGACTTGGGAACTTTGGCACTTACAAAGTAATAGAAAAAAGAATACAACAAATATTTTTTGGCCTTATTATTTTACATCTGGGCATACACTAGCTTGCGTTTTGCGCCACATTCTCTCAGTAGAATGCAACAATTGCAAGCTGTGGCATTTGTTTTTCAACTCTCCCCTCCTCTCCCCTTCCTTCACCTCCTCACCCCTCTCCCCAGGGATTTTTTTTAATTGAATCAACACATTCATTCAAACTATGCCCGCTCCCCAGAGGTGACGATTTTGTCTGTGATTAAAAATTACATATGTACACAAAAACTCATTCCCAAAATAGCCAGGTCGCAGTGAAGACGTGTTCTCTCGTGAGCATCAGAACTGTGAAGAAACTTAATATTTTAAGGGGCAATTACTCTGGGACTTGCCATTTGATGAAGACGTTGCAGCAACGGTCGTGCTACTTATGAAAAGAGTGATTCAACGAGGTCAACATAAGGCACGATTCTGCTTGTTTATAGGTGGGTGTTAGAAGTGGCAACTTGTGTGACATAATCGTGAAGATCCATCGAGACGGTAGAGAGAGAAAGAGAGGAAAACTTGATACTGTATTAAATACAGCACTCAAACCACTGATACGCTTTCCAACGGAAGCAACATCGCTGAACGCGATACTACGTAACTGCACAGTAAGGCAACTGCGTAAACAGAACCAAGCAGACAATCATGTGTGAACATAACAATAACACCTTGCCTAAGGATACATGCCAAACACACCCCATTAAACCCTCGTCGGATTTCTTTGATCAATGGAGTGTGCTGGACAATATTGACGAGGAGGCCTTAAAGAAACTTATTTGCGAGTTTGGACTCGAGCTACAGCACGAATTACCCGAGTTAAAAGGATCCCTTCATTTAACGGTTAATATAGAGGAGGAGGAAGACCCTGAACGCTGAGTTTGTAAATTTATCGGTAACACAGCGTATCCTCAATGAGACAAATGGAGTACGGTCACCAGAAACTAACGCTTCTACATGAAGTTAAAATTGTTTGGTAAAATTCAAACAAAAATGTACAGCTAATGATATCGTTAATACTACAAAATCTACGCTAGATTGAATCGCCCGAAGGGTTACGCAGGCGCACTCAAGCGTGAAGATAGTTCAAACGTGTTGAAAGCCATGTGTAATGTTTCCCTACACGTAAGCTTAACCAGACACTCAGAAGAGCTGATTGGATTTCCTTGACACAGAACGTCAGAACAGTTAAATTTACGACAAATGTATTTACAGATTAAATGCAATTTGAAGAGTATTGAGGCAAGGCTACTTGAGATTCCTGGCCCTCTGCCCGTATGTGGCATGCAAGCATCATTAGAAGTATATGTAGAGTTATAGTAGAATATATGTGAAAAATTTCTGAACGCAACTGGCAAGATAGATGTGTTGTTATCCGGGTTCAAGAAAAACGCTCTTGAAAGAATCAAGAAAGAGAGCCAGGTCACTTGACACTTAAAAAAATGAGAAACACTAAAGATGCAAACTCGTAATTAGAATGATTGAATAATAAGATAATCACTAGATAAGTAAATAGATTTTATGCCATTTGCAAAATGTGCTCTGACAGTATTTAGTTAATTCCTAAAACAAAGAGAATTAACTTGGGAATTTTGGTATAGTATGGCTCAAATAAAACTCCAGAATATTAAAGCAAGAAACTGGTAATTTCAGCACACCATCCACTGAATGCTTTTTCATCTGTTTCCGGCATGTACTCGAGACCGCTCGTTTGCAAATTGAAAAGGGTATGCTTTCGTTCAGAACCAAATATTTTCTGTTTCTTTTGTGTGACATCATGCTTACAATTGCATTCAATTATTGCGTAACACAGAATTCAGGCATTAATTTAGGCCCAATTAGGACATTTCAGAAACATTTGATTTTCAAAGTACTGTTCCATTTCTAGACCGAATGATCACAAAAAGGCATAGGTTAATCCCTGTTTACACCGCTTAAACTGGCCATGAATAGCAAGCAATCTACCGTTCGACAGCCAATCAAATCACAGGAAATAAATTCCCGCCAAAAGCTAAACTCTCAGGGTCTGTCATTTGATGCGTGTCAAATACTTGTGGTCACTTGGGGCGAGGAAGCATTCATTTGCAAACTGGCCTGCGGAGCAACGTGCCTGGCGATATTTCCTAAGGCTTGTTTACAATCTGCCTGCAGAATTTCGAGTGGAATATGGACTTTTATAGTGCAAGGCTAAATTTTGGAGTGCTCCCATTGGTCGAAATCGATTACGTGACGCGATGGTGTAGGTCTTCAGAGGGTGCCTGACAGCGCATGGTTGCCCGTTTGTGGAAATTTTCACTCAAAATTTAGAGCGGTACAATAAAAACAATAGAGTCCTTCTGTCTCAGGCCGTATGTGTGATAGCTTCCCTCGCAAAAACATTTGTTATGAACATCAAATTTAAATAGGGCTTCCGGAGCGGAATAGGCATTTTGCGGCAGAATCCGACAGAATAGAGCATTTTCCTTTTTTAAAAAGTTTTCATCTATTTGGAGAGGGAAAAATTGAAATTCTTACGCATGGAGGCTGCATCGCTGAGCTTAGCCTTATTACCGGTCGACTAGCTTGCGTTGAGAAGTTTCCTGGCGTGTGCAAGTCGGCCAGTTTGCTTTCAGTTACTTTAGGAAGGGGCTTGTGCAATTGTGGAAGTCTACGACGAGCTCACCGCAAGAAAACCCAGCTTCATTGACCTGCTCGCCTGTTAGCCAATCAAAAGCGATTGTGTTATGCTAAACTTCACCAATAAACAATACAACATCTTTTCAGGAGCTGACCTTTTTTGGAGACATTAGCAAACGTTTCATCATTTTTGAAAAGTTTGTTTTTTTAAGCAACCTTCCGAGCAGGAAAGGCCACCAAGTGGGCAGAATCGCTGGGTAGAAGCGGCGAATGTGAACAAGCCTTCATTTTTCGGACTTAAGCGATGCGGTTCGCTTAGACGGATCTTTTCGGAAGACCCGAAACCGCCTGAGATATTCTTGTAAATAACTAGAGTTTTCATTTGGCGAATTGTTACATGGAAAGATTCATTTCTGTTGCTTTTCGGAAGTGCAAGTGTGTTCGTTGGGAGTGCGAGGTAAGATCAGCTGGTGTTTTTCATTACAGCCGTCAGAAGCTAAGACATTGGGGGATACAATTGTAATGATTCCCTTCCTAAATTTAATAATAATAGTAATGATAATGATAATGATAATGATAATGATAATGATAATGATAATGATAATGATAATGATAATGATAATGATAATGATAATGATAATAATAAAATACCCACTGATTCGGAGGGAAATCTAAAGATTACGCTATTCCATGGAAGAAACCACAAGAACTAGTAAGCCGAGCACGAAGTAAGAAATAACTTCAAGTGATAGATGATTAATAGAAAACGTTCTTGTCAAACTAATCGAGGCAATTTTAGACCACTACAACTCCGTCTACGATGAATATATCGGAGAAACTAAACGTCACCTCAAAGAAAGCTTTAATGAACATAGGTGAGCCATTATCAACACCTCCAGCTATAATCCGACCCCGGTCTCACTTTATTACTAGTAATCATACGGTTAATCATATGCTTCTTATACCACTTGAAAAATTATATACTAAACGTGATTCAGTTAGAAAGGCTCGTGAGACATTCCTCATCTACCGAGGAAACACACTGGAGCCTGGAGGTCTTAACAGAAGAAATGAAAATAATGTAATCCAACCAGCTTTTTCGTTATCTCTATTCTACTGTATTTCGGTTTTTATTTCATGTATTTTTCAGTATTTTTTACACATCACGTTGCCATGTCATGTTATTTCCGGTTTATTATATAAAGACCATGTAAATGCGCGTTTCATTCAATAAACCTGAAGAAGGCTGGTGTTGGCTAGCCGAAATATTGTATTTACGCCTTTTGCACGTTGTCTGACCAGTCTTTGCAGTATTTCTATGTTTAATCGAGGCAGTAGTCCAGGAGCTCCCTAACCTAACCTTATTTCATTTCGAATTCTTTGATAAGAAAGGTTATGTTAATATCTCTGGAAAAAATAAACAGATAACCAAAAAATAAATTATCCATTAAGTATTTACCCTCTTTTTTTATAAGAACGCGTAAAATTTGGCTGAGCCTGAGGACGTTCTTATTTTCGCCCATACATTTTCTTAAATTTGGGGGCAAATCTCAGCCTCAACGTTCTTGTTAAAATGGTTCTTATACAAAAAGAGTGTATACTAGTGGTATTTACAACCACACGAAGAATCTACTCTCTCCTCCACGCACAGAGGCCTTCTGAAGTCGCGCCTTGACTGCACACTTGGAAAAAACGCGCGGAGGCTGGGTAATAGGAGAGAGAAGAATCTACCAAAGTCACCACAGACAACTTGTAAGTAGTCAAGAAAAAAAGTAAGACAATTGTAGTCAAGTAAATAGTAAGAATATGCAAACCATGGGATGGTAAAATTTAACACAAAAGTGTTAACTTTGTACCATTGAAGAGACAAAATACATTGTAGGAAATGTAAAACCATACTATTTCAATTAACGTTGTCGGATTTTAAAGCCTCGAACTATATTTGTGACTCGGCTGTAATTTCATGGTTGTCGCTGCCATAGGATGGGTGAAAGTACCATTATCCTATGTGGTTTATTTTTTGTCGGAGTGAGCCAGGAAATTGATAAATGCATTAATAAAATACTTTGTATGAATAAATCACTTTGCGGTCTTATCGCGTAGGCTTTCCGACATTGTTTGAAATACTTGTATTAATTCCCTGGGAAAACCCATTCTTACTCAGCGAACTTCAACATGTGAATTTGACACTTTTTATTAAGCCACTACATTCAGACTTTCTAATTATGTATTGAAACTCTTTGAATAAATTTACCATATTCAGAAATCCATTGTAACTGACGATGATGGAAGTTTCCGTCGAAACTTCCTTTCAAATTACTGAGTCGTTTTGGTATTGAAAATCTCGATTTCCTTCTTTAATTCTCTAATTATGTGTACTCGGATCCTAGAAAATGCCAGGCGGTTTTTATTTAGATTTATTTTAGCTCATTCGCACCCTTTTATTTGTTGGAATAAAAGCAGCACTTGATTCACGTGTATCTCAGGGGAATGGTATTATTGTACGAGCTTATAAAACTGTTGACAATTATCCAAACCGTCTCATCCATTGTAAGGGAAATTAGCGCATGTTCCCCTGGGAAGCCATGTATATGCAAATTCAACTAAAACTAACAACCAACAAGTTTTTGGGCACGTTGGCCTTTGTGAAAATGGAAACTTCAAATGGACGGAGAGCCTTAAAGATCTATTTACTAGTCGCTTCGATCGCACTGGTTTCTCCACGAAGTTGTAGTAACACGCCTTTTTATGTCAATTGCAAGAACGGCGATGTCGTTTTAGCTGGACTTTTCAGCATTCACGAGAAAACAACTAATGACGAATGTGACAATGTTTTAAACCCTCAACAATTAGCCAGTGCAGAAGCCATGGTCTATGCAATTGAACAGGTCAACAAGAACCCTTATCTACTTCCAAATATAACGCTGGGGTATCGTATTTTCGACAGTTGTGGAATTCCTGCAAGGGCAAATACCATAGCGTTTTCATTCGTGATGAATAACGCTTTGAATAAACACTTCCAAGAGTTAAACGCAACGCAAGAGGAGATTTATGATTTATTGCCGGTAAATATCTCAAAACAACCAATCGCGCTGGCAATAGGCCCAGTTGATTTTGCAAGTTCGGTTGTCGTGGCCAGTACACTCCAAATTGGGAACATACCTTTTATCAGCCCTTCGGCTACAAGCGATGAACTCAGCCAGTCACATTACAGGACGTTTTTCCGTACTGTGCCACCGGACAGTCAACAAGCCAAGGCAATAAGCGACATTATTGAGTATTTCAACTGGACTTATATCGCGATTATCGGGAGTGACACTTCTTACGGGAGATACGGAGTGCGAGCTTTGGAAAATGAGGCTCATGAGAGGGAAACTTACTGTATACATAGCATAGAATATTTTCCGCCGTCAGGCTACGAACGCAAAATTCAAAGAATCCTTGCAAAGCTAAAAAGAGCTGTAAACGTCCAAGTTGTTGTGCTCTGGGGTGGTGATATCTCAAGCATTCAACACGTTTTTCAGGAGTCGTATAAACTGGAGTTATTTGATCGCACATGGATAGCCCCGGACGGATGGTCTGAAACGGCATCTTTATTCACCCCGGAGTTTTCAGCGGTGATTGGAGGATTCGTAGGAACGACATTCCGGCAATTCAATGTCTCCAGCTTTGACAAGCATCTCCTAGAAACCAACTCGTCTTCACTACGTATTAAGGACAACATGTGGTGGAAAGAATTTTGGCAAAGTGTAAATAATTGCTCCAAATTAGTCTGGAAAGGTTGCGGGAAAAACATGACTAAAATGAGCGTAGATTTGGTTTCAGTTGTGCAGACTTCAAGCATAGCTTATGTTATGGATGCAGTACAAGCAGCTGCGCTTGCTATTGACTCGGTCTACCGCTGCCAACACGACCAACTCAAGTTGTCGCAAGTCACGTGCACAGGCTCTCAGTCTAATATTCACTCCAGGGACGTGTTACACGCATTGACACAGGTCGAGTTTCAAGGCATCACGGGAAGTATAAACTTCAACCATAACGGAGATTCCTTGCGCTCAGCAGCATACGATGTCGTAAACCTTCAGGTCTTGCCCAGGGGCACTCCTCTACTCGAGAAAGTTGGGAACTGGGACAGAGTTCTGAAGGAGAAGTTGCAATTGAAGAAGGATTGGTTAGTCTGGAAAAATGGAAGCACAGTCATCCCAACTTCTCGTTGCAGTGAGTTTTGTCGTCCAGGTACAAGACAAACTTCGCCAGTGGCTTGCTGCTGGGAGTGTATTTCATGCCCCTCTGAGACAATAAGCACAGCTTACAGCTCAACAAACTGCACCCCTTGCCAAGCCGATGAAAAATCTGTCAACAGTAACACACTGTGCGAGAAGCTCCCTTTCGATAACTTAACTTGGAAGGATAGTAGAGGGGTAATCTTGGCTGTAATTGCAGTAATTGGGGTCATCTTGACTTTATTTGCGCTTGGAGTCTTCCTAAAATACCGCGACACTCCAGTTGTAAAATCGTCAAATCGACACCTTAGTTACGCATTTCTTTTGAGCATCCTCGTTGCATTTTTCTCTGCCAGTGTTCTTATAAATGGGCCAACAATGTTTTCGTGTGTTACATACTTCCTTCTTGATACCATGTTCTTCAACCTTTGCGTTTCCATTTTATTCCTGAAAACCAGCCGCTTGGTACACGTATTCAACTTTCAAGCGCTTAAATCTCACTGGTTTTACAACAGAAGTTACCAATTCATAGCTCTTGGTATCCTTAACCTCTTTCCTGTTGCCTTAATCACAGTGTTTCTCATAATGAGGCCACCTTCGCTTTATATGACCATTGTACCTTTTCAGTACAAGATTTTACAATGCAGAGTTATTGGCACCACAGAGATCATCGTGTGGTGTGCAGTGAGTACGTACGAGCTCATCCTATCTTTGATGGTCGCGTATTACGCCTTCAGAGCCAGAAAACTGCCTTCCAATTTCAACGAGACAAAGTATATTGCTTTCAATATGTACATACAGCTCATTACTCGTGCTACAACTCTCGTCATTTTCTCAAGCTTACAACCCGGTAGCTTCAGGGAAATTCTCTGCTGTATTGTGCAGCTTTGTAGCACCTACAGCTTCCTGCTCTGCATTTTCGCGCCAAAACTGTTCATCATTCTGCGGCACCCGGAGAGAAACACACCTGATTTTGTCAAAGCTGCCGTTGCGCGGAACACGATGGAACGAAGTTTGTCAAACTCGTTAATTTCATTGAGCGTCGTTTCTATAGCCGAGCAAGGAAGAAAATCAAGGTCCGATACATCATCTACTGGCTTATCAGTTACTCCTGGATGGCCTGTAATGGCGCGTACGCGCTATACGGAAAACAAAAGAGCAAAGGACCACGCCCTAAGACGAGACACGTGGCCGGATCATAGTTCCCTGACCGGAAATAATTCCAGAGATACGTGCGATGATCTGCAAATAGCAAATGGGGTGTGCAGTTTAACAAATCAGCAGGTTCAAGGAAATACTTCCGGCTTTCTTGAAGAAAATGGGATTATTGGTGCGGACAGCGAACACAAAATTGTTAATAACGCTGACCTTGCATATTGTAATGCTGTGATGCTAACGGAGAGTGTGAAAAACGGTATGCCAAGTGTTAGCTCAGCAAAACGGTGTTCCGACTTTGCTGAAAATACGCGCCTATGATGTTACAAAGTAGCCTGTGAGTAGACCCACTTTTCTCCCAGGGTTCATTGAAGAGGAGACTATTAATCCCACGTGTCGTGCAAAACACGCGTGCGCCGCATATTAAGACGCTTCGTACTACCGGCTGAAAGAAAATAAAGGAGAAAGAAGGAAAAGAGCTGTAAAAAGTCTAACTCTTGTTTAGCCCTGTTAAAGAGAGAGATTATACTAACAGCCTGACAATATCTGGCTTTGATAGCGTTTTATATGTGAACTTCGCAACTGTGAAGCAAGGGCGGTCTTAGCAAGCTAAGCAGTAACTGATCTTCTCTTTGAATATTTCACCAGATTCTAGAACGTACTGTGTCACGGATAAGTAAACCATTTGGTTTGTTTTTGTTTTTGTTTGTTTTTGTTTTTTGTTTTTGTTTTTGTCGATTTTCACTGACAGTCTTAAAAGCTACACCCAAAATAATATTTTAATTACGAGCCAAGATTTGGTTCTAAAGTGCAAGGATCTGCTTATCGGAGAAAACGTTCTGATTTTCTGAGAAGTACTGAGGAAAGCTTTAAAGTTGAAATTTGTATTTTGTTATATTACTACCCTAATAGTTTTAGCATAGGAGTTAAACGTAATTAAAGATTATGACATTAAAATTTAGAACTACCAAAGCAACTGTGAGTTGGCTGAAAAAAATTCTTTCTCCAACATTTGCGCTACACAATTTATTCAACTTGTAACTTGCTTTGCCGTTGTTTCCCGCGCTTGGCATCTGTAGTTTCGATATTGCTTGTCTTATGATTGGTCACATGAGGATTGTCTGCGTAAGAAAATGCTTTACCCTCGGCTTCCTTGTTATTTATAGTGATTGAGCTATCGTGTGATTGAGCAAAGTGCGAGCGGGATACTGAGTAGTGGCGGAAGTTGCAACATTGCTCGCAGGATTACGCGTAACAAAATTACAAGTAAAATGATAACATTGGTCACTTTGGGTAAAGTCTAGTCCGTGATGACCAAGTAAATCCTGACGGCTGATCAATTTTTAACAGATCGTGCTTTGCAATTGCAATCCAACGTTTTACCATTCGGCCAACTGTGAGTCACACCAGTCGAAGTTGCCAATAGTGGGCCAAATTATTTTGAGAGCTGGCATCGCGGGGCTGGTATACATTCTCGATAGAATAGAATGCGAGCAGTCCCCTCTTCTGCTCATGCTCAAGAGGAGCTCGTGAACACAGACGAAAGTCGGATGCCGCGTGGCGCGCGCGCGCGAGTTACGTTTCTACGCGGTGGTTGACTTTTCCTTTGCCGTAGTGCCAGCCTTCCATTCAGTTTTGTTCTAATCAGTGCACTTCGAGTGGCTTGAGCATGTCTACACCCGAGATCCGGCAATACTGAACCAGTGCGGTTTATTTACGCGTCGCGTAGACCTCTGCATCCAAAGGTTATTAGTGTTCTAATGGCATCATCCAACAATGGCTTTAGAATGAACATTTCACGCTTTCTTATGAACTCAAACTTTCTTGGCTATCTCGAGCTCCGATCACTTCATCAATATTTTCCCACCGAGAAGACTGGGTACTATAAACATTTCGCTGTCCTTTGTGACTGCGGTCTCGAGTGGAATTCATTTCGTATGAAATGTTCAAGGAAACGTCGGGTTAATTCGAAGTTTCGCTCGAAGTGAAATTGTTCGATCAACGAAAGTTATGGACTCTGACAGCGATAGTACTGTGGGTGACATTTACGAAGTTGAGAGAATCCTAGATGCTAAAAAGAAGGTGAGTAAAGTTGTGTTTGCAAAATTTTGTCTTCCTTTCTGTATGGCGGTATACATGCGGGAATCGTGTTAACCGTAAGCTAAATATCATTAAGTATTTATTGAACAAGCAATTATTCTTTTGCACTTCCCAGTGTCAAGCTTGATCCTTTCACTCTAAAAAGTGTTCAAGTTTAAAAATATAAGATTCTATTTTTCAGGTTATTTACGAACAAGGTCACCGCTAAACAAATTTTCAATAGAAGTTGTCATTTGTATTGTTCATTTAGGGTTTTCAACCACTCGCCAAAAAGTTTATAGGTCTTCATGTAGGAGTGAAAGAATCCAAGTTATGCGTTCCATTCCGAGTAATGGCGAAAATTAACAAACACTGTGAATACTTGAAGCATAAATGCGAGTGCTAGTTGACAGAGTTCTATTATGCACCTATCAATGTAAATCCCGTGGGGGGGGAGTGCGGGCCAGGGGTGGGGATTTGACAGAAAAGTAAAAATCGCAGTCAAATTCCCGAGGGTGGGAAAAATATTTTGTTCAAATGTACCTAAGAAGACCCACCCAGGGGCAGAATTCGAAAACAAACTAACAAGTACTTTCTACATACCTTTATTTTCTGTCAATCCAACCTTCAACTGATAAAGAAATTCCTCATAGTCTTTAGATAAATAACTTGATTTAAAGTATTAAAACGTGATGGTAAACTGTCAATGTCATTTTTAATTCTCCCTTGCTGCTTTCCCAACAAAGCCACTATATAATATCCTATAAATGTATTTAATTTACATCTTTGTGTAAAATGGGGGTGACAGGCCTGCACGACTCCCACGCACGTGTATTAGCCTTGATTATAGTTTTGCTTTGACGAGTATATCTTTCAGTGAACGCCCCCTCTTGTAAGATACTATGGGCGGTTCTCTGAAAATTTCATTTAACCGCGGTTGTTGTTCTATAAAATGCCAGTTTTTCATGAGTATTTGTTTCAAGTTAGGCACTGATGGGTGGTATTCTGTGACGAAAGGCAAGAAACGTACCTTTATACAATGAAGCATATGATCCAAAGCCACGAGAAGGAAGAACTTGGTAACCGCGTCTGAAGATTGGATCCAGGCGCTTCCCGGTCAAAGTCAAATGTCCCAACCCCCGGGACGCGACCCGAAGTCAAATGCCCGACAGAGGGGATCGTTCTTGTTGTCAAATCCCGTGCCTTTGCCCGCACTCCCCCCACGCGGGATTTACATTGATAGGTGCATTATGTGGCCGCGTATTTATTGCTACGACCTGTACAAAGCTACGATTTCTACATTCGAATTCTCGATTGTGCCCTCAATAATTATAAAACACGTGCGGTGTGAGCTGAGAATATAAGGCTGTTATTTATTTATTTATTTATCTATTTATCTATTTATTTATGAGTTGTGACTTGATTATTCATCACTGCTTTTTGAATTTTTCGTGATATTCATGTTAACACAATAAAGTCAATTTCTGGTTTAATTTATAATCGTGGGTTAAAAGATATTTGTAGATCTGTTTGTTTATAGTACTAAGAGCCTTCCATCAGCTATAAAGTGACAAAATATATAAACAAAAATACATAGAGCTAGTACAAAATGGCTGTGTATGATGTGGGGTGAGCTTACAGACTCTATGTCCCAAAGAGGCAATCCCTGAAAATCATACCAAAGTTAACTACAGATGCTTAGCAAGTTTGGCAAGTTAATAGAGGCCTTTCAATATGAGCTTTCCTTTATTAGCATTTATCATTTTGTTTTTTTTTTATATTGTAAATTTGCATAGTGTTTGATTATAAGTCTAGTCCCCAGTGAACTCTGTGAGTTTTCTTTAATTCTTGTTTAAAGAAACTTCCTCAGTTAATATTTGGAGCTTCCATTGTGACTTTTGTCTTTGGAGCTAGGTCGCAATTCGGACGAAAGTTCTGTTCTGTTTTTTACCCAAAACTTTTAGCATTCAATAGCTCTTTTTTTTCCTCTAGTACAATTTCTTTGGTTTGTGATACCTTAATAAAAGGGCGACCCTAAAACGCGGAATGGCGGAATGACGGAACGGCGGAACGGCGGAAAATTACCCCAAATCCTAAAACGCGGAATGGCGGAAAATTACCCCAAATCCTAAAACGCGGAATGGCGGAAAATCACCCCAAATCCTAAAACGCGGAATGGCGGAAAATCCTATAACGCGGAATGGCGGAAAATCCTAAAACGCGGAATGGCGGAAAATCACCCCACATCCTAAAACGCGGAACGGCGGAAAATCACCCATAATCCTAAAACGCGGAACGTTAAAAATTGGAGGAAGCTAATAAATCCCTGAAAGTAACGACCCTCCGAAAGTAACGATGCCCGCGATAGTAGCGACCCCCAAATTGATTCAATGCTTATCATCTACAGATGAACGAAAGAATATAGACGGCAATGGCGTGATTTAAAGACATTGATAAACAAGATATCTGTACACGCATACCCAGAGTTCACACATTCGTACTGCCAAAAATTCACGGTTTTTATGTAGTGGCATTGTTTTCATTATGTTGACTGAAACTCCGAGTAAAGCAGAGTACGTAACGTATTAATTAGGAGTCTATCTTTTTGTCGAGGGTAGAGAGGGTCGAGGGTTTCATGTCGAGGGTCGAGGGTACCATGTTGAGGGTCTAGGGTAACTTTGTTTTCCCAAGAAAAATTAAACCGAATTTAACTAAAATAATTAAATATAATTAAAGAAAAAAAAATTGATTTCTAAGCTTTGAGCTGTCCGTGTGTTTCATGCTTTCAACGGTGCCGACCACTTTAAAATTATCTTCAGTCTACGATCTTTTTAAATACGTAAAATATAGCCTTCCCCGATAACATAGGAGGCCGCAAATTAACACCGAAAAAAGGCTTTTTCACGAATAAACTCAACCTTCATCTGGGCTCGCGAATGCCCTGAAGGAGGCGAAGAACGATTTCTTTCCATTGCTTTCTTCCTACGTTGTCTTACTTTCTGCTTTCAAAATATATTTTTGATTTTAGAATAAGTATTTAGTATTTTAGTATAAAAATAACAAATCTTGATTAACGACTCGACTGATAAACGATTGAGTGACTACAATAAAACAGTTAAATCGTTTATTTTTGACGCTGTGACTTTGAGATTATCTAAGTTACTGAGTAACCAATGTTTATGATAAACAATTAAATAAAAGAGAATCAGGAAGAGAAGTGCCATATCTGCAGATGTCTTCTGTTGTGTTTTACGGTAGTAAACTGTTGAAGGCGGGGGTGAAGTATGGGAATATGAAGTTAGTCACAATTCGCACTGTACAGGTGAGGGCTCGCGGGAAACCTTGCAGCTGAACATTAGCGCCATTTGGCTCAGCCTGACTGTTTTTTCGTCAAGCGAATCAGTGCCATGTAATTTTGTTTCCCACGTCTTAGGATTATGGGTGATTTTCCGCCGTTCCGCGTTTTAGGATTATGGGTGATTTTCCGCCGTTCCGCGTTTTAGGATGTGGGGTGATTTTCCGCCATTCCGCGTTTTAGGATTTTCCGCCATTCTGCGTTTTAGGATTTTCCGCCATTCCGCGTTTTAGGATTTGGGGTGATTTTCCGCCATTCCGCGTTTTAGGATTTGGGGTAATTTTCCGCCGTTCCGCCGTTCCGTCATTCCGCCATTCCGCGTTTTAGGGTCGCCGTAATAAAATGCTAAAATGGATATTTATGGGGGCACTGCAAAAACTGAGCCTAGTTCCTTCTCTGACTCTTATTTTTGATGCAGTATTTTAAAGAAGTATTTGTCATTGGCTAGAGAAAATGGACTGTATATTTTCTCAAAACAGACATTTTATGAAAGTTTACGGCTTCTTTTGTTATTTCTGTGATCTGAGCACTTACTTTCGTTAGATTGAAGGACACATTCATTTATTTGCAAGGCCTTAATTTATGCAGTAGGGAAAATGGGGGTCAAATACTTCACAATTTTGCCAAAACATGGCCTTTATTTTCGTTTTCCTTTCTTTTTACCACAAAAAGTGATAATAAGGCCTGTAAATTGTTTTGTTGGTAAAAGTAACACACTGACCTTTTGTAATCACTATCAATTTTATCTTGACAGATCCAATTTAAATGCACAAAATTAAAATCAACTAATGAAGAAAATCGTTCAGAAATATCAAATGAGTATTAAAGGCAGTGTAGCCATAACCATTACACCGTAATAAAATTAGTGATGCTCTTATACTTATGAATAAGTTACATTTTCAAGTAACCATGATTTTACACATTTTGATAAAAATATATTTTGTGTGAACTGTCAATGTCAGCAGAAAACATTGTCTATGATGTGGGTCCAATACAGGAGATCCCTGCTATCATGAGCATGCAAGAGAAACCAAAAATTGTTCAAGATAATGGGAGTTGATTTGTGCAACAGAAAATACCTGAGCACATCAGCCATGGGAAAATGAGTCTCAGTTTAAGAAAGTGGGGCTCATACAGTTTAGGCTGAGGTTTAAGATTGTAGGGTATAGTGTAGTATGATTATTATGTAACAATTACAATTCAGTTGAGGAGCCAACTATTGGTTCTTGAACTTAATTGCAATAAATTTATCAATTTAAGGTCAGAATTTAATTACTTCCCCAGAAGGCAGTTTATATTGCATGAGCACTTTGAGAATGTTTGAGAACATGGATTCCAGCTAACTCTGAAACCACTATGTATGGTAAAATAGTTGTTTTCAGTGTAAACTGGAGGTAACTTAATTCTTGTCACATGATTACCATGCTATTACATCTTGTTCACCATGTGATTGGTAAAGTTCAACTAGGGGTAAATAAAGTTCAATTCCCAACAGCATCTAGTCAACAAAGCAAATAGAAACAGGGACTTTTTGTCCTCAGAAAATGCCTTCTTGGACAACAATATGTGCAAATTACATTCTCTGAGGCCTAGTAAAACAAGGCATAATTGGAAAAGGAAAAAAGGCATAACTTGTTGCATGCTAGAGCCTTCTTGCCATGCAGTATGACCTGAAAGTGCCACTTAATTTACCTTTTAGAGCTTTTGCGTTATATCAGATGTTATACCAATCGATACCAAGACCATGTTTTAGACTTGGTCTGCAGACTGTAAAAAATTATCTCTATTTTATACCTGTTGTGTGGATTATAGCCAGTCTGTAGTCTGCAGTCCATGTGTTTTACTGAACAGCTGTGATATAAATCTACCTCCAGTTAATCTCCATTCACAGTGTTATGAGAGCTGAGGTCAATGTCTCATCAGTCGTGATACTCAGTAGGAAAAATGAAAGCAATTCATTTCATTTTTGATGGTTACTGGGCATGTTGTAAGAGTTGATCTTGATGTTTCCTGTCAATATACAAATTCCCCTTACTGTCTATAAAAATATTTTGTTAAGAGTTGTTTAAACATAAAGATAGATCTGTTCAGGCACATTGTTTCTGGAACCATGTGCTTTCTAGTGGGTGTTGTCCACAACTCATACTTGTTTACACATGCATAGGCAGGCTTTTAGGTGATATTCAGCACATTTTTATTGATTTGTACATTGTTCAGTTGGTTTCAGAAATCAAATCCAAACAAACCCTCACAAAATTATCTGCATGAACTCCTTTGTGTTTGATCCCTCACAAAATTGTCTGCGTGAACTCCTTTGTGTTTGATTACCAAACTTCAGTAGCAAAACCCAATCACACTGCCGTATTTCCTATGATCCTGATCACTGTTGGGGCTTAATTAAAGGATTAACTGACAAATGCTCTGTTGTATTCCCAAGGATGGAAAGTTTCATTACAAAGTACGCTGGGAGGGATATGGCTCAGAGGAAGATTCTTGGGAACCCTCTGACAACCTCCTTACATGCCAGGAGTTAGTGGACAGATATTGGGTAGAGAGAAAAGAAGGCTACAAGAAGCGTGGAAGGAAGCCAGTAAGTAAAAGATTTTATGGTTATCAGGTTGAGTGGAGTACAATTCGGGTGTAATCGAGCAAATTATTTCAAATCAGCTGAGCATGTCAAGCGAGGAAGTTTTTTAAAAAACTATACATGTAAGCACTTTTGATTATAACCATAAAAAGTTAAATTGGATAATTATCCCTGGATTGTTTGACACTAAGTTCAATTATCAATTGATGATATCAATGACAAATTCGAGATTAGAAAGTATTTGTGAACTTCTCTTTTACTGAAAGCATCAGGCAAATACTGGTTTTCTGTCAGTTTTGTGAACAGTTGAGTATTGAAAATCAGCAAATACTGTTCGCTGCTTTTTTTTATTTGTGTGTGTATAGATTCAGGACAAAAAAGTGCAGTCACCTGACTGATATGAAAGCAGCTCAGGTGTCAAAGTAAGCCTTTAAACCCCAATATCCACATGTATATTCTCCTCACTGTTCTCTATATATTTCTTATGTTACTAGTTGGGAGAATTTGATTAAACAACAACACATTTCATGTCTGGTGACCATTTACTTTATTCTCATGACCCTTATTACCTGTATATATTTGATCAACTAGTGATATTGTAAGGAGAATTTAGATGCTTGTCACTCTTGGGGCTCAAAGGGTTAAAGATGTCCATTTACAAAAAGTAACAATTGGATAGCTCCATGTGTGGTGACAGGTGGATTGTCCTCAATTTCAAGCTGTAGTCAGTACTGTGGTTTTTGCAGCTAAGACATGAGATGAGAGAAATCACTACCACACCCAAGCATACATTTGAGTAAATATGGGTACACTTTCAACATTCCTCAACCTTGATTTAGTTATGCTTCATAAATTTACCCAATCTTGGTAACATTATTAATTTCTTTCTCGTTTCTTTCCCTAATGCCATGTAAGCATATCCTGCAGTCTGAAGTACAGTTGGTGACCGTGAAAAACTGCTCTGCGAGATTAATCGGTTTTGCGTAGGATAAATCGTTCGTAGTTTATTCCAAAATTGCGCGTACTACACGACGCAACGCGATTCTGGTAGCGCGCGACGCGATTCTCGTAGCGCGCGACGCGACGCGCGTAAAGCGTAATTCGAGTCGCAACTGGCAACTTACTTTTGGGCGGTACTGTATGTAAGACACTTCAGGAGATGACCTGATGAAATGATTTTTGGTTTACTGTTAACCTTCTACAAGAGTTAAAGCACAAATTGGTCAAATTTTCTAAAATTTCCTCTTGAGAAAAACTGAAGCTTAACATTGACACAGGAAAGTACGGCTAAACAGCTTTTATTCGAAAAAGCACCATATTTTGCAGGATTTGAAAGGTTTGAAATGGTATTGTCAGAATTATTCTGAGTAATGTTTTCGAGACCTTTATTATAATGTGAACTCTTCAAACCCACTGGGGGACAAAGAGTTAACTGTTTATGTTAGTAAATGTTTGTGGAAGATAAATTGAAAGGAGCGCTTACAGAAAGACACATTCATTCAGCAAATCGTTATTGAGAGAGCTGAACACGCGTAAGTTGTCAAACAATTGTAGTTCCTTTTAGACAGAAACAAATACGATTTCAAAATACCTATAAGCAAACAGTACACGGGATAGAACAGCCTGACGGAGATTTCAGCGTAAGAAACCCAAGATTTAGCGGGATATACTTGAAGTAAAATTTAAATTACAGTTTGTTTTCATTCTACAGAAACGTCTTAAAGAAATAATTGAAGATGACAGTGATGGTAGTGATACGGAGGAGGGTCAAAAGGTTAGTTTTCTAGCAAAAGTTGGGTTTTATACGCTGACGCAGTGAGAAAAACTTAAGATATGCGAATAGTTATTTCCATGTCCAAATTAGACTGAGCGTAAAATAACAACTTGCACTTTAGAAAAAAAATAATAGAGATATAGAGGTCGGCTAACGCTTGGAAAAGAGACGCGCGCGTCACTTTTCCACTCGCCAGGCGACTTTCACGCGCGTGTGCATGTTCTTCTGGCTCGAGTATCCCTGTCGTCCTGAACGCGTTTATTTACGAAAGAAAAGATACACATGTGTAGCGAGACGGGACCTCCAGTGGTACAGCATTAATTCAAACGGTTTTTTTTGTCGCTATGGCAGTTATTATACAAACACTAAGGGCTCTATTAATTGAATCCGTTCGGCCAACCCGTTTTAAAGTTGCACTTCTTTACAAATCGTCTACTAATGGCCGACGCATTTTACAAATTTGATTCCTCATTCCAGTGAGCATGCTTGTAATTCGTCCATGCATCGTGACGCTTTCAAATAGATGTGTCGACTTTTGACACCTCATGAAGCATGTGTTGGCTCGTGAAGCCTTGGCCTTGTGATGATAGCATGCCCTGTCTTAAGATTTCGTTTATTTTATGTACCTTTAAACCTTGTGTTGGCTTGTGATCATAGCATTTGATACCTTAATAATGCCACTCGATGTACATCCATCCTCGATAACCAAGAAACAGATAGCAGGGCGGGAAACAAGAATAATCGGTGCGAGCGAAAGTTTACAAAAACGGCGAATTCGCTCGTTTTGTCTTCCCGTCCTAATTATTTCCATCAACGACTCAGTTATCACGTGATGGCTTTGGAAACTCGGCGATACATCATGGTGGCTTGTGGTACGATTTTATGATGTAAGGTTAAGTCGCACACGCATTCGTCGCATAACTGTAGGATGACGCAACTTGGACTAGTGCTATACATCCCCCCCCCTTGGGTGGGGTGCTAGTGCACCCCAACATTTTTTATCGGTATATTCTTGTCGCCCAAGCAGGAACTCCTCTCCTTGCAGCTGTCTTCTGATTGATTCGCATTGGTGCGTTTTGACGCAGGTGCTGTTTTTGGATTGCAAATTCTCCCCTGAAGTGTTTGTTACGCGTAATGGCGTATGCAGAGTAGAGTTTCTTGTCTAAGTAAATAGCACGACATAATGGAGAGACCACCTTGTCTCACTGACCTTTCGATCTTATGATTGAGAGACCAATATGCTACCCACGATACCTCGCGCCTTCAAGGCTTGTGATTTGGTAAGGTTAAGTAACCTGAGTAAGGTTTTGCATCCGGTTTCATTGTTGACTACTAAAAGGCCAGGTGACTAAAGGCAAAGAAATAGGGTAATCAAAAAGTGTTGCCGGTGATGTTTTGGCGCTCACGACTTGCGATACACAAGTTACTGGTCCTCAAATCGAGCACCAAATACCTTTCTAAAGAAGAGTTTTAAAAAACGTCCTTGGAAAAGTTTCTGAGAAGTGTATGGGTGAACGTTCTTCTCAACTCGACTACCTCCTTCAAATATGATCAGCCGATCACGATAAAAACAGTATGCCTCTCATTCAATTTTTTTCGTTTGGGTTCGTTTTCAATTGTGACTTTACTTCCATGCGCGCATTTTATTGCGCTTAGTAGACGAAAGCTTTATCCTCGAGGCTTTGTTTTGTTTTGTTTGTTTACTTGTTTGTTTGTTTGTTTTGACAATCCTGCTCAAAAAACGTGCTGTAAGAAACTTTTATGTGATCGTATTTTATGATTTTAGATTACCCTTAAAACTACAAGGAAATCTCATTAGTTACCAGACCCCGAGGGTAATTTAACATATGCGACTTGCGATAGTATTTAACTGTTAACAGTTTTTCATTCTATCGCTCGTGCATTCTCAGCGCTAGTTTACCTATAAATTTGAAACACCGATATACTGAGCGCGCAATCACGCAAGACGCTTAGCAGAATACAACGCCAAGAAGATCACATGCATGATAATATTTTTAAAACTGTTCCGCGAAATTACCGTTTGAGTCTCTTGCATGTCAGGTTTGTCTTTTAAAAATTGCGCTGAAGCAGTGAGCTTTTATTAAGTTAAAAAAAATGCGCCCAACTGAAGAAATTTCCCCTTTTGGCTCTATGTTTTGTCTTTGCTCGTTTCAAGAGATACTTAAGACTCCATTTGCTCAAACCTCGTGCGAGGAGACTTTCGAACGTTACTTTAAATTGTGAAATCAGTAGAAAGTGTACGGAAAATGATCTCTTTAGATTGCTCAATTGATTACTTGTAAAATTGCTATCGTTTTAGGATCAAAACTTGCTAAAACGATTTCATTTTCGATGTGTCTGTGAAAACAACATTTCAACTGAAATTTCAGGAGGATCTGGAAACAGGAAGATAGAAAAGCCACTTGTCAACTGGGATTTCCTCTACAACTACGCTATTTTATTATATATTTTAAAAATTATTATTGTAACTTGTGGTCTTTCCCTTTCTTCAGGATCAAAACGAGGAAGAAAGTGAAATGATTTTGCCACCACAAAAGCGGAAAAGAGGTCGTCCTCCCAAACAACGAATCTTGTCGGAGGGCGAAAAGCAGACCTTAGATCGATTAAGTTCGAGTTCTCCTGAATTAAGCGAAGAGAACGGAGCGAAGAAAAGACGAAGGCGGACGAACAAGGACGACGAATTTTCGACTCCTCTCTCTGCTCAATATTTACTCCTTGGCTGTGAAATTGCGCCTGTAGGAATGACTCGACAAGCCAGCAAAGAACTTGCTCTTATTTCGCTTCGGAAGAAGCAAGAATGCGAATCTATGACGAGCATTAAATCGGAAGCACGAACGGCTACCGAAGAAGCATCATCGTCGAAAACGAAGCAAGATGGCCTTGCCCAGTCGGAAAAAAGGGAAACTGACGGTGTCGAAACTAAGAATGTTAGTTCGAAAGAGGATGAATTTGAAGTAATTGAAATTTCCTCTCAGAGTACAGAAGAGGACGAAGAACAAAGTTCTTCACAAAATTCTGAGCGGGTGATAAAAGAGTACATTGTGATATCTTCACAAAGTGAGTCGGAGGGAGAGGAGGAAGGAGTGCCTACAAAACCCGCGCAAGATTCCTCAAAAACGCCGTTGAAAAAGAATGAAAAAGAGACATCTTTAAACGTGGATACAGAAAAAGATACTTCAGAGAAAAAAGAAGATGGCGTGGGAAAGAAGAATGGGTTTACCAAGCTGAAGAAGTCAGTACCTAGTGGAGATCGTGCCAAGAAAAACAACCAATGTTCAAATGTGGATATGTTTCCTGCAATAGATTTTAGCAACGAAGGCAAGGCAGCAGTTTCGGAAGTTGAACGTAGTAAGGCATCGTCGTTAAATACTGAAAGGATCCCGGAAGCGTTCGAAGTCGATGAGACCAAAGGTTTCAATGAACACGCTACCGACGAGAACTCAAACCAAGTGGCGCCTCCGGTTATTCAGAAAGGAAGTGTAGCTTCACCCCTTTCGAAACTTCAGTCATTATTTAAGAAATCAGTGCAGGACAAGAATGCTATTTCTGGGATTTTAGACAACAATACTATGTCAGATTCTCAGCAGAAAAGTAAAGAATTGTCAGGAGCTGCCTGCAATAAGAAATCGAACGTGACAATTACTTCCGTGTCAGTAAAGAATTTCAGAGAAAATAATGATATGGAAGCGGTGATGAGAAGGGCCATTGACATGGACACGTCACATCCAGGGAGTCAGGACTTCGGTACTGCGAAAAGACGGAGCGAAAAAAGCGGAGAGCAAAGCGTCAAAGGAAAGGCGAGAAGAACTGAAGGACGGCCAAAATCGATCAGGGCAATAAAAAAGCGATTGTCGATCGATAGTTCGGCAGAAAAACAGGAAAACTTTGTTGCATCAACGAAGTCACCGATTTCAGAAAATGTTATCGGGGCGAGGAGCGAAGCGCTAGGCAAGCCAGAGAAACAAATGCTCGCTTCAACGACGGCAGATCTGTTACCAATGCAGAGCAAAAACAGTTTTGTTCCGCTTATGGATGGAGACCTTATCGGCGCGATCATTCAGGATAGCGGCAATATAGACGAGAGCAAAGTTAAATCGCATATCGGGGCTCAGTCAACGAAGAAAGAAGGAAAATCACAGGATGGCGGAAATACACAAAAAATCGCTCAAGATGAAACAGAAAAATTCAAACCTTGGGTGAGTAATTTCAGTGTTGTGAGCAGATACTTTGTTTTGAGTTAGTTTGTTTTTAATGTATATATGCAAATTGTATCCGTTTCATTGAGTTGTTGTGTCTGTCGTCTTGAATGTGCATTTTTTTTCTACTTCTAACTGGTTTAACCATCATGGTAATAACTGATATAACCATGACTGGAAAAGCTCAAATGTAATGAATTGTGCGCGACTTGAACGTACAAAATATTTTTCCTTTTTAATAGATTGTTACGATCAGATTTCTAAAGGGGTTTTGTGTTGTTTTATAATTTATTCCATATAGAGATTTTAAAAAACCGGATGCCACTTGCTTATCGATCAAAACAAATTCGATTAATCGCCCCGAAAGATGTTAATAAGGAGATGGAGTCTTTGATCTGTCTTGTATCAGTTATTTCTACGAAAAATAGCAATTTATTTTACAAGCGCCGAAAACGTTTTAACATATTCGGAAGAACTAATTTTAAGCGGATTGTGAGTACTGTGGAGTTGAAAAACACGACTAATATTTGTTTTAAAACAAAAGACCGATTGGTTTCGTTGTCGAGACGTGTTGCGACGTGCGATGGAATATGCATTTTAATTCGGTCCAACTTGCGGTCAAGGGTTGCCATTTGCGGAGCAACGCGAAACAAATTTGCGACTTGTTTATTAAAACTTTAGAGACAAAACACCGAATAAGAAAAAACTGGCTACAGGGTGATAGAGCTTGAGATAAGTGTATTACAAAGTTAAGGCTGAAGATAGAAGAAGATTCGTTTTATCTCACTGCCCTGAACGTAGTGATATTCGACCTTTTAATAATAGCACGCAGAAAAGAATACATTTCTTTCGTGATATTTAACATTTGTTTCATGATATTTGCCTAGCATCGACATACGTTTAACTGATCGTGTTAAATTTGGATGTTTTTACTTGTGTTTGCATTTTGACTGGTTGTTCACGCTTGCCAAATCGCTGAACTATCCAAAGATTATTTCACGTTAATTATCCTGTCTCAATATATGAATTTTAGTACTTCTCATGGCCGGAGTGACTTGTCACGCAATTATGAGTTATTTCTGCAGTCTTTTTTTTGTAACAGCTGAGTAAACTTCTCCTGTAATTCTACTGTGAGAAAGATCCTGGGAAGGAGATTAGGGGCCTTCATAGAGCGCTTTTCAATAGCCAATCACAACAAACACAAATTATCCTATGAACCAATCAGAACTCGAAGCATATATATGTAACCAGCGCCAAGCGCGGGAAAATGCGTGCATCCAAGTCTCGATTGGTTTTGGTTTCACTTGTGATTGGTCGAGAAAGTGGCGCGTGATTTTTTAACCAATCACAGAGGGAAGTGAAGTATAACCAAAGAAAATGCAAATTACCTTCGACATTCAACTGAAAACCGCCCTATCGGAAAGAAAAAAAATTCAGACTTATTTTTAAGACGATAAACTTCGGACAAAAAAACTCTTTCGGACGATGTTTTGGCACATTTCGCACTTTTTTGTGAAATTTCGGACCTAATACCTCGAGACAATACAACATGTAAAAAATGATTTTTTGGTCATGAATACGGCAGTGAAACAACCGTCAGAATCGTAACTAGTCGTTTTTAAGGGCCCCGTCATTCGGTTTGAAGAAGAAGATAATTAAATGTTATCCTAGCGAACGGAGTCGCGCTTTCGAGCGTTTTCATATGCCTTGGTTGTCGTAAAATGCGTAAAATTGCATTCATTTGCTCATTAGCCTAAATATACTAATCGAAAATGTTTGATGGTAAAATTTTCGGACCGTGTTTTTGTTTGGACAAAAACATTTTCGGACACTTGACACTTTTTTTGTCCGAAAATTTATTTGTCCAAAAAATTTTGTGATCAAAGTAACTGATCAATATTTATTTTCTCATCGGTAACAGGACAGCGGAATGGAGGACATATCAGATGGGGAAGATGATTTAAGCGATTTCGAGTTTGATCTGGACGACTTCTCGCCCCATTCGTTTTTTAACGACGTGGAGGTGAGTTGATCAGCATCTGATTTCTCCATACAATACCAGTACGCTTGTCAAGCGGGCTTGTGGGGAGAAAAAAGAAAATTATCAACACTTTGTTTT
The DNA here is from genome assembly GCA_964017195.1 of Siderastrea radians. Lineage (NCBI taxonomy): Eukaryota > Metazoa > Cnidaria > Anthozoa > Scleractinia > Rhizangiidae > Siderastrea > Siderastrea radians. The sequence continues at coordinate 70,129,666 of OZ024888.1, read as the reverse complement.
AAATATTTCAATTGAAACACAGTTCCGAGAGAAATTGAACTTGAAAAGTTTGCTGAATTTGAATCGGTGAAACGAGCTTCACTCCTCGCGCAAGCGTGTTGTTCTGAGTTAATTTCCCTGTCGTTGTTGGTTAACGAGCCTTACAACATATATTATTCTCTTTTCAGGAATCAAACGTCGTTGAAAGAACCTCTTCCCCTGTCGTAGAACCACTGAATTTATCTTGGGGTAAGTCTTCAATCGTTGTCATAAAATTATCTTGTAATTATTGCGATACCAAAGTCGAAAATTCGCACCTTAAAACTTTGAACTTCTGACAGATATTACGCCGGAACAAACCGTTCGATGCCCCTGTATATAGGTAACTCCTGGATCATAAGAAATGTTACTGACGTACTAAAACAAAATTTTCTGTTGGAAGAAGTATCCTGTCACCGTATATTTCACGAAACTTCAGTTCCCTACACGTAGAACAGAAGATGATAGCCTATTACTAGGTAGCCAATCAGAGTGCTTGGAATGCTTGCTTATATCGAAGGCCTCCCTTTTACATCAGAAGGTGTTGTCCAGATATCTATCATGAGAGTACTCGGTTGAGCGAGTATCGGTTGGCAGTACTAATTTTTGGCATAGAGGATTTATGTCACGGGGACTTTGCTAGTCTTGGAACATAAGCCAAAACTTGAAATCTGTGCTTACATTATTGCGCACAAGTGTTAACGTAGTGCTCTTGCTCATACAAAAAAAATGCTCCCGTACAACTTAGAGAGGACGATGTTTAGTAAGTTATTAAAGATCCCCTCAGGAATTTACTTGAGCGGAAACCACAATTGAAGTTAAGCAATTTTTTCACGAGTAACTAGACTGTATTTTGTCGCGAGCATGAGCCGGACTTCAAGAACAAATCCCTGACGAAAGTCTCCCAACGGACTGATGCTCTAACCACTGGGCTATGAAGAGACTTTTGGCGTGCTAGGTCGAGAAAGTTAGGCCAAGGCTTTCGCGTTCTGCTCCTGTGTCAGTTTTGTTGTTTGCTTTTCGTTCGAGACGGAATTTTCTCGATTCTTGTTAACATTGGCGATGTTTTTGTTTCTTCTGTCTAGCTGCCCTGAAGCAAGCCATTCGAGAAAGTGATGTTATGCAGCTTAGACGTGCCCTGGCAGTGCCCGGGTTCAACCCGGATATGATCGACACCGCTTCCGGTATGACGCTACTCATGTGGGCAGCAACATACGGTCAGGATGAGATTGTCAAGCTTCTGCTCAGAAGAGGTGCTGGTGTCAATTATACTGATCAGAAAAGAAACGCCATAACAGCACTTATGCACGCTGCAGAACAGGTATTTTTATTCTTTTTTCGTGCAACGTCAAGCAGCTGTACAGCGGTTCCTTGCGCGCAGTATCTGTAGGCTTCGCTAACCAAAAAATCTGAAAATGTGGAATGAAAAAACTGTGTTGATAAGGGGAATTTACCAGCGTAAAGAAATTTAAAATCTGACTTTTCGGGCGTGAGCCCTTCGTCTGACCGAATTCTGAATTGAATTCTTTATGGTGGCCAATTTACCTTACCAACTCCGTTGATAAATCCAAATTTTCCTGTTTCACTTCCCAACCGACGCAGCACCCTAGTTTCTTTTCATTCAGAACAATTCTATTAGTTGCTGTTGCTGTTGTTGTTGTTGTTGTTGCTGTCGTTCATTCCTGTCATTCTCTTCTTTCAGGGTTTTCCTGAAACCGTGCAGATTCTGCTGCAATTTGGGGCTCATATCAACAGCCAAACAACGGCAGGGGAGACAGCACTCATGAGGGTCAGTGGTCATAGCAATTTAATGCATGCGTAGAAATACAGAGCTCCCAACTTTACCCAACTACATTAGCCAAAATCGTTGCATGACGCCTTTGAAGCAACTTGATTTTACCCATTCTACGGCATTGTTCCATGCAATGTGACTCGCAAAGCGTTCCGAGATAAGTTAGTCGGGCCGTTGTCAGGCGAGTTGCATGAAGTTCGCTCTATGAGCATTCGCCTCCCATCAATGTGATCTGGGTTTGAATCCTGGACTCGCCGTGGTGTGTGAGTTGAGCTTGTTACTGGATGTCACCTCGTTCCAAGGCTTTATCTCAGGGTCCTCTGTGTCGTCTCCCTCCATCTCTAAATTCCAATTTGACCAGGAGACAGAAAACCTGTGTTAAAGCCACCTGCGGTTGATGTGCCTTTCATTTCTAAGTAAATTCTCAATCTCGCTTTTTGAATTTCCAGCTTTCTGATTGGTTCATCGCACACAGGTTATCAGCTAATAACCCTGCTTTTTGCCTTATAAGGAATTATAGTACAACGCTAAATTTTGGCGTGCTCCCATTGGTCGAAATTGTACACGTGACGCGATGGTGTCTCCCCTCAGCGGGCGCCCATCGGCGCATAGTGCCCGTTTTTGGCAATTTTCGCTCAAAATTTAGCGTTGTACAATAAAACCAAAAGAGTCCTTCTATCTCAGGCCCTATGTGTGATAGATTCCCTAAGAAATTTGATGTTCAAACTTCACATAAGCCCTCGAACTACGTTCTCGGGCTAATAGTTGTTGTGAACATCAAAATTCCTCGGGCAACCTATCACACGATAGTGCCTTCGACAGAAGAACTCTATTGTTTATATAGGAAACCACGACAAGTGCCGCGGTGTTCAAAAGGTTTTATTACGAAGTAGAAATTTTGTCCCAGAATATGGCAAAAAAAAAAGCTAAGTAGCATCGATTACCGAAGATGAGGATTTGGTTAAATAGATATTCCATTCGCACTCGGCGCTACGCGTATCGCTGGTTATTTATCACCCCATCTTCATCGTTAATTAGTCTTCTTTGCACATCATTTTGTCTATTCTGTTCCCTCAGGCTTGCAAGAAGGGGCATAAGGATGTAGTGGAAGTTTTGCTGAAGCATGGAGTGGACACTAAAGCCCAAGCTACATATGATCTGACAGCCGTGCAGATTGCTTTAAAAAACCAACATTTTGAAATACAAAACTTGCTTTCGGATCATGAAGAGAGGTTAGTTCACCTTTCCTTTACGGTGGCGTGCGTGCCTCAATCAGTCGAGTTTAAATTGCTTTCTCGCACTTGGCACCTGTTTCGTGTTTAGGTTTTTGCTATGATTGGCGTTTTCCCATACGTACCGTGACTGAGTAAACGCCTTTTAAGTGTCAATATGAAAAGGCCGAGGGAATGAACAAATGAATGAATATGCTCTTCACTTATAGCGTGGGGGAAACTACAGAAAACTTCTAATTAGAGTGCTACGCGCCCTACCTGTATCCCTTGTCAAGGTTTTTGATTAGTTCTTTGACGAATTTTGATGGCTTTCGTTTTAAGTGAACAATCAAATTTAAGAACTACGAGAGAAGGACAGCGAGCGCGACCGGGAAATTTGACAACTCCGCCTATCACAGTTCTTTGGTTTTTAGCGGACGTCGGTTCTGCACGCTTCGCGGGCCTATGTTTTTTACGGGCCAGTTGACACGGAAGCCAACAACAACTACAACAGCATCCTTTATTTGTACACGATATAGGTTTAAAGCAAAAGGCTTGCTTGTGGGGTCGTGTTTCTAGCTACAAATTAAAACAAACTATGTACATGGCAGCCATGAAAAAGTTGTCAAAGGCTAATCGAAAACTTTGTGTCTGTCAAGGGTACGGCGCCTGATACTTAAGTTTCTTTAAAATTGATGAACAAAATAGCAATGATTGATTGGTTAACTGGTTTTTCGTTTCACGACAATCATTGGAAAGCCAAAGCCGCGAGTCTGAGTCACGTCGCTTTTTTGAGCGACGAGGTCACTCGAAATAAATTGGTGGATTTTTATCCTTTATATGTAGTTGGCTCGATCACAAAAGGTGATTGCTTAAGGGAGATGGTCACTCAAGTAAGTGTCTTTCTTAGATTGCGAAACAGTCTGTATTCTAGCGCGAGTTCGTTGGGCGAAACGCGGGGCCTGAAAAGGAATAGGACGAGCGTGGAAATGAGCGGAGATTATCGGTGCTTCAGTCGCGCCTCCATTCTCGTATCGTGCATCAATATTGGCGTCGATATCGCGAAAGAAAAACGAGAGAAAAATAGACTGTTTTGCAGTCTGTGTTTGACTGAGAACTGAATCAAACGGCTTTCAATAGAAGGTTGTCCGGTTCGAGTTTGCTTGTAGCAATACCGAAGTTCGAATTTAGGAGTGTTTTTCCGTCGTTTCATTTCATTTTGTGATTCTTGTTTTCAGATGTGAAGGTGGCAGTGATGAATATTCTGTTACTTACCGTACTTTCCTATCTTTTTACAGCCTGGCGAGCACATTGCACGTAGTACTGGGCAAGTGTTTAGGAACAGCCGGAACTTTACGCCTCCCCCTGCTCATGCCGTATCGCTGTATAGCCCCGGGGGAGAAAAATAGTGTCACCTTTACATTCAAGTATGACCCAAGCAAGTTTCCTCAAGGTAACTTTACCAACCACGATTTCTCGAACAAGCATTCAATTGAGGTTTGGCTAGAGAGGATGAAATAAAGCCCTTCCATCTGTAAAAGAGTGACAACAGTAATTTCGTTTTGAGTTCGTCTCAAGTACGGATTGTTTGAAACTTCAAAGGGAAAAGATAAAGTGAAGAACCGTACGAAAAACGTAGCCTTCAAATGTAAATCCCCCTTAATAAAACGGTGTGGAAAAACGGAAAAACCACATTGTTAAGTTTCTAGCTTAAATTTCTCGCTGGGGTCCCTAAAAAGTTATTGATGTAGCGTAAATTAGCCTCTTAAATTAATAACCTAAGATTGCGTTCACTTTTTGTAACGTTTCAGGTGCCAAAGTTGTTTTATTCTGTGTCCGAGCGGATTTTAATGGTGATGAAGTGTGTCTTAGTTTCGGCGGTGACAATGGAGTTCGTACGGTGTTGTTTAACGACAGCATTCAATATCCACTGGTGCAGGTAAATTAAATGTAAAAAAAAACTCAGCCTGAACTGTCTAAGCCAAGGATAAAACGGGGAGGAACCGTCGCTTTAGTGAGAGTGCGCTGAGGCGAATGCATGTAAACCCCGCATTGCTTTATGGGCTGCCTCAGGAGCTCTACAGGAAAAGAGAGAGTGTTCCTAATTGGACGCTTTTGTCTGGAGGGGGGAGGATGGTAGAATTGGAAAGAGTGTGCTCAAACGTCTACATTAGGCTATATTTTCCATCACTAACCCTATTTTTTGTACCCAAAAATCTATTCCTCATTTCAAAAGCGTGACAATTGTGATCTCAGAAATGATGAGGATTTCATCCCATAATTGCGCACCCTGATCCCTGATCTCAGGTCCTGACGCTTGTCCAGTTATCCTTGTTTCCGCCTCATTGATCCATTATCCCACGCACAATACCCCCGCCATCTCGAGCCCGGCCTATCTCGAATCTCCCGCTATCAGGAATGGAAATGTGATTTCTTCGGTTGATGTTGCTCAGTCACTTGCTGTTGGTCATCTCGCATTTCCTGCCTCCTCCCCAGACATCCCTTCTTATTGTATGATGGTGCGCGTGATGTTGTGAGCTAGGTGCACAGCAGCCGGTGGACGCGCTCCGCGTTTTGCATCCTTCCCACGACGACCCGCGCTAAACCGGCGCCTGGGGAGAAGGCAGTCGCATTTCAGTTATGTCCAACAATTTGGTTTATAATAATAATCGCGTGTTCGAGACAGTGAAGTGTACTTTACTTCCTTACAACCGTGCTATAAGTGTTTTAGAACCTTTTGGATTAATTTCTGTTTCTTTCTGTTCTTTTTGTACAGGGCAACAGATCTGTGTATCTACTAACTCCCGACACAGACGTAAATAACGAACTCACAGTGCAAACGCATCCGGTGAAAACTGGCAGACTTATTGTCTGCGCTGCCAACGTGAGCGCAACAAGCGACAGTTCTTAGACTTTTAATGCGGATTTAAAAAAAATTCTTATACGTGACCGAATTATTTTTTAGATTAAAGATATTTATATGGGAAAGGGGCGCGTTTTAAACGTGAACAGATATTGAAATAAAATGCAGTGTTTTCTCGCTGCAATGTCTGAAACATTTGACTGAGATAACTGCCTAGTCGCCGTGCGCAGGCATAGCGCGGGACGTTATTGGAAGGTTGCAAAACCCACTGGCTGTTGTCCGTCCCACGACTCCTCGTGCACCGCCATAGAACAAGGATGGAAGTCTAGGGACGAGACACTCCTCCGCCCGCTCTCAACATTTTTCTTAAGGATGGCGGGCTGCTGTATACAGGCTAAGATAACACAAGCTTTTCTCCATTCTAGCAGTTCCCGTAGACTGCAAATTGTCCCTCTTTTCTCCCCGTGCCGGACAATTTTTGCGCGAAAGGGTGTTGCGAGCATTGTGCAGGAGTACCATCTTTTATAAGAAAGTTGAGCCTGAGAAAGGTCAAATTTTCAGAACATGCTTAGAACCTACCGAAAGCTGAAATATTCTTAAGGAACGTCTTTTTTTTTAATTCTTAAACACGAGATTCCCATGCAAAACATTAAATGTAACAATATAGTTTTTCGTGGAAAAGAATTCGAGGGCAACCAAAATGTACGCCGTAGTTTCTACAGTTGTCGTATGGCATATAATCTTTATTTTAAAATGCATGTAGCTTGAAGCTGTTTCATAATCGTAGTTGGATTTCCCTGTTGCAAAAAATAAGAATGTTTTAACAACAATCGAGCTTCAAATTATAAAAAAAGACGTTCAGTCCCAGCTCAAAAGATAGATCATGTGAAACAAAAGTTCCCTCGATTTCCAGCCTTTTCGTGCGCACGCTTTTATAAATCCTCCGCAGAAACGATAAGAACAAAACGGCTGTATATCGAGTCTACAAAATAATACAATGCACTTACTTTACACTGTCGCTTGAAAAATGAATTTTTTTTAATAAATGTACGTATGGATGGAATAAATGAATCTTCCTTGTGAATGCAGTGAAAGTTCTCCATTTTGCCATCCAAATAAACTGTTTCGTTTTCCATCACCTGACAGTCCGGTTTGCTGGAAAAAGTGAAAAAAAGATTCCTGATTGATTTGCCTGCTACTTTTTCTAGCGTGTTTCCAAGTACATGGTTTGTATACATCTTTAAAGTGCACCTGACAAAAAACACCAGACAAAAGATACCTTCAAAGGCCTTTTGAAGTGACAGCGGCTCGTTGGAGACTTATGTTCATGGTTTGTTCATTGTTGAATTGTTCATGCTGTTGGGTCACCGTATACACCCAATTGAAAAAACGTTGTCGGGTCAAAAGCATAAATCGTTGACGATGTGACCCAATGGTGCTCTGGGAAGCGTGGATTCTTGCCTCTATTCTAGTCACGTGCACATTATAATAACAACATGTTTTAATTTACTTTTTAAATTATCTTGGATAGTAAATATTTTGAATATCAAGAAACGAAACCCAGTAGCTTTTAGTTAGTTTATTTTAATCATCTAGTATAGTAACAGTTCTAGTTAGTAATTAATTAAATAATTAACTTTACTGTAAACATAAGAATTGTAATTTTAGATTTTTTAATTGTAATTTTAATCTTAAATTTAAATACACGACCCCACAAGCTTTTAGCTTTTATTATTATCGTGTTAAAATAAAGTTTTATCTATCTATCTATCTAGCAAACTTGCCCGTGCCATCTTCCCAGAGTTCCATAGTGTCGCATTGTCCATCGTTTTCACGCTTCACCCGACAACGTTTTTTCAGATAGGTGTATATATTTTTGCCCAAACAACCGACCGATCCACTTTTACGAGAGAGAGCAATGGGAAATCAAACATGTTGTAGACTAGCCTCTATCCTTGAGTCTTAATCTTTCAGAAAGTCGAGTCCACCACTGGTTCTGTGGGCCAAATCATCAATTTTAACCTCTATCTTGACTACAAGCAATCTCTCTTTCCACTCAGGAACAGTCAAGCAAAAAGAACATACAAATGTCATGAGAAATGCCTCCTGCATGGAAAACACTTAAAGGTGTAACATTCACACCAGTAACTAGGAGTGCTCCTCACCCTGTCCTGAAGTGGGATTTGGAGGCTTTTATGACAAAGGTCAACTGGTATTAAATTGGTATTATGATAAATGAAGGCAAGGTGGTGCCCACCTTCTCTTAAACTGGTCAACACTTAGTCATTACAGTAACTATGATATCCTGACTGCTGCTAACATTAGTGACTAATATTTTTAAAGCATGGGTGTTTTTGATTTCCTGCGCCATTCAGTAAATTATAGTAGGTCCGCCTATGATGCAGCTTCAGTATTAGTTCCCAGGTTTTCCCAGTAACTGCTGGAAGGCACTTTTGAATGTATCACTGGGCTGGGGACCAACAAAAGACAGCACATTTGAGGTATTGCCTTTCAAACAGATGTCAAAATGAGGAACGAAATTATGGCCTGCTGCTCGTTCTGACAAATCTTCCTCTTTTATGCGGGCCACCACAGCAGGGTCGGAAATGTGCCTGAAAAATAATCAGTGTCATGAAAAATGTGGTGGTCATTTTATTCAGCTTTGTCACACACACACACACACGCACACACATAGAAATTACAAGAAAGATAGAAAAGAGAGAAAAAATACTTAAGAATTAATTAGAGAATAAATGAGATTACTTGTTACTAAATATGAAATCAATTTATTTGTGAAATGTTAAATTAGAGTGGTGAGGAGACCTCCAGAAACCACTAAATAAGGCTTGTACGAGGGATAGCGGTTTGAAATGACAGCTCTCTTTAACATTTGCCACTTAAGTATTCACCACTTAGATGATGACTATAATGTTTTGCTCTCTTAATGCTGGTGGGGTTGAATGGTTGTGTTCTAGTTGACCCTATATTGCCCTATGCACTAACCAAGCACTCCAATCCTCCCAACCCAGGTCAATTGACTGTGTTGTGGGAAAAAACAACAAAGGAATCTGTCATATAAAATCAGGACCCTGGAGTCTCAGGAAGACTGTCTAGTGGGGGTCATCTGGGTAAATGATATTAACTGACTCATTTTGACAACCCACTCACAAATCGTCTTTAGGGACACATGACTCTGAAAATCATATGCTGAGTAACTTACAAGTACACACAGTCTTAAGGGCTCACTTTTAATTCCTAATAAATTTTTCAAAAAGTTATGGCACGTGACTTGGTCTACAGTGACAGTTCAGTGTGAGTACTAATCATTTAAAGTGCCAGTCTACATATTTCGTTACCTTGTTGCCTGATCCTGATCAAGGCCAGACTGCAAAGCAACTTTTTGTAACACATCAACAAAATCAATCCTTTGATCATCCACGTAAAAAGCTTTCAATATCTGATCGACAGTCTCATTCTGTTTACCAACTGACTGTGCATAGTCAGTCAAGCAGAGTGCCTTTACTGACGGAACTTGATATGATGGGGTGTTGAATTCAATACCCTAAAAAGAAGAAACATAATAAATAAAGAAAGACGGTAAATGTTTAGGTTGGTTATAAACTCGAGGGGGCTAGTCAATAAAGTTTTATATGGGGAGGCTCCGCCCGGAGGTTCAACCCCTTACCCTTTAATATACTAATTTTCACTAAAATAGTACCCCTTTGATATACTTAGAGCAAAATTGCATCCCTTTCTCATATCTCAAGGATAAGCAAAACTAATAGAACTTCCTATAATCACCCCGTTTTTCCCGGTTTTTCAGTTGTTCTGATTCAGTTGCATAGTCATTTCTGCCAAAATGTGGCACCCTTTGATCTACTTCGCTTTAGCCACCATTTCTTCCACTTTGCAGCTGATTTTGTAACCCTTCCATATACTAAAATGGCAATTTTCCCTACCCTTTAATATACTGCGAGCTTAAAAAAGGCGCCCCTTTTAGGCGGAGCCTCCCTGTGTAGCCCACTATAGGAAGTAGCCCTCCCCCCCCCGGGTTATAAATAAGAAAGATGCCATATCAGCTTGCCAGAAGTGTGGGACAAAGAAAAAACCTGATTTGAACCCTGATAAGAATTGAACCTCCAATCTTCCATACACCAGTTGCCTGCTCTTACCACTGAGCTACTGGGAAACTCAGGGAGAGCCAGGACATATTTACCAAGTTCACTATGTGTCCTGCTTCCCTGGTAGAGGGAGAAAATATGGAGTAAATGTTTTGTCTTTATTTTAGAAGGAAACATGACACAAATTTGAGTATTTAACCGGCCGTCACCATAATGGCGACCGCCGGTTTATAAAATGGACACGGTTTTTCCTGAAAGCAAGTTGGCTTAACATACGAAGAAAGTGCTGTAAAGCTTGTGGTACGGGTACTCAAGAGCAGTACTGTCTTATATAAGACGCATGCGCATGTAAGTCTTCTGAATGTTACCTTCCTATGTTTTTGTCTTTTAATTTACAGTATTTAAGATATGAACGGCGAAGGGTTGTTAAGTTTGGGGTTTTTTGTATTTGTCTTGTATAACGCATGCGCAATTGAGTAAAGGAGCTAATAGGATTGAATGCGAAATTGGCTGTGTTGTCTGATCTAGTTAGTGGTTATGGTGAAAATTTTTTTCGCGCAGGAGTTTTTTTTATTGGGATTGACATTTTGAGGGGTGTAAAAATGTGGGAGTCAGAAGAATTTGTGAATGTCGGGAGCATATCACGCTTCTGTGAATGTGATTTGCTTTGAAAGTTGCGTTTTGTATAGGAGCGGTGTAATATTGTGCTGTGTGAGAGGCGGTTTCCCTTGGCGTTTTATGGGGGGGGGGGGGGGTGGTTTGCGAAGTGGATTGTAAGGTTTCTGATTGGCTAACTTGTATTTCGCAGCGGACAAAAAGGACAGTTGCGTTTTGCTGGCGTGGGCTAGGAAGAGAAGGAATTGGTACTAGTATGATGATGCAATATTAGTTGATTGCACCATCAGTACATGATAGTTCTTGTGAACGGAGAGAGATGAGTGTTTATTTGAGGCGAGAAGTTGATGCGAAGGAATCGTCATTAATAAGGAGATCAATTAATAAGGCAGGTGTTGCGAGTCTTTTTGCATTGAAAGAATGAAAATATCTGAATATTATCGACGGATTTATGTAGTTTGTGTGTGGTGTTCGCTAAAGGCTACGAGCAGTCTCTCTTTCCGTTCAGAGATAGTGAAGGAAAAGAAAAACAAGCGAGTGAGCGCGAAATCGATTGCAGCTCGACAGGCACTTTAGCTTTCAAAGACGTGGGCGACTTTCGTCCCCACTCGCTTGTTTACTTTTGCAAGGGGATTCCCGGGTTAGCAAACCGGATTTAAACATCACGTCATGAGATATGCCTTGACGTGCCCCATACTCTGACGATCTGCTCGAGCTCATGTTTATCAAACGTTATATTTTGATTCTACTGCTATGTTCACTGTTTGTATTTAAGGTCTAGGCACAACAGTAAATACTTCATCCTCCCGGTGTGAGCATTCTCAGTTGTGGACGAATTTATATCGACATTCAACGTTTGAGTGAATTTGCGTTTTTCAGCACAAATAAAAGCGATAAGAAAGATAAGCTGAGTCATCAGAGTTTAAACATTACGTCATCCAGTAACGTTATAGTCAAAATATTGTGTCACACAATCACACTTTTCGTCACGCCGGTTTGTATAAATAGAGGATCGCGCTAACATTTGTGAAACCTAGGGGTGGGGAGGGCCAGAATGGCCAGTTAAAATGCCCAATGGGCTTTCTTGTTACTTTTTATTTAGCCTTTATTTTTATTATTATTTATTTATTATTTACCATGTGTTTATAATTTTTTGCAATTATTTCAGGAAGATGGGGGCTCAAAAGCTTCAAACATGTGCAGTAACACACAGACCTTTATTTTCACATCTCTTTTTATGTTGTGTCAACCACAAAAATCAAGACCCATTAAAACAGTGATAACTTTAAACATTTGAAAGTATTAAAAATTAATTTTCATAACACGTGACAGCTAGGACATACAGGTGAGCTTACCAAATCAGCCATGTACTTTGGCAACTTTTCCAAGGCACTTTTTGCTTTTTCAGCACCAATTTTTTTAGCGAGGTAATCCTGTGGTGTCAAGTCTCCTTCAGGGAGGTCTGGATTTAGAAATTTTGGCTTCCACATTATCTCAAAGGTAACATCACCAGAGAATGCCTTCATGGCTTTATCTAGCTCATGTTTGCCTTCATAACACCTAATTAAATGAATGATCATTAGTACTTATTTCTGTTGATAGAAGTTGTGTATATTTTTGTATCTTTTGAAAGGCTCTGATCCTGAACAAAAATCTTAAAGTGGCTTAAAAGCTAAAAAATGCTTTAAAAAGTATTTGGGTATTAAGGGCAGATTTTCAACAAAAAAACTTAGGACATTTTGCCTGGAGCCCAAGTCAGTAATAGGTTGTACTTTTAAGTACCCATTAAATGACATCATAACATCATAGTTGTAACTTGATGGGGAGTGACCTGATTATAAGCTTAGCTTAGTTTTTGAGTTTTTTTTTTAACTGTGAAGTATACCTCACAGAGATATTAGGAAAAAAACAAACAGATTAGTTGTTGCTTTAGACTTACAAATTATATACTGATAAAACTGTTTTTCCAACTCACACCTGCCCACGCACCCCTTTTTTTGGCTGATGATCTGATCTATTGCAACCAGCCAACTTAAGCATGCAGGTGATTATCACCCTTGAAGAACATGAACCAGAACTCTTCAAGACTTCATAAGATGACTCATTCGCCCCCAACCGGTTAGCTGATGAACATTGAAGACAAACTCTACTACATTTCTGAAGAATTTCACAACAGTTACAAACATACCGGTTATCTCTCTACATTCCCATGGGTTTTTGATGCACCTTCCACAACCCCCTCCTTGACCTCCCTCCCCCCGCCTTACCCCCACAACCAGGATCATACCTGATCCTGGAAGGTTACACTGGAAGGCCTTTTCGGTCCACGATGGGGGAATAACTTCAATTTTCGAATAATCAGAGATATTAGACTAATACCTTACTTACAGTTAGCTCGCTTGTTATCTTGAAGCTTAATTCGAAGTAATCTAACAAAGTTTTCATTCATTCGTTCGTTGAAGATTGTCAACGATTTTGTTGATCGACACGTTAAAGATGAGTAAAAACTAGTCAACTTCTCAGCAATCGTTCAAAATCTACCCCATCTATTGCCAAGTTACCACCTGTATGCATGAGAGCTTGCTCACGCAAGAAATACGATTTGATTTTGCATAGTCATGGTGATCTGAAGCTTGCTGTCACTAGTACTTACTGCGGACATGTGGGATCCCATGTGATTTGAATCAACAATATCGATCGGTTTTTGCCCTCCTCTGATTCCATGGTCACAAATCTTGAAATATGTTTTGCAGGGTGCAAGCGATCGATTAACGACAACACCGATGAGCACACGGGAGAGAGAGCACAGGAGAGCGAAGATCACGGAGCCGCACAAAAGGGGCCTGGGTATGAGGTGGAGTTTAGGGAAATTAGCTGCAAATTTTTGAAAGAGAAAATGGTGTGAATATGTCGAGTGGGGTTTACGTTTTTCCCGCTTACTAATAAACAAACTACTTCTCATTAACTGTTTGTACCATATGGATTTATAGAGGAAAAATGTAACCACCATCACGCGTACTGTTGTCTGCTTTTTGCACTTCTATGAAACTCATCAGTTTAACATAAAAATTCACTATTTCGGCATCTTTCTTATATAAGAAACGGCTTTTTGTGCACTTTGAGGCGTAATTTCTCATCAAATAGTTTCTTGATCTCCATTATACTATATGGTTATGTTAACTTGACGTTTCAGAAAGCCTCATGCAAGTTTCGGGATTGCAATAGCTGCAAGTACTTTCAAAACGCTAATTTTTTTTTCTGCTGAAAACCGAAGACTTGAAGCAACATCAACCGCTGAGAGTGAGTCGAATGAAAATTTCCATTCTCACTGTGAGAAAAAAGAAACTTGGTAACATTTGAATGAGCCGTATTTCAGGTATTGCTTGCAAAGGATTACCCTAATGCCTTATATTTTCGCGTGAGTTTTAATTTCGTCGTTTCTCAAAAAGTTTCCGAGTTGGCATTTTACTGATGCCGGTGTCACAGCGGATTTTGTCCCCCCGCCGATTTTGTCCCCCCGGACCAAATCCGCTAGCGGATATTGTCCCCCCGGACAATATCCGCTAGCCGATATTGTCCCCCCTTCGCCGAATTTGTCCCCCCCTCAACAATTGTTATTTAAGCTTTGTTTCCCTCTTACTCAGTAAACTTTCCATTTGCAAACTTTTTTGCAACGTTCCCTCGAATGACAACACAAAACGTGTTATAATTCTGCCATATTTATTATAGTAAATATAGTCACTTCTTATAATAGCGATGCAATTTTGCGTTCTATGCTGGTCTCTAAGTTATTTCAGAAATTTACTATAATTCATTGCAAAGCTTGTCGTAAACAAAAGACCTGACTAAACACAGCGTCTAACTACGGTTCCTGTTAGCAATGAATCGAAAACGTTAATCTTAAGCTTGTTTGAGTTGCGGCTTTAATAATCGCTCTAAAATGATTTTTTCAAAAATTACTCTCTCAGTCTTAAGCAACGTCGACATGAAACAAATTCTAAATTCTTACTTTTAATTACGCCTTAATATGAACAAAAACAGTTGCAACTAACGGTAACCCAAACTCTTAGAAAAACGCGAACTCCGTTGTATTATTATTTTACGGCTTAAGTGATCTCCGTTCTATCCTTATTTTACGGCTTAATATAGATAAACTAACGGTACTTAATCTTAGAAAATCGTGATCTCCGTTCTATTCTTATTTTACCGCTTAATAAAAATAAACTAACGGTAGTTAATCTTAGAAAATCGTGATTTCCGTTCTGTTCCTATTTTACGGCTTAATATAGATAAACTAACGGTACTTGATCTTAGAAAATCGTGATCTCCGTTCTGTTCCTATTTTACAATTTAACGCGTTTATTGTCTGGTGGTCTGCATACGCGACAAAGCCACTCGCCCTCTGGGGCAGTCTCGAGTCCTTCGCAAGCAAGGTGGAGCCATTCGTCACACAATTCACATTGAATCATGTCGTCCCAACATTCTGGTCTTAAACATGAACAGAACAGTCTAATGTCACAGTTTTGTCTTTTGCTGAATCTTGGTGTTGCTTTGTCCCGCGGGAAAGGTTCAAAGTGACCCCTTTCTAAACACCTCACTAAATGCTCGCGCATTTTTCCTTGTTCAAAAGAGACGTCCGAAGGGTTGTTTCCAGCGGCTAGCTCGTAAGCGAAAGCGATAGCAAACAGGCCACTTGCTAAAATAACAGGTACAGGTGATAAGGTACTTGTTGCCACGGGACGTCTCGGGTAGGGGTCCCACAAGATCAATGCCAATTCGATGCCATACAGTGTCCTGTACTGCAATGGGATGGAGCTGGGCTGACGGCTTGTTGAATTTGTTCGAAGTACGCTGGCAAACATCACAATGCTTGACTGTTTCATTTAATCGTCTTTTCTTTTATTCGTTTACGACTCCAGGAGTACGATAGCGAAGTATGATCACTTTTGACGGGGGGACAAAATTCGCGAAGGGGGGACAAAATCCGCTAGCGAATATTGTCTCCCGGGGGTCAATATCGGCTAGCGGATATTGTCCGGGGGACAATATCCGCTAGCGGATTTGGTCCGGGGGGACAAAATCCAGGGGGGACAAAATCGGCTAGGACACCGGCTGAAAACCGAAGACTTGAAGCAACATCAACCGCTGAGAGTGAGTCGAATGAAAATTTCCATTCTCACTGTGAGAAAAAAGAAACTTGGTAACATTTGAATGAGCCGTATTTCAGGTATTGCTTGCAAAGGATTACCCTAATGCCTTATATTTTCGCGTGAGTTTTAATTTCGTCGTTTCTCAAAAAGTTTCCGAGTTGGCATTTTACTGATGCCGGCTGAAAGTTTTCCTTGCTGTTGCAGCCCAGTGTGATCAACAATAAACCTCTAGAATTTGAACCGGAAGCTTTGTTTTTTCCTCGGTTTTCATACTCACTCATACAGTGTCGTAAAAATTTACCGATAAATTTTGCAGTTTTCGCGAATTTCAAACTCCGCGAAGCTACAGTTTCCGTCACAATGTTTTGCAACACCTCTCAATGTCACAATTCACATGTTTAATCTGCAACTCTCTCTTCCCCTCAATGCTGAGTGAACCAGTTTAGATCGTGCAGCAAGTCAATAGCGACCTTTAGATCGGACTACGAGTACAAGATAGAGTACGATTTTTGAATTTCAAACCTTTGACGTTTTCAGAGCTCTCACTTCTCCGTGTTGTTTACCAGTAGAGAAGGTAGCTCCAGGAACAAGATTGGTATGTGACGTGATAATGTTGTGCCTGTAAACTGGAATTGAAAACTCGTACTTGAACCGTACTCGTACTCAATCTCCTACTCGTTGTCAAACCTGAAGTTCCCTAATATTGTTATCAACATTGCGGGGCGGACAGGGAAAGTGTTCCAACAGATGTGTCCGGAAATGTAATAAGTGAACTGTGAAATAGTGCCTTTCTGATACAGCGGAAAAGAAACTGCCTGCTCATGCCAAAAACTGATCGTAAGGTTATTGCAGGAGAGGCTGGCAGCTGGCTTAATTGGTCAGAAATGGCATTCTCGGAGACAGAAACCGAGTCGAAAAATAGGTCAGCGAAAATAATACTCAAGAAAGTTTATTCATGCATGTTGCAGTAAGGAGAGTCCAAGAGGCCAGAAACAATAGGGGACAACTATTTTATGTCGCCAATCAATTCACCCAGTGAATCGAAAACTATCAACGGAACCTTGTTTGGACTATGCTAAATTTTCCTGGGTAGCCATTTCTTC
Source organism: Siderastrea radians (assembly GCA_964017195.1). Lineage (NCBI taxonomy): Eukaryota > Metazoa > Cnidaria > Anthozoa > Scleractinia > Rhizangiidae > Siderastrea > Siderastrea radians. Next base: position 70,112,793 of record OZ024888.1, on the reverse strand, counting down.
GTAGATCTACCGCTTTTTGCCATTTCTGAAGACAAAAATTTCAAAGTTTTCCTTGAGGGTATGGCATTTAATACACCCCCTCTAGCCTTTAAACAGTAAAAAAATGCTTTGTGGTCACTATTTTTACATGAGATGTAAGTTTGTAAAGTAATCTTTCGATTTTATCAATTTTAATGGTGTTTTTGAATGATACAAATCATTTTCATGGTGCCCACAGTTAAAGCAAACGTCTAAGTAACTTCCACTTGCTTGAAATTTTCGTGACTGGCAGCATCAGATCTTGGAATAGTAAAGAGTTGATTCAAAGACCATCATCTAGTCACATAGAGTCCAAAGTCGGCGCAATGTCACCTTGAATTTGCTCAAAACTGTACGGACAAGCACTGGAAATGTTCTCTAGAGTTATATAACAATTACAGACTAGTACAGTGTGACTGGTATAACCTGGGCTACTTATACAAAGAAAGTAAAACTACCTTTAGTTACAGAATGGAAACAATGCGTGTTACTTAAAATAAGGTGTCGCTAAGATGAAGAACACGTATATTAAAACTCAGTGGTTTTCAATTTGATTGTACAAAAAGCGTCCTTTAATAGTGTATGGTGTAGGAGTACAACTTACCATTTTAACTGGACAAGCTTTTCGCTTGAAGGCTGCCTTAAAACAAAGCCAATCAACTTGTTGGCTGTTCACTTCAACAAACTCAAAAAAACGTGGCTGGTAGAGTTTTTCTTCTTTTTTTTTAAGTGTGCTTTAAAAAAATAACATGCTACTTGGAAAGCCTGCCCAGAGAACTATAGAACTCAGTAAAAGGAAAGGCAACGTAATGGCTATGAAAGCAGGTAGGCCATGAATTGAAAGACAAATTTAAAGCACATGATATGAAAGACACATGACAGTTGCAAAATGGCACCGAAATTGTATGTTTGAGATCGTGAAGCTTGTGAAGAGAAGAAGGTCCATAGACAATATTGCCTGGCATCACTTCTTCAAATGTCTTGATAACATCCCCAGGAAAAATCATTTCACATCTCTAATGTTCAATATAAAGGCGGAAAGGAATGAAGGTTTGCATTAACATTCACCTTTTGCACTGGCAGGAGCAAGAGTATGTCACTTCAAACCTACATTTGGTGCTTACTGCAACTCTTGTGTGTGTCTAAAAACAGGGGCAGATCCAGGATTTTTTCAAGGGGGGGGGGGTCCTAGTAAAAGAAGAGAAGAAAACGATATGCTATTATTTTTTTGATGAAAAAGCAATAGAAACGAGGAGTCAGAAGAGTTCGGAAACTACCCAAAGCAGGGGTTGCAACCCCCCCCCAGCCCTCCCCCCTGGTTCTGTCCCTGAAAAATTCACAGTCTACTGGCTTGCTTCAGTACCGAAGTAAACACATTCTCCTTTCACAGTTGATATAAAAACTTCATCAAAAGTTTTGTCAGCCTTACTAAACCCTGGACTTAAGTCGTGCCAACAGTCGCTGGAAGATACTTTTGAATGTATCTGGTGGCTGAGCTCCAGAGAATGAAGCAACTCTCTGCCCCTCCCCCTTGAGATACATGTTAAAGTGTGGTACTCCGTTAATTCCTTCATCATGAGCTCCCATGGCTTCCTCCTGTACTCGAGAAACAACTGACGATTCCTTCATGTGCCTGGAAAAATAACAATTTTAATTAAATCATCTTTTTGCCTTGTGCAGTTTGTACTTTCACTGCAGTCAATCCATTTTGGATTTTACATGGTCAGTTTTTCCAGGATACGTCGTCACGAAATAAATTAACCTTTAAGGACTGGGATAAAGCCATACAGGATCTAAGCAATTTAGGCAACTTAACCCTTTAAGCCCTGATATAAAAATGCATATTCTCATTACTGATCTCCACACATTTCTTATGAAACTAATAAGGAGAATTTGCCTAAATATCAAGACATCCTATCCTCAGCGATCACTTCCTTTATTCTTGTCACTTGAATGTTCAAACAAGTAGTGATCATGTAAAGAGAAATTTCATTTTCATCAGGGCTTAGGGCTTAAAGGGTTAAAGGGGCTGTGTCACGGCAGTCCAGTCCAATTTGTTAAGTTTTGCCAACTTGCTATGGCACTTAACGTTAGCGAAGAAATTACTTGTAGATGACAAAATAACAGCTTCATGACAAAAAATGTGTATCCCGAGTGTTATATTCAAATTTACAAACAACAAAGATAAACTTTGAAAACTGTTCAGCCTAACAGTTTTTCAAAAACCCCAATTGCAACCCATGTTAATCTTCTTCAATTTGGCCCATCCATGCCTTCTTTTGTGTTTGCTGTGTTATTTAAACATTTTGTCAATGTTTTAAGCAGTTATTTTTATGTTTCACTTAATTTGGTGGCCAGGTCCTAGAAGCTGAAATATTTCGCTAAATTCCGTGACACAGGTCCTTTAATAGTTTGATTACTATCAAATTTTGTTCAAAAACATTGAGCACCATTCAACATGGTGGTCAGAGGCACTCAATACGTCTAATTCAACACAATGTTGAAAATGGTGTTAAATGGAAATGCTGGACCTGTTTACAAGTCTGAGGCCAAAAAACCTAAGCCTTACATTTTTTGCCATTATCCAAAATGTTCAACAAAAAAATTTGAATTATATTTACTTCTCCATAGCATCCAGGTTAAGCCCAGTATCCACAGCCACTTTAGCAAGAATATCAAGAGAGTTGATATCCTTTGCCTCCTCAAAGTATGCTCGAAACAGGTTTTCTGCAAGCAGATCTTGTTTACCCTCAGCCTTAGCATAATCCAGCATGCAGTGAGATTTTAAGGTGTTCACTATCAGACGATCTGCATTGAAGTTTATACCCTGAAAACGGAGACAAAAAATAATTTGAGAGTTGACAGATACATGTACTGTGTTAATTGAGGCTCACAAAAACTTTCTTACTGACATTCAGTATGGTAAATGATAAACATTGTCAGATTTGCTGCATTTGTAGATAAGTCACACCCAATTAAAGAAGCTTAAATTCTGAGAAAACAGTTTGAACAAATTAAAATCTTAGGCAAGTGAATGATCTTTCTAACTTAACTCTTTACTGCCATTTCGACTCCACTTACTATAAAGTTAATTTTTCAGCAACATTTTTTACACGTTCCTTGACTATGGCCATGGTGAATTAATGAGATTTTTGAAAGAAGAGAGAAATCTGTTTAGAAGAATCAAACTTACAAGAGGCTCTTTTAGAGGGAAAGTTACAAACCATTTCAATGCATACTGACACACAAGATGCACCCCTTATTTGAAAAAAAAAAATGTCACTGAAAAAAGTGAGGTTTAACCTCTGGTTTCTACAATATAGTGGATCCTTGCCACCCTTTAAATACAACCATCAAATTATTCTGGCCATTTTTCTGTGGCCTGAACAAGGGTTTCTGCAGTCATTTTCATTTTAGAGTAATTGCATCTTGTCAGTTATACAGAGAATGGATACAAAATTAATAAACCAAAGTAAAAGATTGAATGCTTCCCAAATTTGCATGTAATTATTCCTGAAGAGTTCCAAATTTTTTCTGCTTTATTAATTTTGTATCCTCTTGTCTGTAATTTTTCACTTGTTGCAATTACTTGGATTATCCTTCATTCTTGCACGCAAACTGTCAGCAGTACTGGATTTCTTATCTGAAACCCCACTTTTACAAAATTATGAGGACATTTCAGGGCCTGTTGGTGGCTCTATTGAATGGGATAGCACTCTATATAAGCATTACCACATTTGCACCAGCTTTTGATAGTGGACTTGTCCCTTCCTTTGCCAAAGCAGCAGCCCTTGGTCCATACTTTCGTGTCAGGTACTGTTCAAGAGGCACTCCACTCTCTGGAGTTGTAGGATTTAGGAAGAATGGCTTCCACGTAATTTCAAAGTGTAGGTCGTTAGAAAACACCTTCATGGCTTCTTCCAGATGGCGTTTTCCAACGAAACACCTTTAAACAAATATAATTTAAGTAGACACTTTTTAATAAAGGAAAGAGAGAAAGAAAGAAAAACAGCGATTCATCATTCACGCAGGTTCCAAGTGCAGTGCCTACCACACTATGCCAAAGGAATTCAATGTGATTGTAATATCTGTTAATTTTAACTATAACTACCTTTGTTATTCATAACGGCTTTTCTTTGTACTGCTTCATTTCAAAAAACAAAGAACTAATCGTTTTCTTTTGTTTCTGTTTTGCATAAAAGAAAACAGAAGATGCCAACCACGTTTTTCTTTTTCTTTTCGTTTTCTCTTGAAAACAAAGCAAAAATCAGTGGAAAAAACCAGAGCAATGTTCTTTGGCTAAACATAAGGCCACATGCAAAAAATTTGGGCACTTTGGAGCAAAAGAGTGACCCAAAATGTCACTTATCCTATGACCCCCCAAAAAGGGACCAAAAATGTCACTTATCCTGTTAGATCTTGAACGTTCCTGATGTCACTTATCCTGTTAGATCTTGAACGTTCATTATTATTAATGATTATGAGGCAGGGCATTGAACGTAAATATGCCACTGTACAGTGTATCTGAAGCAACTTTCTCTCGTACTTAGTTGTTTTGGCAAGAGACAAGCACACAAGTGTCCTGGAGTTTTTGGAAAGGCGAAAGTGATAGAAGAGCCGAAATTTCACACCCCCTGCCGGCGCCTGCACATCGGATTTAATTTTGCAAAGTCACGATTTCTCTTATGCACCGGACACAAGCCTGTTTCTCCCGATTCCAATGCCTGCCTCGCTTATAAGTTCTCAAGTTTAATTAACGAGAAACAAAAATGAATACCTAATGCAATTTTCGAATATTTTACAAGCTCATCAGTTAATCGTGCGTTTAGACCAACCAGCTCGATAACAATGAACTAGAATTATATAGCAACTGGATTCACTTGTCTTGTACCCTGCTAAGAGAAACAAACTTGAGAAGGAAGCACTCACCATGGTCAGATGGTGTCAGAGATGATGTCAATTAATACTACTGGCTTCTGACTACTCATTGTAGCTGAATTCTGCAGTAAATTTCTTCTGTAAACCGATCGGAAAGCAGCAACACGCGAGGTAAACAAAGACTTACCTTGCTACGCTCTTCATGTACACTGCCCTGAAATATGACGCCAGAAAATTTGGCGCGGTCACCTGCCAAAACGTGGTTCCAGAAAGCCGTTCAGTCTTCACGCGCTTTTGTTTTGTTTGCCTCTATTTCTTTCGCGCTTGCTTTCTGGTGTTTTTTGTTATTCATACTATCTTCCAGCCTGAAACAGGCTGCCTGAAAGGGTGAAATTTGACGCTAACTACTGGATCTGGATCCATCACTTCAGGACTCCACCAAGGGACTCCACTCCCATGTTTGGGGGACAGAGAGGAGAAAAGGGGTGAGAAGTGTACGGGAAAGGGGAAAGAGGGAGTGGGGCGGGAGCGGGAGAAATAAGTAAAATTATGCAAAATTGACCAATAATACACGTTTCGTACAGTTGAGGATTGAGAAAGGCAAATTTATGAACGTTCACATAATCCAACGTGGATTTAATTTCTCGGCGATTCAGTAGGTTTGTATCTGAAATATCGTACCCTAGTTTAACATCTGGCAGAAGAGTTGTGCTGTTGCTGATTTGTTCATGGCCTCCGCGAATCGCATATATTTTGATACATATTTTCCACCCACGTGAACAGGGAAAAGCCCACCGAACGTTACATCTCCTTGTAGATTCTCAATCCTGGAACTCGTGTCAGCTGCTGGTGTAGTCTATGGTAAAACGAGGCATAAAACTGTCGCCAATACTACTCCAAAGTGAGGGCTATGAAAGTAAAATAGCAACAAAGTCATTTCCAAGTCGATATTGCGTTAACGCCGCACTCTTAGTCTACCACAGTCACCAGCCAGTTGTTTTTGAAAATGTATATACTCGTAAATAGAAATGAAACGAAGCATCATTTTTCCAGATGATGAGTTTTAACGAACTCTGGCAACAGTGAAGGCAAAGATCTTTTGGGAAGTTTCAGTTTGGTTCGTAGGTAAGGCTATATTTGACATGCATGCCTCATACATAGATAAGATAGAGAGATAGATAGACAACCAATTTATGTCAATCTCGAATGAATCATTCTCGACTGCCTCGGCTTGGATACATTCGAATATTGTGTTATTATTTAAAAACTCACATGATATTTAGAAAAACAGTTATGTGACCTTTTTTGTTTTGGACACTCAAAAATGGATTTATGTAAGTAAAACGGATTTGGATGTTTTTGGTCTCTTTGGCTAGCCAAGCTCAGCACAGTGTCACGACGTGTGAACTGTTTCTCTATGGGTAATATTACTTGGATTACACGTTGATTTTAGTCGAGGGAACAGAACTTTTTTTTCGTCCTCTTTCCCTGCGTGTAATCAATTTTTAAGCAGAAGACATATTGGGACACTACGCCTGTTTGGACTACAATGGTTGTCACTTGCACAAGCGCCAATAGGCGAAAAATAATGTAATATACTCTCTGATAGTCGTGATATCTTGATATCGATCTATATCAGGCATTTACCGCACGAGTGGACAGATTAATAGCTTTACTGACAGACTGTTTATTTAAAATTTACAGTTTTTATTTGACAATGAATATAATAGTAGACATCTTGGAATACGTAGTTGCTCTTCTATTATACGAACCAAACATAAAGATCTTATAATTGTTACAGATCAATAAATTCACAAAATTTTTGTTTAAAAATTTACATTATTTAGTTTGAAAAAGAATGAAATATTTTGCCCCTTGGAATACTTAGTTCACATGACTTGGTTATTCTTTTATCGTGCGAATCAAACATCAAGATCTCATAATTGTTAACTGAATATCTTTACCAAATTTGACAAATATACACGAATTTTAAACGTGTCTCGGCAAGGACGTCATGCTAGCCCGCATATAAGGCACTAATAACATTACAATCCTATATGAATATATACACCAACTGATTAACGCACCTACCTCCACTAACACACACGTTCCTTCACTTGTACTCACTTTCCTTCATTTGTACTTACTTTCTTTCATTTGTACTCACTTTCCTTCACTTGTACTCACTTACCCTCACATTAGTGCCTTATATGTGGGCTAGCATGACGTTCTTGCCCTATATGTGGCCTACTATGACGTTCTGGCCCGTATCTCAACTACTTTATAAGTCTCCTAGGCAACTAGGTAATTTTTCAGTCGAATACTAAAAATGAAGAACATTGTAACGAGAAAAATCGCCCTTGATAGGTAGGAAACATGAGCAAGCATGCTAGGTTAAGATACCTTTTTTCTTTTCAAAAACAAAAAAAAGGCACTTTTTTGCCTCGCTTATCTTTTTCTCACGAGGGGACGAAACGGGCAACGATCAGCCGGCATGGAGCTCATAAATAGGGGAAATATTAGTTTCCCATCCCCCTATACGAAAACGTTCCAAGCAAATGTTAAAGGGGCTATGTCAGCTATTTTTAATAACATTTTGAAAAGGCCAAAAAAACACACAGTTGCGTCAAAGGAAACCTGAAAATAACGATCCAGCTTGGTTGCAAATGGTTATTCTAGTGCACACAAACTGTTAATAAGTGTGTTTAGCCACGAATGGCCAGGATGGAAATGGATTACAACTTAAAAACGTCGGACCGACGTTTGCAAGTTCTTTCCCTTTGTCTCACATGAAATGGCAGTTAAAAGAGGGTCCCCAATAAGGTTCTTCAATCCCGTCATCCCGACCTTAATTTTCCCTCAATCCCGTAATCCCGACGGTTTTTAAGGCTTATCCCGATCTCGAACATACGTTTTAAAAAGTGCCTTTCAGAGGTTCGAGATTCCCTCATCTTCGGTGAACCAGTCGAAGATGGTGGGATAAGAAAAGTGGTACGGTCAAAATAGGCACGAGACAGGGTCGAGGAAAACGTGGGCAACTTGTGTTTAGTCAAAATGAAAGGATTTTTCACTTTTTGTTACCGGATACCGGTTCTTTACAACAATAATTCCCGAATCTCGCAACGTAAAACCGCTAAATCCCGTATCCCGTTCATAGTTACAATCCCGAATCTCGCTCCCCCTTTCCTTTATAGTCCCGATTCCTGGTCTTCAAATAAACCAAATCCCGGATCCCGAAAAACCTATTGGGGACCCTCTTAAAACTGATTGTGGTTTGTTTCTTCGTTCGGATATCATACTTGATATCGACTGCTAGGCGGTCTAGAAGCAACTCGTTTATAGGCAAAGACCTTAGATATTCTTAAAGCACACTTTTGACCAAAAAATGCTAGGCAAGATCATCATGACACTGCCCTTTAACAAAGTCGTCAAGTAACAAAGTTTCAGGTCGTCACTTTCAAAGCCTTTCGAACGGTCGTTACTTTACGAGGATCGATACTTTGTCGTTTGTCGCATTTGGGAAACCTACCAAAAATCGCTGGAGGTAACCCTCCAATGGACTAGCATTGCGTCCAGGGAGAATAGCAATACTACACAGGCAGCCTACCCAGCCGTGTAGGTAGCCTGTGGCTCGTATCGACCGTGTGGTCCTCATGTATTAGTAACTTACGACTTAACCAAATAACCAAACTCCTCACGACAAAAGGTTATGTCCAGTTTTGACTCCAATGAAGTTGAAGATGAAATTCACTTCCTCTGCTATTGCCCGAAATATTTCAAACTTAGAAATGAATTTTTCGCTCAAATACAAAGTCATCTCCATAATTTTCAGCAGCTATCTTACTCGGACCTGGTGATTAAACTGAAGAACTCCGAAGATATTTATCTTAATTTACGATTGACGAATTATATTTCATTATTGAATAATTTGCGTGACAGTATCCTGTCATTTAAAAATGATGTCACTTGATTATCTGTTATTAATATCATAATAATTATTATTTCTTTTTCTTTTTGTTGTTGTTTTTACGTACCTTTTGCAATACTGTAAATAATTATAGTCATGCAAATAAAGGTTATTGTTGTTGTTGTTGTTGAATTGACCATTTCTGTAGCCCTTCGTCAGAGTACAAGTCCTCATGGAGAAAAAAATCGATCCAAGAATCCCACTCCTCGCTCGTCTGTCTCCTGGGCTGGATGGACCATATGTGCTATTTCAGTGGAAAACGCTGTGACGTCACATGTGCAGCTTTTTTGTTTGTTTTTAGCAAGACTACGATTACGGATTAACCTTTCTACAGAGTCAGTTCTCAAGCTAGTCTATTATACCACGGTGATAGTCATGTCACTGTTCTTGAAATCTACTTTCAAAAGTTTCGGCGAATCTTGAGAAGGCGGCTGGGGAGTCCCCGACCCCAACTTATTATCCGGTTGATATGATCGTTGTTGGGATTCGCCATCCTCATTGCTACGACGGAAAGTATGGTCAGAAATTTGGCTCTTCATGTAAGCCACAGTATTTTTTTCGGGATGGAAAATGATAATGTAGACCTTGGGCACAAAGATGCAAACAAGCAGTCCAGTGGTAGCGATGATGGAGGAGGTACCTGAGACCACTACTGTGTATTTGCCGCGGATGTTCATGTAAACTGGGTAATATGTCACCCATGAGATGACGAGGACGTAAAGTGCAAACGCGATGAATTTCCCCTCGTTGAAGTTGTGCGGCAGTTTCCTAGACTTGAATGCAAAATAGCAGCAAACCAAGGACATGACGATTAGAATCGCGATGAGGAGATATTGGCAGAAGGCTCCTGCCACGTTAGAGGAAGCCAAGCAATTACGAAAGAAAGTTTCTCTCAGCGATTTGTCTACATGAGGGTGGGGAATGTCAACTGCGAACCATATAATCAGAATCAGGATATCCAGGCCAACAACACCGACAATTATCAAAATATGCTTGTGTTTCTCTATGAAGCCTTTTGTCAGTTCAGATCGTGGAACACGCGTTTCAAACAGATGAACGATTCTCTTGGTCTTGACGCCGAGCACTACTATAGCAGTGGTGTAAAAGATGTAAAACCAAGCTTGTACTAATGGACAGATCCCATTGTTGGGTTCTGCAAAGTTTATCAGCGCCCACAGATAATTCATACCTATACTAAACAAGAATACGTAGCTGAGTTCCCGGTTGGACGCTTTCACGATTGGTGTTTCATTGCGCCATACAAACACAGCCCCGACAAACACTGTGGTAAGAACCCCCAAACAAGCGATGAAGCTGATCAAAACTCCTACAGAGTCCCCCCAGGCGATGCGTTCCAGGGGTACTGGCACACATTTTGTGCGTTCCTCGTTTGAGATGTGATCCTCCTTGCATTTGGTGCAATTCATCGCTCCAGGCTCACTCGAAAAAGTATCTTGTGAACATCTAATGCACTGCCAGCAACAGTTCTGCTCCTCCGTCTGCCGGTATCCCGGCTTGCACCTCTCGCTGCAGACCGAGCGAGGGATATTTCCCGTTAACCCCTTGTTCCAAACAATTGCACTGGCGTTGAGTTTGAGGTTCTGCGCTTCCCAGGCCCCTACAGTTTCGACACGGCCACCTGTCTCTTTGTCCACACGGTAATTAATGATGCTGTAAGATGCTAAGGAATCACCATTTTCATCAAAGAAGACCTTGGAAGTTTCAGTTGTGAAGTTGACTGTTTTTAAGTACTCCAGAACATCTCGCGGTTCAACATGAGGTTTTGTCTGAGGACAATTGTTCATTGGACGGGATTCACACCTGAATATGGCGTCCAGTGCATGCGCGATAGCGTACACGGCGTTGATGACGTATGCTTGTCTGCCGTCGTACAGACTGTTTTGGAAGATACTCTCGTTGACCGTGAGGTGATCTGAGCACCGTTTCTTTCCACCGGAGGGAATAGCATTGAACGTGCAATTAAACTCTCGTTCCCAGAAGACCCTCCACCAAGGCGATGACCTGTAGAGCGAAGTGCGTGACAATAAATACTTCTTATATGAAGGAACAGTAATGTCAGTGAAAACGACCCCTAGCATGCCCTTTAGGATGGGCTGAAGCTGTTTATCGTGAATAACATGATCTTTGTCTCCCCAAGCTTCGCTGGCAATCCATGTTCTACCCTGAAGACCTTGTCGAAGAGCTTCTCTTAACAGGCTGCGGGCGCGTCTTTTATCACAATACAAGACGATCACGCCCACACTTTTCTTCTCTTTGAGTTCCTGGACAATCGCCCGAATTTTCTCCTCCCCTTCTTTAACTGGGAAGTAATTGTCGTAGGCAATACAGATTCCTTGGGGTTTCGAATGCTTACGGAAGTATTCGATGCCCGATCTCCCGTAAGCATCGTCCTGCGCTATTGCCGCCACGTACGTCCAGTTAAAATAACGTGCGATATCGGACATCACTTTCGACTGGAAGCGATCAGGGGGAACGGTGCGAAAAAACGATGGATACGCGCTGCTGCTGAGTTCGTCGCTTGTAGCAGCGTAGCTTATAAGCGGTATATCTTCAACTTCCAGTAAACTAGAGACGAGAATCGATGATCGCGAAGTTCCAGTGCCCAGCACTGCGACTACAGGAGAGAGTTGACCCCCCGGCAAAATAATGCACGTTTCGTTCAGTTCGGGATTGAGAAAGGCAAACCTATGAACGTTGACATAGTCCAACGTGGATCTCATTGCTCTGCTATTCTGGAGGTTTGTATCTGAAATATCGTACCCTAGTTTAACGTTTGGCAGAAGAGTCGTGCTGTTGTTGATTTGTCCAATCGCGAAGACCATAGCTTCCGGGAATGACACATATTTCGATACATATCTTCCACGCACGTGAACAGGGAAAAGCCCTCCGATCGTCACATCTCCTTTCTTGTAGATTCTCAATCCCGGAATCGACTCAGCTGCTGGTGTAGTCTGTGGTAAAACGAGGCATAAAACCATCGCCAACAATACTTCAAAGCAGAGGTTGTGAAAGCAAAATATCAACAAAGCCATTGTCAAGTTGTTATTGCGTTAAAGCTGCACCCTTGGCCTACCACATTCGCCAACCAGTTGTTCTTGAAAATGTATACATATTTATAAATAGAAATGAAACGAAGCATTAATTTTCTAGAGGATGAGTTTTGAACAGCGAACTCTGGCAACCGCGAAAGCAAAGCTCTTTTGGTAAGTTTCAGTTTGGTTCGTAGGTATTTAACGCTATATTTGGCATGCGTGCCTCATAGATAGATAAGATAGCTAGGTAACCTTTACTTGTAGTCAACCATGAATGAACAATATATTGTGATGTTTAGAAATTTCCGTGATATTTAGGAAAAAATGATACATAAGGGATATTTAGAATTTATTTTAGGATTTAGGTGTTTATTTTAGTAGTTTTTTATCGTTTGGAGCTGTTTTGCACAATCCAATACTAACAGTAATCTGATTCCGCGGTTTCCTAGCCAATCTCTTACCCAGAGTCCGCTGACCAAAAAGCCTGAGGACTCTGGTTGGTAAGAAATTCAGAACAAGATGGCGGATCCCGAAGAGGAGGCTTCTGGTTTGGCTGAAGCTCCTGGTTATTTATGTTGTGTGATCTCCGCATGATCGCCCAATAGAAAATATAACTTTCCAACCACTGTGCTTCGGACTTCAGTGTAAATAATAATAATAATAAGCAAGGTGGTTTTCTGTAGGACACTGTAAAATAGAACAAGATAAAATTTAGGCTTTTACTTCGGGTAGAAGAGCACAGAACGCGTCATCAGAAAGGAATGTACAGCATTCTGTGCTCTTCTACCCGAAGTAAAAGCCAAAATTTAACTAAAAATACTAAAATGTTACTATTGAAATAATAGTCACCTAATTAAAAGTTGAAGAAAATAGAAAGCTGTTTTTAAATTCAAACCTATTATGTAACAATATTCTAAAGACAGGTTTCTTATTTCCATAGGAAAGGCATTCCAGTCAAGTAAGGCACTACTTAGGGATCTAAGCAGTCCCCAGTTAGTATTTGGTTTTATATTAAATTCAACAGTGTCCTTTGAGCGAGTGTTATGTCTAAACCTCGGATGGTTATGTTATTTCTGTTGCCCTGAGTTTATTAAATTATACCTATAAAGGCAGCGTTGCATTTGTCTTCTGGTTGATAGATTCATCCAGTTCAGATCTGCAAGTGCTTCAGTTGAAGATAAATGTGGCGTCCTATCCAGGACCGTCTTGGCTGCTCTATTTTGGAGAACTTGAAGAACTTGGCTGCTCTATTTTGGAACACTTGCCGTCTAATCATGCTGCTATTAATTTTAAAAAATTAATGTCTTTTTTCGCTGTCGCTTAGCGATGAGTCTTGAAGAAAAATTCCGTGTCAACTTGAAAAGTTTCAGTGGAACATCCATCACTGAAACACCGATGTTCCAGTTTTGAGGGTCGGAAAAATTATTCCTTTGTCACCACTTAGTTGTCCGTTTTACTGTAAAAACTTAACCTTAAAATCTTTTTCAGCTGTCACGAAAAGAAAATAGCACTATTTGTTTCTCATAAAAACCTTCTCTCTGTTTTCTTGAAAGCAAGGTAGAAACTCAAAATTTATTTGTGTTGTTTAAATCCACACTCGACTATATCACCTCAGAGTTCTATATCAGCTTATTTATGGCTGCAGCCGGTTGCTATCGTTTTTTCAAAAAAAAAATTCACATGCAATTCTTTCTGAATAACGAGATGTAGTAAGTAACAATGGAAGCCTAAGCCATTACAAGATATGCTATTATAATTATAATTTGGACTATTATTTCGATAATAGTCGATTATTCCCCCGTATAAGTCATTGATTGACATTTTTGTAGATAATTATTATTTATTTTCGTAATTTACGTGCATATTTTGACTTGTTTCTTCTCGCTTTCTATTTTCGAGTTTTGGAACGCTGAAATGAAAGGCCGACCACAATAGCTCAGTACTTCCTTACTGCGGAATCAGATTATATCCGCAAAAGATTCTTCTTACTGATATTAAAACACAAATTTTGGAAAGCTATTTTTCTGACCGGTCTTGCCATAAATACCTAAAATCGATAGATATCAAGATAACACCGACAAATTATCGCACTTTAGGTTTGGTACTGTAGTCGGGTATTGCAGAAATCAATTTCTAATATGAAACCGTGCCATACTCAATCTCGTACTCGTAGTCTGATCTGAAGATCGCTACTGATGTCATCAACGCAGAGGTTTGAAAGTTTCTTCGATAAAACGACAGTGCCAGAATTGAAGCGCCTCTTATTTACATGCACCTACTTCATATGTGAAAATTTTCGAAAACAATTTTGGACTTACCTAATGAGGCATCCCAGCATTTGAGTGTTCAAACTTTTCTAACAGAGTTCGGTGCATTAACATATGAAACACGGAATGTTGAGCCAACAACTGAAACAACTGAAAGCACAACTCCACATATTTGTGACTGAAAAAAATTGGTTACGACTGTTTCGACTGAGTGGTAACTTTGCACATGAATGACTTTTACAGAATGATTAATTTGCGTGTTTGTGGACTAGATGTGATCGTATAGTACAGTTGGCTTTAACTACACTAACAGCGTAACGAGATAAACGTGAAAAGGCGATTCAGTAAATAACTCATTTGGTAGTGTTGTAGATGCTAGCGCCTGACTTTATTTTCCTTGTTCTCGGGTTTTTCACTAGTTTAATAACCGATGAAAATTTGCCTTAAGACATCCGAAATTTGCACACAAATAAAGTCGTCCAGGTTTTGTGAAGTCTGCCTTTTGTTTAAAATAAGATAATAAAGGCTTATTTACTGAAGTATTGGACCTCAAGTACTGAATTTTCTGGTAAAAACAGTATATTAAGCTCATCAGTAATCCTAGTTACACCGTGGAAGCAAAAATTCGACCAACCCAGAAGATTACAATAATGAAAAATACACGCACGTGGTCCTAAAAAACCCGAAGGTTGTAGTAAAGTACACTGAACAAACCATAAACGTATTCTTTAAACTAAATTGTTCATCAAACAAACAAGGAGGTTAGTTTCTAAAGAAACTGTGGTGCTGCGTCGGTGGGGACGTGAAACACAAAATTTTGGATTTATCAACTGGGTTGATAACGTAAATTGGCCACCGTAAAGAGATTGAAAGCTGACGTTTCGAGCGTTAGCCCTGACGAAGGGCTAACGCTCGAAACGTCCAAAATCCAAAATTTTGTATTAATTGTTCATCGGTTGATGCAGCATTTTAGACTGCGCCCCTACAAGCTTTCAACTAAAGATCAAAGAATCCTTACATATCCACTGGGAAAAGCCCACTTTAAATCAACAGGTTAAACATATTAATTTAAAATTGTTTGTTTAGATTTCACATAATCACGCTTTTTTCTTGTCACTTTTGCTTCTACATTTTCATTTACAATTCTAATCACTATTGCATATAAATATATAGCTTTGTTGTAACTTTTTCCTTCAACTGAGGATGGCATCAGGGATGCCGAAACATGTCTTTGAAACTTAAGTGTTGTGTTGTTCTTTAAAATATTAACTTGTTTCCTGCTACCAAGACCTTTTGGCAACTTTGCAAACGATTTGCACTCTGCACAATATCGTTGAATTCTTTGAGCGCTCCTCGTGCTTGATATTGAAACTAATATTTCACCGCAAATGTTTTTCTTCCTTCTTAATCATGCGCTTGTTATAGACTCTACTGAAGACTGATAAGACCTGGGTCATGCGACAGTGGCATGGCAGCAATAAAACAGCATGCGAGTCACTGTCTGCCAAGAGAGAAGACGAAGCGCAATACGTCTCATTATATATCAGATCTAGATAAAACAACTTCTGGATAAACTCTTTCATTCAAAAATCTTTCCGTAAGAGTATCAAAGCTTAACTGGCTTTAAAAACATCCATGATCTTCTGAAAGCTCTGGATAAGGCTAATTGAACGTGAGTTGATTCGCCAGCTAAAATGGCAGCAGCGACCATTGCGTTCTCCCTACTTCGACAAAACCTCTGCCGAACTAAAGATGGCGCCAAGGCCCCCAAGACCTGTGTCCGTCTAACAAGCATAATATATAGATTTAGCCAAGCCTAAAAGCGGAGCCGCGAAGGAATAAACTGGTGTTCGTTTCTCAAAAATAGTCCTGAAACTTTTCGGTCTGAAATATATTTCGGGGCTTTTTTTGGCTCGTTCGCTTTCAAAAAGTGTTTCTCAAAAAGCCTGAAAGTGTTCCGAATTCGACTGTTTAAATGGGTTATCTTCATTGCGTTCGGGTGTTAACAAATAACATGAACTGCCACTAAATAAAAATATTAGTCTGGTCAAAAATTTATACTGACATTTCACCGGCATTTTACTGGGATTACCCGAAATAAAGGATCTGGGGAGCTTCGAAGCACTTGTAATAAACTTATCGAAGAAATGTCGCGTAGGTTTTAGCAGCCGCGAAAAAATTCAAGCACTTTGAGGAACACACATTACTTACCGGATAAAATAGCTTTAAACCCGAAACTGCTTCGCTTATAGTTACTTAAGTAACCCTTATATTTCGTTCTCTAACTTGAGACCATCGAGATTGAAAACAAACGAACAAACACCGTCCAAACATTCTTAACTCTGTTGCATAAGTTTTGCGGCTGCAAATTGTCTGAAATTCGAGCGCTTTAAAAAATTCACGGAACTGTTTTTGGAAGCTTTTCGGGCATAATAGGTTTAAACCGACAACTGCTTTGCTTATAGTTTTTCAAATAACTGTTATATTTCGTTCTCTAACTAGAGACCATCAAGATTCAAAACAAAGAAACGCCAAACACGCTTTAATTAAATTGTTATTATGCCGGCATAAGTTTTGCGGATGCGAAGTAAGCCTATATAAAGTTAGGCGCTTTGAGGAACGCACAAAACTGTTTTCGGAAGCTTTTGGGATAAAATAGCTTTAAACCGACAACTGCTTCGCTTAAAAGATTATTACTATTGAAAACTTCTAGGACAAGAAAATCGACAGTTGCACAAAGAGATGGACCGGACAGTCAAAATTGAAAGCAAAGCTTGTGCAGTTGTCTTGCGGCTGTGCTTAGACCTACTGTTATGAATAAACATCCACAAAATAATGGACAGAGAAATCATTTTTGAAAAACGTTTATTCGAAAACCCGTAAGTTTATACTTAAGACTTTTAAGACTTTTAATGCAATTCGCGTTACACTTCCAAAATCGTAGGTCGGTCCACGCGTGTGAAATCGGCTGGCAAAATATTCAAGAATCTGTCACAAATCTGAGCGCGTCTTCTAATAATTTTTTAAAGTCAAAAGTAAATAACACATTTCTAATGGCATAAATCAAATTTCCATTTCAAAACGTAATTTCTTTCATCGGTTGTGTTTCAGAACAGGGCAAACTCTCCGCCGTGAAGAAAACAAAGCGATGAAGTCCTTTGAATGCAGCTTTCGTAACTTGAACTTTTCGCCTTCTACCAGTATTCTTTTGAACTTTTTCTTTCCATTTATAGACATTAGATGTTTTTTTTGTCAAGTATAAAACTTCAGTACTCTCGAGCAATCGTTAAATGCTAAAGAAGCTTAAGCTTTTAAAGAAACCTCTTTTTCAAAAGCGACGATGGTCACGAGATTTCCCGCCAAGAAAAACGCCGGTTTTCCTAAAGCACCGCGCGATTTCCCGCCAAGAAAAGATGGCCTTCTCTACCCCCGTCGGATTGTCTTGGGACTCCCCTCCCCCTCCCACACAGTCTGTGCGGACGCACGGACGTACGGATGTACGGACGTACGGACGGACGGTCACGTGACTATTACGTCACAACTAAAATTTCTCGGATTGATAGGTTACCAGGAGGGAGTGATGAACTTAGGCCTGGGCACTAGTGCCGGTATTGGCGAACGAAAATCCGAGGTGTCAGGACATCGTGACGTCACAAATAAGTCAGTCCGGGAAATTCAAAGGAAAGTTAACAAATGGCTTCCTTGCAAATGTTTACCGTCCAGTTTTTCAAAAAGAACAGATCAAAACGATGAAAGAACAAAAGGTATGCTGCATGCTATAACATAAAAAGTATTCTTAATGCAATTTGGTCCTCAAAACAAAAATAACAAATTGGCGATAAGACTCAAAAAGTTTCACGAACGCTTTGGTCGATCGATTGAAATCGTGATCAAGATCACCTTTCAGAAGCTGTATCTCACAAACCCTAAGATGTGTCGCTTGGAGACAAAAATATAGCTTTTATATGTATAAACTCTTTCCAATTTTAGGAAAGTAAATTTTCGTAACACTTTCATTAAAATGATCAGTGGCTTTAAACATCATTAAAAGGTGGAGAAGAATACTCCAATGCAAAGAAACGGCTCCTGTGAATTCATGTGCTTGCTTCAAAGTTAATAATAGGCCACAGCAATTCCTTACTTTGCTAAACTGTCCAGTAAAAAACGACAAAGACGATAACATTTGCTCGCGGCGAAGAAAAACATCTGACGCACCGGCTTTCCGGCCAAATTTGTGCTGATGACTGATTGTACTCTTATTGAATAATTATTAAAAAACACAGTCTATCAAGGCCGCCAACTTTCTCAGGTTACTGATGTTAAGGGATTAACAAGGCTCTCTCTTTACTAGAATGGTCCTCAATTTGACTGTTTTAAAATTAATTAATCTTTGAAAATCAAATGACAGGACCAATTCAATTTATTTGCGAAACGGTCATCTTGATCGTCAGTTGTGGATCAAGTAGACGGTCAGACTCTTTCTAAAACATTGTGCAACCTCGACAACAAATCTAGAGGAAACTGGAGGTATTGAGAATAAATCACTGAATCACTGATCCAGCTGGTACTCAAATATATCTATTAGTTTTCATAAAAAAGGACAGAACCAGATCAGCGAAAACGTGTTTCCTCGGACGTCCGCAAAAGTGTAGTTTACACGGGTTAACTGAGGTGGCAAAAATTTACTAAGTTCGATTACTCTTTCCCTAGCAATTAAATATCACTATTCTTCCCTTATACAGAAGATGGAAGCAAATACTGTAAGAAAAGTTAACGTTGAAGTGCTAAATATACTCTTCTAGGTTCGCCTTCCATTATTCTCAGCTAAACAAACGGACTGATCATTTTTTAGGTAAATACTATACCACTTGTTTTAATTTGGGTACTTTGGTTAAACTATAGGCTAGTCCGTAGCCAAGTTTCAAGTTTCCCTGTGGTATATAACTGAAATAAACACACTTTTTCGGACGCAGACGATAACAATTTTCCCGCATAATTCTTCGATCGTGGAGAGTAAACATGACTCTTAAGACATCATTTAAGTGTGATTTTAACGTTAAGACAAAGAGCCACTTACCTATATCGAAAAAAAGGATGACTAAAATTCCATTACCCAAGAAAACAAGCTTAGCTGAAAGCTTAATAGCACAAAAAATACGTTTGTAACCCGAACTCTAACATCAGTTTGCCAGCGCCATTTTTGAAGACTCGGCAAACTCGCGCGCTTTTCACGTCGTGACATCACGATGGCCAGACACCTCGAGCCAGCCGAGCGGCGAATTCATCACTCCCTCCCAGGGCGGAAAAAGGTTGGGCGATGAAACGAGCGTGTCCGAGCAAAAAGGTGTGATGCAGTCGACTGGGATCGAATGAGGTGCTAGACCAAAATTCAAAATTCAAAGATCCAAAGTCAAAATCTTAATAATCTATTAATAGGCCGAAAAACGTTAACTTTGGGTTATCTTTTCTTTGTCTTTTCCGCCTTAATCGATGCTAAAAAACTGTCTGAAAACGAGCAGAGCAAAGTAAAAAGATGGAAAATGGCGTTTGGATGACGCGTGGCATGACGCGTATTTATAATTCGTGCAGCTCGTGCAAGGTTAACCAGGACACGTCCCTAGTTAATTAATTAAATCCAACATTAACACCGCGCTTCTTCTTCTTTTTTCCCCAAAACCTCTCCTATGCTTGTCTGTTTCTTTAGGCACTACAAATAGAATTGCTCCTCAGTTTAGACGGTTTTCTTTGCTTTGTTTTTGTGAGATAAAGGGAGGAGAAATCTGCAAATTTAATTTCACTTTTAATTTGTTTACATACAGTTGGCGGCGTTGCGACAAATCATCGCCATGGCGCGTTGCAAGGAGGCAAAGTTTAAAGTTGCAAAACGCCACTATCTCCAAATATCTCCAGCTAATTTTTTATTATGTCATGTAAAATTTATTGGCCTTTAATATATGTAAGATTTAGGGTGGAGTAATTTGGAGCTTTTTTAAAAGAGACGAGGAAAGACAACCATGTCATGTTTTTCGGCAAGAGCAAGCATTCGACACTCTCAAATTGAGCGCATTTTTCGCAACTTACTGTGAAAAAGATTGACTAATGTCCACGCAGACATAAGCACTTTAAGCTGTGAGCCAGGACTGTGAGTAGTAATGTCGGCTCACATAGGAAATTTCCTGGCTTCTGATTGGTCGAGTGACGTCATTACCGGAAGTGGGATGGGAAACCGCTGACCAGTGGAAAAAAAGGGATCGCGGGCTCATGCAACCGGAAGTCACGTGTTTTAGAATGGGAAACCGCTGAGCAGTATGAAAAAGGATCGTGGGCTCAGGATGAGGCAAAACCGCTGAGAAACGCGGGCTCAAAGTCCAAAGTCCAATTGGAGCAGCGGGGGTGATCCTTTGAGTGAAAACACAAAAAAAAATAATAAATACTTTTATTGTCAACCTTTTTTCACAACAACAAGTGAGATAGTATGAGAGTTCCATGATGAGTATTCCTTTTGATGAGTGTTCCTATTTAATGATGAGTATTCCTTTGAGTTCCTTTTTATTAGTGTTCCTATTTAATGATGAGTATTCCTTTGAGTTCCTTTTGATGAGTGTTCCTTTTTTGGGCTTTGGTTGACTCTCACTGGTATCCATGGCATCTACCATCAACAGACGGCAATTCATTTCCCTGATTCGTTAATGTTCAATAGAGGGTCCCCACCATTGTTTTTGACATCGAGTTATTCTTCGCCATTGGTTGTTGTCACGGATCCATTGTTGTAGTTGACGTTGATATGATTGATTTCTCATCAAAGGTATGGCAAAGGAACTGTAGAATTGGGGTGGTGGTGGTGGCGCCAAATGTTCTCGATCACACTGTTTACAATCGACGATCTTGTTTGGGCAACGTTTCTCACTGGCATCCATAAGGAAAAGTCTGGAAGGTGACAGGATCCACGACTCTCTTATCGTAGACCAGCTGGTAACGTTTGTAATCGGGGAAGGTGTAGAGTTGATAGGTTTTCGGATCCCGGACAATCTGGAGTGTTTTGACGACCTGTGTTTGTCGTGGTTTGAGGAGTGGCTTCTGGATTTCATCGAGGACGTTCTGCCGCATGACAGTGAAATTCAACTGGGTTTTTCCTTCGCTGTTGAGGCGAAAACCTCTCACTTTGCATTCGACTTTGTTTTTCTTTGTGGTGTAACCATAATTCTTGGGACCTCCCGACACAAATTCCACAATGAAATCGTCAGGGTCCAATTCACTCGTAAACTTGCCAAGGTAATTGCCCAAGGCCGGGTCGGGTTGCCCCTCGTCTGTCCAATAGATGACGGAGTCAGTGTCATAGTACAACGCACGTTCCTGCAACTGTTCCAATGCCTCGTACAGTTTGAGCCGGGCATGACAGGTAGTGAAACAGGCCACAAAGATGTTCAGGTTGGGTGAGACAGGGATGTCTTCGTCTTGGTACGTGTAATGCACCTCCACCATCTCCTCGATGACAGACACATGTCGTACGTCCAAAGTACCTGTATCCAGGAAACGGTGGAAGGCTTGAGGGTCATCAAACGTTTGGACTTGGGTTTTGTTGAGACGTTGTCCAAACTTGCCCCACATAGAATTGAGCATCATCTTGGCTAGGGTACGTAACCCGGGATTCTTCTCGATCTTGTCATAGTCCAGGCGAATGCCCTCATGCTTGTAATAATCTTCTATGTACCTTTGTCTTTGTTCTTCTGTGTTGACTCCGTCGGGCCACCCACTGGCTTCTTGCTTGATCTTCAACCAGGTGTTGACGTAGTCGCGGAACAGTCCTTCACACGTCTCGTCAAAATGCCAGACCTCATAGATGTACTGGATTTCGTACCCGAGCTCGACGGCTTTGTCTAATTCTGGACTACACCATGTCCCAGTCAGGGCCCGCTGTGGGTCGGTGTGGATGCATTCCGAGCATCTGTCTAAAGGTCTTTTGGGCATCTCTTCTTCCACACAGGTGGCACAGAGGGGAAAAAGGAGTTTTCCCTCATGACGGTAGGGGAGGACAGGATGGTAGAGGTGACGTGGAGGAAGGACTTGGCACTGGATCAAGCCAAAGTACTCTTGGATGTCGGTGTGACCCGGGTTGGAGATGAAACGAGGATGTCCTTTGGGGTAGACACACGTCTTGTTGACCCATGGGTACAAGGAGGTTACATCGATGTAATGGATCTTTTGAGTGGGGGTGACATGATGGTACAACTTGACAGCATTGATACGACCGCCGCAGAAAGCGTCACGAGGGTTGAGTGGGTCGACGAATTGAAGATGGGCCAGAAAGGTACGGATGTCCAGGGAGGTGTCTTTGAGACGGGACCAATCACATTCCCACATTTCCACGACTGTGAACCCTCGCTCTCTAAGTTGTTGGGTCCTTTGCTGGGTGGTCTCGTAGACATCTTGCATGGTTCGTTCATAGTGGCGTAGATGGGTTTCGTGACGGTTAGGGTAACAGCGAGGACAACCATGCCAGAAACACCCGTGAAATTCGTAGATCGTGTTGGTACTGGCATGGAAACCGTCGACATGGAAGTCAGTGCCAGGGATGCGATACTCGCCGGCATTGCGGGCATGTTGAATGGTCTGTTGTTGTTGGGCACACCAGGTTAACCATTCCATGGCCACCTTGGAGTGATTGACTCTGTTCTTCCAACCACGAACGGGTTCACTGGCAATACTGTCGGGGATCATGCGATTCATCCGTAGATCCCGGTTACAGGGAGAAGCAATGGTGATGTGTTCGAAGGGATTGAAGCCCGTCAGGGTTTCAAACAGCCGTTTGAATGTCAAGCATCCTTCTTTCAAGAGAAGTACATCCGATTTGCAGTACTCAACCAGTTCTTTTTTGAAGTCAAAGACCTTGTCGCGTTGCTCTTGATGGCAGGTTTCCAAGGCTTGTTTTCCTTCAGGAGGCATGGTTTCAGGCATGTAGTAATCGAGGGCCGGGATGGGTCCTACGTAGTTTTGATGGTCTGGATGATTGAACTTGTGGGGGAAGTACCCTTTGCAGAGTTCTGTCAAGCCAAAGGTTTTGGGAAAGGCTGATAGAGGCATCTGGAAGAAACTCATGGAATCGATGAACCGGATGTGATCGTGCTTCACCTCAAGCAGTTTACATCCGTTCCGGAGTTGTTGGACGATCCGGTTGTCACCATAGTATTGATGGATGATAAAGTACCCATCGTACCCTTGGAAGTTATGGGCAAGGACATTGATTTGTCTTGTGTCATTGTTGGTCAAGGTATCCAACCATTCCAGGAAATCTCGGACGCAATGGTTGCCAGGGAAACACACGGGTTGGTCGTCGTCTTCGGTTTCGGCCACGACGAGATTAGCGATGTGTTGTTCCTGGGGTTGCATGGCTTCAATATCAAAGAAGACATGAAGGGGTGGTAGGTCGTCTTCCTCCTCCTCCTCTGGTGTGGCATCCACACCCGCCCTACGTTTGGCGCGAGACCCTCCAGACCGTTTCCTCTTTCTTTTCTTGTCTTGAGGTTTGGGGGCTGTTTGAATAAAACATCGATGAGTTTCACCGTCCACGTACTCATGACAGGAGGGACAATCAATATACTTGCATTGATGTTTTTCAATGTTTTGTAATCCGACTTCCTGCTTGCGACAGGTTTGGCAGCGACGGCGACGAAAGCACACGGAGGACTGTAGGTTGGTCACGGGTTTGCCGGCGTGGTCCTTGACGAGATGCATTTGGAAACAGGTGTCTCCAAAAAAGTCCCGATGACATTGTTGGCAACGTTGAGTGGCTTTCTGGCCTCGAGGGTAAGCATGAAGAAAATCAGGACACTCTTTTTGGCAACAGGCCCTGCAATGACCTTTTTGTTTGGTGCATCGATGACGTCCCTCATCGTTATAGGGTTTCCAACAGTGGGCACAGACGTAACTGGACCCGAAATATCCGGGTAAACGAGTTATGACATCATAATGGCCTTTCTCGTGCAACAGGATTAATTGTTTGTCTTGAAGGGGACCAAAGGTCGTGATGTGAAAAGAACGGTCGGCATCCACCAGGAGGATCTGGTAACCGGTCAGGGACGGGGCCTTATTGAAGGCCGTCAACGCCTCGTAGCTGCAAGGACCCAAGGCACCTTGGCTTCGTCATGGAGGTCCCAAGCGAGACGTCTCTGGAGTTGAGTTCCTTTGCAAATGCTGTGGTATTTCGGGTGCTGGTCCACTTTGGCCTTGGCGGTGACGAGGGCTCTGGCACAACAGAGTTCATCCGTATTGTTAATTCTGATGATCGATTTGGAATTCTTGGTAATTGTTTGAAGTGTGGCATGACCTGGTTTGCCACGACGGGGTCTGCCGGTTCCCTGAGGGGCATGATGGACTTGAGTAATGGATACTTGAAAGGAGTCGTCCATTTCAAATTGTTCATTGCTATTCAAGGCTTGTGCTAAACGGTGGAACAAGGCCTCCACACGGTCCCCGCCTTGGCGCCATTCTCCTGCTCGTAATCCCCAGCCCTGAAAATTATTGTGGAGTCTGTTGGATGCTAGTGTAAAGTAGAGGCGATCTTGATCGTGGAGCTCAGGTGTTGTGGTGGTTAACACTTGATTCACGGCTCGACGTAACCCCTCTTCTAGGGCTTGCGTGATGTGTTGACCTGGAATGAAGTTGCCCCTTTGGCGTAACTGGGTATTGAAATGACGTTCACGCACTCCCAGACGGTTGCTCAAACGGTCGACATAGGGTTGCAGTTCAAACTCGAAGACACCCTCCGTATTGGCATCCAAACCTCCACCAGTTTGTTGAAGGAGACGGGTTTGAAACGCACGTTGCCGTTCGAAGCGATCCAAGGCCTCTTCACAAATGTCATCACTGTCCGCCATCTCTTCGGTGCATAACAAAGGTTCATCAGGGGAATTTGCTGTCGTCTCTTCTTCTGGCTCTGAATCGGACATCTCCAGGCCAAGCAATTGTATCGTGTCACGCGCGTCGAGGCCACTGGGCCCCGCTTCCTCCTCTTGGCGAGAGGACATGATCAGATGAACTTGGTGGTGATCGGTGCTCGTTTTTTATAGAGAAAAAAAGGTCCCGTGGGAGGAGGGGGTGAACCAATCACCAAGGAGGGCACAGGGTGCCCTAGGGAGGGGTGGGAAGGGGTGGGGGGACCCCCCTCCCCCCTCTCTAGTTGGGGTCTATGGTGCATCACGGGAACGAATGAGAGACTATAAAACAGATCGACCCTCGAGGTGAGTCATCTCAAAATGGACTCTGACCATGAGAAGCTGCTCGAAGCATTTGAAACTTTTGAAGTAGATTTAGAAGTGGAAGAGATCTTGGGGAAAGTCAAGAGGAAGTTGCTGTTGAACGACGAAAGCATTCGTGAGTTTGCGGAAAGTTTAAAGCAACTGGAACCCGAAAAAGTAGAGGCCCAGAGAAGACGCGCAGAACAGGCGATTCCTTTTCACCAACGGTGCTACCCCCAATTGACCTGCGATTGGTTCATCGAGGGTCTCGACTATTGTTGCGACTACTGGCGGTACCAGTTCAAGAGGCCACTCACACCTCCCCCAGCACCGCCACCATCGCCCCATGTCCAGCGAAAGAGAGGGCCTCCGCTGCAGCCACCGTCGCAGACCCCCCGTGAACTATTACCAAAGCGACGACGATGACGACGACGATGACGCCGACAACGACTATGACCCCCACGACGACGACGACGACGACGACTACGAACTGCCCGACCTTGAGAGTAAACAACTGCAGCAACTGACCGCTCAAGCGAGGTACCGGGCCAGGCATCCCGACCGAGTAGCCGCCACGCAACAACGGTTTCTGACGAAACGTGAGAGCAAGGCGCTCAAACTCAGGGCCAAACACCCAGAGAAAGTGGTCGCCTACAAAAAAGGGTACCGAGAAACGCATCGAGAGTTCCTAGCGGAGACCCAAAGTCTCTACCGGGAAAGGCATCGAGCCCGCGTGGCGGAGAACAGAAAGCGCTACCGGGAAAGGCATCCAGACCGTGTGGCGGAGTCCTATAAACGCTACCGGGAAAGACATCGAGCCCGCGTGGCGGAGGCCCAAAAGCGCTACCGGGAAAGACATCCAGACCGTGTGGCGGAGGCCCAAAAGCGTTACAATAAAAAGCGTCGGGAACGGTACCAAAAGCATGTGGCGAACAATGAAAAAAAGAGAACTCGAGAGAAATTGAAGGCCTTAGGACCTTTGACACTAACCATCCCCCTTACGGATTATTTGAAATCCGTTCCTGTGACGGCGTATGTGAAAGCCTTTTGTGACTCGCTGGAATCTGTGGATACAAACGTACCGCCCGCGGAGAATGACTCTCATACTCTGCTTGATTTGGATTCGGGGACCATGCAAGTCGCGGAACCCCCTGACTGGGACTTGGATGACCTTTCGTTTTTGCAGGACTTATTGAAAGACATGTCACCCGATGATTGGCAGCAGGTCCTGAACGATGTCGAGGACTTTGATGTGGAGGCATTGCTGCCCCCTGAAGAAATCGTTCATGACATGTCACCCGACGAGGGCGTTGATTTGATGTATGATTTAGTGACTTAGACTCTGAACATTCGTATTAGTATTTTTGGCAGAACAATGAACTTTTTTTTTGAAGACAACTCATGAACCAATGAGGCAGTGACATTTTCATTGTTTTTTTATTTTATCAAAAAAAAACATGTAACACGTGGATCATTTTTGTCTACACCACAATGGGTTCTGTCTCCAAATGTGGTTGATTGTATTCACTACATCTTTGTTTGGGACAGTACAACGAACCAATGAGACATTTTCATTTTTTGTTTACCCAACATGTAACTGGTTTGTCATTAAATTTTTACAATTTGAAACGTTTCTTGGCTTGCATGATTTTCTTGACCACCCGTTCCGTCTTGGTTTTCTTGCCGGGTAATCGATCAATGGCTTGGATCATCTTCGTATCGGCTTTCCATTTGTCTTGCAAATTCTTGGCACGGCTGTAATCAATGTCGTGTTGTTTAGCAATCTGGTCCAAGCGATTGATCCCTGGATCCCCACGTTTCAGACGTTTGGCTAAATGGGTGCCAGGACCCATGTATTGATACCCAGGCCAATGAAATTCTTTGCCGGTTTTCGCAATCCATTTTTGGACATCCAAGGCCCCTCCTCGTTGGGTGCGTTTCCGTTTAATTCCCCTTCTCCTCTTGGGGGGGGCATGTTTATTCACTGTCGTACTGCAAACGTCTCCGTCGGGGCGGTTTGCCCTTGGCCCAATCTTCCCAACCGGGTAAGGGTTTCAATGCTTGCACTTCACGGGAGACTCCTTTGCCTTTACCTTTGCCTTTACCACTTTGGGCTAACTTTTTTCCAAGGCCTTGCGCTGTTCTCGAATGACTTGTAAACGCGACCGGCTATCCCCTCGACTGGTAGAAGGTCTCTCTTCTCTCGTGCCCTCCCTGGTAGCAGGGGTAATGGTGGGTTTGGGAGCCGACGGACCTCCTTTTATCATGCGCTTCAACCATTGTTCCACGGGTCCCGTCACCAAATCCCCAGCTTCTTCCTCTTCTTCACCTGGTGGACCACCCGGGGCACCAAGCCCCACACCTCCGGGAAATTGACGAATGCGTTTGGTTAACTTGATTAATTCTTGACTCAACGGTTTAGTTTGAGCATTCACCAGGGCTGGGGGCAATTGGGGGTTGGCTAACAAGACATGTTTTTTGGCGGCGAGCGTTGCGGCTTTGTTCAACAAGGCATTTTCGGTGAGTTCTCCTTTGTAATATTGAATGAGTTGTTCCAAGTCTTTATGGGGAATCATGTAGACCTCGTCCATGGTGGTTGATTACAGTCGGGGCAAAGTTCCCCGTCTTCCACGGCACGACAGCTCTCACAAAGACGGGACTTTAAGATACGCATGTACTCTCGATACAACAGGTGATATTTATGCTTCCAATAATAACAGTCCTCTTTCCACTTGTCGGTTTCTCGATTGGCGTCTTGTAACATCCACGTGGCAAGCGTTAACGAACACATTGACATAACACGTGATGGAGTCCTTGAAACAATCCGCGTCCTTTTTGTTGGACTAACCACTGACGACGTTTTTTGACGGAATGTCGACGACGTCCCAAATCACGTAGCACCTTTTTATAGGGTTGAAGTTTCGCTAGGATGGGTGGGGTGACGGGAATCTTGTTTTTTAAGAAGTTCAAGACCAATTCACTCACAGCATTGATTTGATCGGCATTGGCATGTTGTAACAACTCTTGACGTTTGGAACCATTGGCTTCTTGTAACATGGACCGTAAAAACGGTAATTGACGTCGAAGACGTTGCATCTTTACCGACGATGGCGACGACGATACCGTTGGTTGGCTTTTTGAATCGTGCGTTTTATACGTTTATCCGTTTCCAATGCCACGGCTTTCCCCAATCCCGCCATGGCGGGGACCAACAGATTTAAAAAACCTCCTCGTTGATGACGACGTCGTCGTGGTCTTCTCCTCAAGGATACCATGAGTGCGACAATACACGTTGAAGGGCTTTGTTTTGCTCGATCACGTCTCGCGTCTCTTTATAGCCTTGACGGGTATTGCGTTTCAAATCTTGCCACCAGCCCCCGCCTTGTTGTCGTTTGCTTCTTCTTCTTTTTCTGCGTCGTCGTCTTCGTTGGACGGCCATGGTTCTAAGAGTGTGGGACTGGGAGGGAGTGGCTTTTTATCGATCCAATAGTCTTTGGGTCTCAAGGGACGAGGACATCCGTCTACATAGCATAGGGCTTCCACGGGTTGGTACACAAAATGACGATGGTAATCTTGCACGCATCGTTTGGGTAACGGAGGGGTGAAATCCACAATGGTATCATCCAAGGTTTGCATCTTGATTAAAAATCGCTCCAGATCCTCCAAGGGAACACCACGCACATAGGTTTTCAATTCGGTCAAGGCTTTGGCATAGGTGGTAAACGCAAATCGACTCATGGTCACTTTAAATCGGTATTGTTTAAAATCATTCCATCCTTTGACCACTGTGCCCACCGCTGCCAAACAGGCTACCAACGTACTGTTTTCCAAAAGGGGTCCAGCAATCATGCCTGCAGCCATCAGGAGTAATGCCATGCCATTGAACAAGGCATTGATCCACTTGTAATGATTCAACATTTTTCGAGAACACCACCATTGTTGATGGTAAAAAGCATACAAGGAATCCATCCGTTGTAATAATTCAGGGGGGAATCGAATACCATGATGTTTCGATCCATTCAATAACGACACGACGGTTTTCATCCTCACGGCGAAACGCGGGACGACGAGGTTTGTACGCTCGGTGCTCCTCCCTGTTTATAACTGGTCACAATGCTATTGGTCATGGTGACAGTGGAAATGTCACGTCCTTGGGCTAATTGTTCTTGATCTTGTAACAGCATGCGTAAACGTCGTTGTAAATCCGCTTGACGCAAGGTACGAGGGGTTCGGCCAGAACTCCCAGACGTCCAAGATCCTCGAGGGGTGGCTGGATTGGAGGCAGGTGTCAAAGGTGAAGTGGGGGTATTTCGTCGTCGTCCTCGTATTCGTCTCGGTCGTCGTCCACGACGACCACCACCGCCACCACCACCACCACCACCACCACCAGCACCACCACCAGCACCACCAGCAACACCACGTCCACCAGCACCACCAGCACCACCACCACCACCACCACGTCCGCCACCACGTCCACCACCACCACGTCCACCACGTCCACCACCACGCCCACCACGTCCACCACCATCACCCCCAGCACCCGCTGCTGTTCGAGCACCCGCTGCCAAGGGTACGCTAGGAGGACTCGCAGGGGTTCGAGCACCCGAAGACGATGGGGTGTGAGACGCTTGACTTCCTACCCCAGCAGGGGAAGAGGCCTGCACAGGGGGCGCACCATCTACACCGACAGGGGGGATGGATTGCATAAACCGATAGAGGGGATCGTTGCCTATTTCCTCCATGGCGACGTCGAGAAGGCCTTGGTCTCCCGACCAAAATAAAACTTGGAAGGCCCTTGGGGACATTTGATTGCTGCTGGCCGCCCCCACACCAGCGGGGGAAACGGTATCGTACGATTGCGGAGGTTGTCGGTCATCCTCATCATCGGCCATGGTTGCTCTCTCTCTTTTTCTTGTTCCAAGGGTGCCTTTATAGAGGTTTTTGATAGGTGCGAGTCCATCCTTCGTCTTTTAACAGGTGACTCAACAACCGTTGTTGATCGGAGGAGGCGGGATGTAAATCCAACACCAAATACCCATACGGTCGTGTGGTGGCTTGATGAAACGTCTCCAACGTGTCTTTCCAAGTGGTCGGAAACGATTGAAGCATGACATTGCGTACCCCTAATTGATCTCGGGGGTTCTTGAACGCCACAATGTAATGGGCATTGCGGGAAATACTTTTAGCATAGCGACCCACGGGAAACATGTCTTGGCACAAGTACAGTACGGTCACCCCTTGATGATGCGAATGTTTGGTGAATAAATCCAACACGCGTTTATCGTGACTCCCTTCATCCATTAAATCATCCAAGACCAGGACCCCATGTCCTTGAGGAAACCATTGCACCAAAGCATCATGATCGGGAATCCCTTCGTGAAACACGACCCCATGATCTTGCATGCCTTGAAATCGATCTTGCCAGGCCCCATAACAATAATGCCGTTGGGTCGGTGGGGTTTCAAACAACTCTGGGTTGTCTACCAAGAGTTTTTCTGTAAACACGGTTTTACCACATCCCGAAGGTCCCACGACCAAGATAGAGGAGGGGGTATGAAAACGAAACGGTTTCCCCGTTTGCATGATGACTAACTACCCTTAGAAAAAAAAAGGCACCTTTTTATGGGAGTCGGTGGGACTCGAACCCACGCACGACTAAGGCTCTACCGACTGAGCTACGACCCCAACACAACTTTTTTCCAACAAATTTTATTTAACCATTACATTGATGATACGGTTGACAATAAAGTTGATACCATCTGGCTTCTTGACCTACAATCAATTGTTGAAGGCGTTGACCCGCTTGATGGTCATTGCTTACATAATCATGATCCGAAAACTCATTTAAAAAATCTTGCAAGGTCCGTCCACGGGCTTTGACTTTCAAGTACAATAAGGCGTAATCACCACAACTCTTGCTGGAAATGGCTTGGAGGGACTTGCCATTGGTCACCACATACTTCCAATGTTGGACAATCCAATCTCGGAACGGGGTGGCTTGCACGTACGTGTCCAATGGCAAAGCATAACTGTCCAGGACTTCACACACGTTTCCATCTGTCCACACCGCTAACCAATGTTGTCCGGGTTGATCGTGTGGGTCCGTATTCACAATGTACCCTTGGGGTTGGGTCTTACGAGGACTCTTGGGTAAACGATCACAGGCCACCGTGCCGTAAAAGACAGGGTTCAATTGGGGGTCGTCTCGGGCTAAATAATCCAACTGCACATTATTCAAGGCCACATGTTCCATTTTCTTCAGTGTTGGTAAATGTTATACAACACGGCTCCGTTCTTGTCAATCTCCAGCAAGTTCTCAAATTCTCCATAGACGAGCACGGTTATATTGGTATTGGGGGCGGCTCCAAATTCCAACACGAGTTGTAAATCTCCCGTTTGCTTGGGGTTGAGGTTTTGACTGTCAGCACATCCATTGGCGACATTGTCAAACATGTACAAGGTACAATTTTTAGCTCGGCCCCAATCTCCTAGTTCCACCATATTGCCTTTCTTTTTACACCAAGCGCCACTGGCTTGCAGAAAACGGAAGTAGCCTAGATTATCTCGGGTGCCATTGTTGTGCACTAACTGGAGGGTTTCATAAGGGTATTCTTCTCCTTTGACAATCTGTTTAATGGACGTCAGACCAAATTTCTGGAAACAGAAAGGATCTCGGGTCACATCTCCATTGAAGGCACGGCTGTCCAACAATCCCACAATCAATCGGTCAGGTATTCTGTTTTGAAACAGGTTAGGGATATCAAAGCGGACCAGGTTGCCTTGCATACTGAAGGTCCGGATTTCACTGCGGACGGTCGGGTAGGCAGCCACTTGGCCTTCATTGTGTCTTTTGCTAGACAAACTCTGGTAGATGGCGTCATTCAAACGCAGTTGACAGAGATGAAACCGTAGTTTGACATCGCCTTCCATCAATCGGCCAGCTAGAGCCACTCCATTCAAAAACAGGCTCGGGCTGTTGAAATGAAATTTCATCTTGATTTCTATGCCTGGCACCAACAGTTTGCCGGTATGAAACACTTCCAAGTGGGGGGTAAACACTAGACTGTGGGTGACACCCCCAGCATACTTGGCGGTTTCGGCTACCATGGCAGCCAAGGCTCCTTTGTGATTGGCACTGAGATTCCTGTAGTCTGCATGCGGTCCAGCACTATTGGTATTGTTGTCCGTCCATCGGGATGGGAAATCCACTTGATTGAACCAGCCTTGGGGTCCTAACACAGTCTTGCCATCTTCTCGGTCATAATTCAGCAAGGTTTCTAGGTAAGCTTTGTAATGATAGGTGTCGGATTGAGGACTGATCAACGTGCCATTCAACTGCAAGTCAATTTGCTTGATGATGGAATGGGTCAAATTATTGACGGGCCACAATTTCTGATTGGCCACCAAGTTCCCGTTATCATCCTTTTTCAAACTCAATTCCATGGTAAAGTAACTGCGTCCCAAATCCACAAAATCGTCCAAGCCCGGTATGATGAATTCCATGGGATTGATACCCGTGGTGGTGGGTTGGATGGTGACCATGCGATAGGCATTGATGCTAATGTCAGTCGGTGGCACCTTGAAAATCCGTAACGCCGGGTTGGCGGTCCCTTCGGAACGCTCGTGAGCCGGGGCGGTTTGCGTACTCACGTCAGGCATGTTTAACGTCGTCGTCGAGTGGTACCCCGTCGTCGTCGTGAGGGGTTTTTATAGCGTCGTCGTGCTAAACGTTGTCTCAAATCAAACCCGGGGACTCTCATCACCTCGGGACTTAACCATCCCCCACGTTGTCGTCGCATGAGTTTCCAAAACGGATACAGTCCTCCCCATTGAGACAACCCTCGATCACTACGAATTCGTCGAGGTCGTGAATGCACGGGTTCCATGTTTTCACACTCCAAAAATATCACGCGCACGTTTGGTTTGTTTGGGAAACAAAGCACTGGCCACACGCACGGCGTCTTTCACGCTCTTATGACTCAACGCTTTCTTGGCTTGTTTGGTAATTTCCTTTTTAATGACTTGTTCGGCTTTGCGTTTGATACCTCGTGTCAAACCCGTTTCCAATCCTCTCTTGATATTACTAGGCAGTTTTAAAGGATTTCGCGTGCTTTTAAGGCCTTGGAACCCCCCCACGCAAGAGATCCGTCACCAACCCTTGTCCACTTTGACCCTGTTGATCATACCACTCGTCTGTCCGAAATCGTGTCAAACTTCCCCCACGCATCGTGCTCTTCACGCGTTACCAAGGATCACGTTTGGTTTGTGTCACAGGACTCGTCTCTTTTTATACCGTCATCATCGTCGTTTTTTCCGAAAAGCGGCTTCCAACCCTTTTTTAGCCCCGTAACTCGCTGCACCCCCCGCGGCACCCAACGCCACGGCTTTCCCTCCAGCGATCAAGGCTGGAATGAGGGCGGCCAGG
This sequence comes from Siderastrea radians, assembly GCA_964017195.1. Lineage (NCBI taxonomy): Eukaryota > Metazoa > Cnidaria > Anthozoa > Scleractinia > Rhizangiidae > Siderastrea > Siderastrea radians. Next base: position 70,078,951 of record OZ024888.1, on the reverse strand, counting down.
GGGAATAAACCCCCTCGTTGCCTTCTTCTTCTTCGTCTCGTTCGACGCACTCTTGTCTTGGGCATCTTTGATTAGACACTCCCTTGGCCATGTCCTCCCCTTTTTATGTCTTTTTGAAGTGTAACGTAACAATGGTATGGCCTTCACCAAACTTGACCAAGTCTCCTCCGGCACCAATCGTTTCAGCGACGTGAACATGAATCATTTCCACCACCTCGTTACGAAGAGACATGTATTGAATGTGCAACGGTTCAAAATACAGGGTGCCACGTGCTTCTCGCTTGTACTGGATTTCACGCAACAAATCGGTCACGCGATTGCCCACAATCGTACTGCCTGCTACGTCGGAGTACACGTGCAACGATCGTGTGGGTTCCCCCACCACCGCCCGAAACGCTACATTCAAGTTGGTGAAACGCCACCCACAACTCATACTCAATTGTAAATAATCCGGTAAAAACGAACGCACCGTCCAAAAGACCGGCTTGCTCTGATCGTCGTTCACATCGTTCCAATCGTTGCTAACGGGTTTGTCATATTGGGGATTTGATCCCCCATGAATTCTTGTTGTAAGTTTGGCCCCAAAATCAATCCACTGCTGATTTTACGTAACCATTCCATCTTGACAGCCAACTTGGTGTAGATGGTCAGGGCTGGCGTGTCGGTGCCGCAATGGCAAACATACGTGTTGTCGATGAGCAGATCCTCGCCTTCCCAACGAAACTTGACGTAGGTGTGTTTGCCTTGATCATTGGTAAACCGACCACCTTGAATGGCCATTTCCATGCGTCGTTGTTCCAAGTGAGCAATGGTGGCTTTCATGAAACTCACGCCATCCACCACCCAATCCAAATCTTTCACGTCATTGATGATGGTTCGCGCAGTGTCTACTCGCGAGGTCATTTCCTCGTCTTTTCCACCCGGTTTGGGATAGGTTTGACGCCAGGACGTCCCCATGACGTACCCATTTTTTTTGACCAACTCATACAAATTGACGCGAGCATCCGGTAAGGAAATGGCACTCAACCCCACTTGCCATCCACCCCCCGTGAGCTGTAACGGTTGAGGTAAACGAATCTTGAAGGAATTGGCTTGGTTGTTGGGAAATTCACGTCGGTTGGCATGACTGGGTAACGTCACGTAGAACGACATTTTCTTTCTTCTTCACACCACCACTTCCCTTTTAAAGTGGAGGGTCAGGAGGGTACGCCCTTCGCCAAATTTCACGAGATCCCCATTGGTTTCGGCCATCTGGGTTTCCACGATTTCCACCACTTCATTGCGTACTGGGACATATTGAATATGTCGAGGTTCAAAGTGGGTGGTATTTTGTGGCTGGTACTTGATTTCTCGTAAGAGGTCGGTGATATGACCCCCTACCATGCTGCTGGTCCCTACATCACAATACACGTGCAAAGGACGCGTGGAGGGAAATTCCAACGAGGGACGAAAGGTGTTGTTCAAATTCACAAACCGCCAAGGGCACGATAGACTCAACTTCACATAATCCCCCTCCACTTTCCAAAAGATGGGTTTGTTGGCGGCATCGCGGACATCCGTCGGGGTGGGAATGGTGGAAATGCCTTGAAATTCTTGCAAGAGATTCGGGCCTAATCGATACACGCCCGTCGACACTTGTTCAATCCATCCCATTCTCAGGGCCAAGGTTTTGCCCCATGACACGTGGGCTACTTGTCGTTTGTAATCCACATTGGTGGTATTCAACAACAAATCCCCTTCGGAGGTCCATTCAAAGGTCGGGTACAATTTGACACCTTTGTCCTCGGCCCATTTGTTTTTGGGTTGGGTTTGTTTCGCACGGGCTTGCACGTAACGGTACACCAGTTGATGAAAAAAGTGCGATCCCGTCGACGAGGTCATCTCCTTTCTCATATCTCGTCCGTAGACAGTGAGTTCGCGACGTTCATGGTACCAGACATCGTCCCCTTGATCGTCTGTGTCATACACCCGTTCGTGCCATCGTACGTACAACAGAGGATGGGAATCGCCCACTCCTCCTTCTTCCGCGATCACGGGAATGGTGGGTAAGGATAAACTCACCATACCCACCATCCATCCTCGTCCCACAAATCGGATGGGTTTAGGCAATCGGTTTTTGAAATGATGGCTCTTGTTCCCAGGAAACTCTTTCGTACTCGCATGACTCATCAACGTCACGTAAAACGAAGAGTTGGGCACCAACGTCATTGTTTAGTGACGTCGTCGTCGTTTGCGTGGTCGAAGGGACGTCACGTCTCCACGAGCAATCCAACTATTGTACTTGTCTGGCCACCCTTTCTACTTAACCAACCAACGATCTTTTTGTCGCTTAAGTACCTTTTCGATCCGAAACACATCGGATACATGGACTTTTTGTAAATCCTCTTCATAAAACGTGCCTTTGACGGGGGTATCATCCCATTCGTGAATCTTATACGTGGGCACGGGGCCTGGGATCACACGATGCACCACAAACACTTCTTCGGTCCAACCGGGTAAATAGCCTTTTTCAAAGGTACGATGAATCGCGTTGAGACGGACATGATCCCCGACTTTGAATTGGGGTTTTTTCTGACCTTTCAATCGTTTGCTGTACAATCGTTTCCACACCGCTTCTTCGTTGTCCCACGTCACGTCTTGAGGGGGCATACCAATACTTCGATGACGGGTCGCATTATAGCCTTGCACCAACTCGGGTAAGACATCGTCAAAGCGTAAGGTGTTGGCAGTGGTCAAATAACGGTACAACCGTTCTTTCAAGGTCCGATTAAATCGTTCCACCACACTAGCTTTCGCATCCCCTTCGGTGAAAAAATGTTGAATGTCTTGCTCGTCGACCCATCGTTGAGAGGTCCGATTATAAAATTCTTTCCCTCGATCCGTTTGCAATCGGTTGGGGTGACGTCCTTGTCTCACAATCTTCTCAAAGGCTCGGACCAACGCCACACCGGTTTTGGTTTTCAACGGTTGTACCCACGCATACTTGGACAAGACATCCACGACGGTCAACAAGTATCGTATACCCCGATTATGTTTGGCCAAACGTTGCACTTCCACTAAATCCGCCACCCATTGATCATCTAAACCCCCTACGACTACGGGTAAGGTAGCAAAACGACGACGTCGTGGTTTATGCAAGGTGTAGCCCACATCCTGTTCCAAGAGCCGTTGGGCTTTTTTCAAGGGGAGACCATGGGCTTTGGCAAATCGTTGCACCCCACCTAAACTCCCCGGGGCGCGAGGATCATGGTAACGCTTCAACCATTGTTGTTGCGAGACATTGCGTTGGGTTCTCTTCTTCTTCAACCTTCTTGACGAGACATTGCGTTTGGTTCTCTTCAACCATGATGACGAGACATTACGTTGGGTTCTCTTTCGAGGGGCCAAACTTTCTGGCATTCATCCCATAAGGTCGGTATGGTGGGGACCGTGTGGGGATGCGCCTTTTGAATGATTCGATACCATCGCCAGGCGTTCGGGTGGGCTTTTAACCATAAGACAAACACCACCCATCGATACAGGTTGCGGTCCACATGGGTTTCTTCAAAGAGGTGGAGAGGATGCGTGTCCTCGTGACAGGGGGGAATGGGGATTTTGGACCCGGGTTGGTGATCATATAAGACTTGACAAAGGGTTTGATGACATTGCCATTGCCCCAGGGACAAGACAGAATCCCACGCATAACATACAGACTCCATGGTGACATTGATAAAAAATTTTATTCCTACTCCTTTTTTAATACATTAAAAGAGTCGTCCACAGCTGATGGTCTCTAGACCTTTCTGCCAGTTCTCAACACTGTCACTGTACTTAGGGGGTGGTGGAGCGGGGGCTACCATCATTTCTTGACGGTTCTTGAGATCTTGAATTTCTCGTAACAATTGTTTCTCATAATCTGTCAGGGGCCGGTCCTCTTTGCTTTGGACTCGAGGTGGCGGGCCAGGGATGTCATAACCCCTCTTGGGATATCCTTGAGCATCACGGGTGGGTGGTTCAGCTTGTTGGTCGGCTTTTTTGGGGGGATGGTCATGAAACCAACTCCAGTACTTGGGACCCAAGGGTTGATCAGCCCATCGGAAGAAGCCACACGTTTTCTTGGAACAATTCAGAAACAAGCGATCGGGGTTCTGAGTCGAATGACTCTGTTGAAGCGTGGCGGGTTCACGGCAAAAGCATTGCAAACAACACCACATGTCCAACACTTCTACATGAGGTTGACTATACACGGCTTTCATATACTCCAGAACTTGATCTTGTCCACAAAACAGCAAACACGGTTGCATGGGACATTTCACATACTTCCATCCCTTTTGAGATTCTCGGGCCTCCAAACGCACATCATGGCAAGGGCATACCATATAGTCCACCGAACTGGGAGGATCATACACGGTCGTCAATGTGAATTGAGGTGATGGTGTCGATTGCTCCACCATGTCATTCAATTCTTTCATCATGTCTTCCACCGCAGCTCGGGTGTCTTCCACCACTTCGCATACCACAGGATCACAGTCCACATTCTCTTTCTTTTTCTTCTTCCCCGCAGGGTGTACGCTTGGCTTTCTCTTCCGATCGACGGACATCGTGCTCAAAGATTTTCACCCACCCCATGCCTTTTTATACCTTAGACCCTTACCTGTCATTGGTCAGCTTATCCTAGCCATATAAGGACATCTCATCTTCCCATTGGTCAGCTTTTCCCTATCCATAGTGAGTCCTCTTGTCTTCCCATTGGTCCGTTGTCCCTATTTAAGACGGTCCCTTGGTCTCTAGATCTTCATTCTCAAAGCAATGCCCCCCAACATTGACATGATCGGAGAACACGATATCGGTGCCGTGGAACTCCAGGTTGGCTATGGTCATGTGGTGTACACCGGGGGAGCCAGAGGTACGGATGCACTCGTCGAAGAACTGGGTAAACAGTTTGGGATGCAAGTCGAAGTCCTAGTCCCCCCGAACCATCCTCGAGCTACCGTTATCACCCCGTCGACTGTGGAAGTCCTCATGCTGGCCAACCCCCATCTTCACCAGGCAGCGGAGAAACTAGGCAAACAAATGCCCAGTCATTTTTACACCCTGCAATTGCTGCAACGCAATTATCAAATTGCCAAAAGAGCCCATACGATCTATGCTTTTGGCATTTTGGAACAGGATCATAAACGCGTGAAAGGAGGCACTGGTTGGACTGTGCAATTGGCCATGGATCAAGGCAAACCCGTCTACCTGTTTGATATACCCAGTCAATCATGGTACCGCTCGGACCATTACTACCAAGTCAACGAGAATGCCGCCACCCTGGTGACTGGCAGTCAATTTGTTCCTTGGGGACCTAAAAAGCCCACCCTTCATCAAAGCAGTGCTATCGTGGGATCCCGGGATGTGGACGACAAAACCCGAGCCGAAATTCAAGCCTTATTCAATCGCACGTTCTGTCTACCCGAGAACATTGATCAATTACGCCGGGAGCTCGAAGACTTTCATTTGTAATTTTTTTAGTTTTTATTTTTGGAATTGTACATAGCCTTTTCAATTCTTTTAGTTTTTATTTTTTCCAATTGTACATAGCCATTTTTTAGTTTTTATTTTTTCAAACTGTAGATAGCTTTTCCAATTTGTAAATAGGAGCGCCCCACCCGCGTGGCAAGAACACAGACAACCATTTGTAAAAAACATCAACTCTTTTTTAATTAAAAATAAAAAACTTCACTTACAAAATGTTATGCTTCTTGACTGACATAAAAAAAACTCTAGCAAATGTCTCTGTCTCTATAATATTCGTCCGTTTGTCTATATTGTTCATAATTCCTTGCCCCAGCATCCTCCTCCTCAGTGGACTCCTCCTCAGTGGACTCCTCCTCAGTGGACTCCTGCTCTCGCTTCTTCTCTACTTCTTTAAAAAAATATGAAACAGTCTGCCAATCGTCCTCTCTGGCCCTTCTGGGTAGATGGGCAACCAAATAGTCGTTAAGTTCTTCAAAATCCTTCCGCGTGATAGGCCAATAAGCCTCATCCATGGTGAACACTAACCACTGATAAATCCAAGGGATGATCCGCTTGCACAGCTTTTTCTTCAGCATTCTGTACGTGACTCGCTCCAAACGCCGCCCATTCTCTACTTCAACGAAACACATCAAAAATAAGCGAATAAACGCAGCCACGCGATCTTTGTTCAGGCGCCTCCATGATTCTTGTCGCCTCTCGTACATACGTATGGTGTGGCGCTCGATTGGCGTCCACTCCGGCCCCACTCGTGTCCTTAACCTCTCTTCTCCGTTTACATTAATGAAGCTGGCTACCGAACCCAAGGGCCTTCTCGTTGTGGACATTTTTCCCTCAACTAACATAAGTCGTACAGACTGAACTCAAAGCTAGGAGTGACGTCCTGGGGCCTCGCTCGACTTATATACCCTGATCCACGCAATGCCTCATGGTCTATCTAAGGAGGGGGGAGGGGGGTCCCCCCACCTCTTCCCCTCCCAAAGCATTATGGGTCTTTCTCTCATTGGTCCATTCCCTCCCACGTGACCCTTTTGTATCTCTATAAAAAACCCCTGTCCCATTCCATGTTTTCAAACCCAATGGATGATCCAGTTCTCAGTCCAGAAGGCCAACAAGTGATTGATCGTCTACGAGCCTTGTTGTCTCAGCTCGAAAAAGACTTGGAGGAAATCCGCTTCAAAGCTTCTTATTTTGAACTGCTTCGACTTCACAGTCAAAAACACCTCAGTCGGAACGAATTGTGTTTATTAACCTTGAAAAACTTCTACCAGTGGTGAATGGGCGACAAAGCCGACAAGATCAGTCCTGAAGCCCTGCAAATCCTACAACGTTTGGGAGAGATCCGAAAACAAATCCACGACCTGGTCCAACCCTTGCGTTACCGACTCACTTATCAAGAATTGTGCCGACTCCGCCACGAAGGGATCATCACCCCCACCGAGTCTCAACTCTTGATCAATCCACTCTTTGATCCATTCGCCTGATGGCTCAACCCAAACCATGTGTGATCTGTTTGACACCTCTCGCCAATTATACCACGTTGAGGTGTTGTGGTCAACCTTGTCATGTCGCCTGTGCCAACAAATGCCAACAGAACGGCCAGACCCACCTATGCCCTAGCTGCCACGTTCCCCTTTCCGTCCTTGAAGTCCTCCATGAAGAATGGAAAGAAGACCCGGAGTTTGTCCAGCATGTCAAGGACACTTGGAAAAACAATCCTATATGGTATGGCATTTGTTATGACAACGAGCACGGCCTGGAAGGATTCTGGGGAGAACTCCGAGATCCCTATGAGGGTAACCGCAAAACCCTCTACTTTCTGGGTCGCACCAAAAGCCTAGCCATTGGACGCATGAAAACCTGTATCAGCTTCTCGTAAAAAGGACCCCCCATGTTTGGACTCGTTTTTTTTTCACTTGTTGTCAAACAATACGAAGGACCAATAAAAGATGTTCCATGACAGTTTGTTGCTGTGATCTTTATTAAAATGATTGTCTACATAACACAATCATGTTCGTTGACTTTTTCTGGAGAGTTCAAGGGTAATGATGGTTCTGCCTTGTTTGAAAGGAGCCGGCTGCCCGTCAGCTGTTTGAATATCCATGGCAATGCTGTCAAAGATGGTTTTGCCAAGAGGAAAATACATCCGTTGCCTGGTATCAAACTGATGATCGGTATTGCCAGCATCCAAGGTACGTAAAAACCCTTTTTCTTGATTTCCCACAATGCTCTGTGACACCAGATCCGTGTAAATCATCAATTGTTGTTGCCCTTGTTGGGGTTTGACCGTTTGGGTGGTGGGAGATACTTGTCGACTGAGATTCGGACCCAAGAAGAAGTAATAATTGAAATCGGGATGAGTAAAACTGACGGACACGATGCCATGCGGTGGATATTTGTTGACAGGACCGCGGGTGAGTGTCCATTTGTGGCGATCGTCATAATCCACGATATTTTTCAACAAATAATTTTTTTCTTCCACAATTTGTTGCGTTGACGATCCATCTTTCACCAGTCCCATCAGGCCGGCCAATTTCCATTCTATTTCAAATTGCATGTTGGCTGGTATGAGCACATACAACGAATCTAATTCGGGGGCGATTCCTGTATTGGTGATTTTCACGTAGGGTTGAGCCAGGTTGAGAGCGGCTGGTTGTTGTCGTTTCGCTTGATCGTCCACCTCCATTTTAGTTATATCCATCATGACTTCCATGTGTTGTTTTTCCATTTCGTACGCGATGGCAATCCATGCTTCTTTCAAATTGTAGTAATACCCTGGGGGTAAATGGATTTGTTTGGTGACTTGAATGGGAGCCGTTCCATCCGCACGTTTTGGTATGTATCTGATATCTGTTTTCATCCAATGTTTTTGACTATCTTCTTGCGTCCAATTCTGCTTGGTTTGATCTTCCAATTGTTGATTAAACCCCGGATGTGAGATATGAACCAAGGCTGCTTCCCAATCATCTTCCACCAAATAATGGGAATGAGGAAGTCTGGCAGTAAATTTTTGCCCGTGCCTTGTGCTTGATCACTGATAAGGGTGATGTACAAACTCATGGTCACAATCACTACCTAACCCCTCTAGTTGCCTTTTTATACCTACCCCCGCTGCTCCAATTGGACTTTGGACTTTGAGCCCGCGTTTCTCAGCGGTTTGCCTCATCCTGAGCCCACGATCCATTTTTCCAACTGCTCAGCGGTTTCCCATTCTAAAACACGTGACTTCCGGTTGCATGAGCCCGCGATCCCTTTTTTCACTGGTCAGCGGTTTCCCATCCCACTTCCGGTCACGACGTCACTCGACCAATCAGAAGCCAGGAAATTTCCTATGTGAGCCGACATTACTACTACTGTGGAAAAACGTTTTAATTATAGTGCACGGCTGGCTGAAAAATAAAGAAAGAAAATGAGATTTCCGGTTTGTTGAAAGGTAAATTTTGCCGGCCACCAAACGCACCGGGAGCGCGGAAAGAGCGCTCGTGCCAGTCCTTCTCCGCATCACACATCGCTTGAAGAGCGGACTGCTCGTTTCATCGCCCAACCTTTTCCCGCCCTGCTCCCTCCTGTAGGTTACCATATTTCCTTAGCAATGGAGCTCCGCTGGCGGGCTTTGCCAGCAGACTCCGCTAATAATTTGGAAACACGTCACTACAAACCTGTCTGTGGTCGTACTATCACCTGGCAAGAAAGGGGAGGTCATGATATTGTATAGGGGTGGGGACGGTAGTGCACTTATGTTTTGACTGTTTTCCTGGATTTTAGGGGACTCTAGAGGCCTTCCAAGGGGTGTAGCCTTGTCACTTTGTCGCGTCTTTCTTAGGAACGATGTCGCTGAACTAACGGTTGTAAATGTCGCTCCAGCTGTCGTTTTTGTAGCACGTGAAAATGTCGCTGTCACTGTACAAATTCTCTAAAATAACGGAATTGCTGGTTATGTCAAAGTTATTGCCCTCGTTTTCCATTTAAATGAGTTCTGGAGTTTTTTGCACATGTCGGTAGATCGTCAAGAAGAGCATTGAAACATGCATTTGGTGTCTTCAACGTCACGTGATCGTGAAAAGGAACTGTTAAATAAAATTCAAATTGCCTTAATATTTACAGTGTGAGGGATAAAAACTTAACAGTAAGTGACATATTTAGCATTGTAAGTGTGTGTGCGCGGTAAGTCTAAACAAATGGTTTTGCGGGCAATTTGAATTTTATTTTCTCACTTGAAAATGATGTCATGGCGACATCGAAACGTTGTGTTTTGTCGGCCCGTTTTGTTGCTAATGTTTAACGAAATTTAATCTGATTTGAATTTCGGCTTCATGTCTTTTTTAAAGAGCATCTCGAAATTTAAACAGTCAAGTTTACCTTGGAATTTCTGTAAGATCTTGAAACTTAAATTCAACTTCACTTGGTTCTCTCCCATGTTGCTCTCTAACGTGACTCCCGATCGCAGATCTCTTGGGGAGAGTTGAAAACACTGACCCCCAGTCCGCGGACTACCCACTGATCCCGACTCCGCGGACTACCCTACGGACTAGTCCGCGGACTACCCTACGGACTACATCTGTGGACTACCCTAAATAATCAACCAAATTTACTTTTACGGGGGAAAGAGATACAACAAACCTACCTGCGCTACCTACGCGGTCATAAACAGCCGCCATCTTGCTATTCGCCCGTTTCCTCGACCCAGTCTTTTTTCAGTCTCGGCCCATTCTTCAACACGCCGGTGGATGTTCGGTTTTTTCAAATGTTTGCCGTCGACATTAACATTTGCTGAAAAGCAGCTCTTTTAAACCTTCCTTACTGACAGCACGAGTACGTATTAGCTGGCATGTATACCAGATAACAGTTCGAGGCTATAAGCAACATCTTGCACTGTAAGTTTCATTCCACACTAAATGCAAAATTAAAATTTTGTTTTGGCGTCAACTTAAAGACGCAAAACAGACACCGATCAAGTGTCACAGTTGCAGTTTTTTAAGCAGTTTGTCGGCGGTTGACCGTTAACAAGTACTCTACAAATTACTGAAAACAGAATTGGAAAACATGATCGGTTTTTGTTATTTCTGCTGTTTTGGGAGGTAAGTGGCTAAGGTCTCAGTGTTAGAGGGGTGACTGTGCAGTTTTCCATTTCGAAGCTTTCAAAAGATGAATTCGATGCTTTTCTTGTTGATCCAGCGCGCTGGGAAGAGTCGCAGCGGCATTTCTCAAACAAAACCTACAGCAGTATCTCAGGAGTGGTATCGTTTGAAGTCTTCAGAATCGTGAGTAGGGACCTTTTTTAACATGAACATAAATGTCGTTAGTAGACAGCATTATCTGGGCAGTAAAAATTCGTTAACGTAATTCAGTTTGTAAAGTAAGAGCAGTACTAAATTCACAGACCACTGAATTTCAGCTGAATTGAAAAGCCAAGTAACAGATCTACCTAGGTCATTGTGCATTTGATTTCAAGAAATTAAACAATATCGATTTCCGTTTTCATACGCCCGTTCAAATCGCTAGGTATTGCGAACTACTGCTCTACTAACCGACCAGTTTATATCGTTCATCTGTAGTCAATGAGCGCGTGCGAATTCGGTGACCCGGAGTAACATCTCGCGCGTTTCTCGCGCGTGAGGTAAACTCGACAAAATTAAGCGCGGGTATTAGTAACATTCGTATTTAGATTTCGCAAAATCGAAAAAAGCCCGACGTTCTTATTTCGTTCAGTCAAGGAACTGGGCTAGGATTTGCAGAAGACGGAAACATAGGAAAACTACCGGGTGGACGATCGTGGATTCGCTTTCTTTCTAGCCTGCGAATACAGCCGCCGCAAATTTCCCTTTCGTAAACGGTCGTTGCCATTTTTAAGACACTTAGAAAATTTTTGAACCATTATTGGAAGTTTTTCTACTAAAAAGAAAGACATTCACAACCCAGATTCGAACCCGGTCCTTTCGTATACTTATCTCTCTCCCTTACCACTACACTACCACGCCAATCCGCCACAATTCCGAAAAATTAAAGTATATATTATAATTAACTGTCTTTCATAACTGATACATCTATAATAGGTGATCCTAACCCTTTCCAGAACTTTTAACGTAAATTCAACTTGGGCTTAAACTTTGTTATTTCTAAGGCTATTTAAAAATGTATTTGTTACCTTATTGTGACTTAATCCAGAGCATAAATTACATCTACCATGACAAAAGGCTTGGTTACCAATGATGGCATCGACCGTCAAAAATGGCAACGACCGTTTACGAAAGGGAAATAGGCACAGCCGCCTCTCCACCTCTACTTTCTTTCAGTTTTTGTGTTTTTTTTTTGGCTTGCACACTTTGCAACGAGGTTTTGTGAACTACTGGGTATAGATATTCGGTGTGTTTGCGAGCACTTGGAGTGAATTGTTGTAAGTTTAAGTTCGAAATTCGACGATCGACGATTCGATATAGTTCTTTTTTTTGCTTGCACGCTTTGAAGCGAGGTTTTGTGAACTACTGGGTAGAGATACTCGGTGTGTTTGCGAGCACTTGCAGTGAGATTGTTGTAAGTTTAAGTTCGAAATTTGACGATCGACGATTGGATATAGTTCTCTTTTTTTTTTTTTGCTTGCGCACTTTGTAGCGAGGTTTTGTGAACTACTGGGTTGAGATACTCGGTGTGTTTGCGAGCACTTGCAGTGAATTGTTGTAAGCTTAAGTTCGAAATTTAACCATCGACGATTCGATATAATTTTTTGTCCCGTTTGGGTGGTGTTCGGAAACGCCGGATTAAGTGGTCACATGTGATTATTAATAGCAGGTCGGAGGTATTAAAGAAATTTTCTCTTGAGTACAACTGAAAACAGACCGCGCATGCTAGTATAGCGAATTACAGTTAAGGTCCAGCGACTTATTTGCAGAACATTTTCTGTAGGCCATTGCGCAAGGCTCCCATTACTGCACTGGGAAATATGGGGAGGTGGCTTCGGTCACTGGTTGATAGACTTTTCACTCAGACGGAAAGTCATGGTATAAAATTCGACCATCATATTAAAGGGGTACCTTACATTGCTGTAATATTTCTGCTTATGACCGTAACCTCAAAAGACAAGCTATTCGGAGACTAAGGGTGCGTTTTTGTATCCACAATTCTGGAATAAGAATGGTTGGTACGGAATGCTAGGAATAATTCGGATTGTCTGCATAAAAAAAACGCCCGTCGAGATGCGCGGTCCTGACACGAGTGAACATTGCGTAACAAATATGGCGGCCGACGAAGAGGCTGCCATTGCAGCGGTTATCGCAGCAATTTTCCTTGTAAATAAAGAGGAGGAAGAAAATAGGGAGACTGTTTTGGATTTGCCGAATGTTTTGGCAGTCCTATATACAAAGGAGAGGAGACACATTCCTCGAATCACGGGTTTCTTGTACGAAACATCACTGAAAAAAACCTCGTACTTTTGGTACAATGAAATTAGAAGCAATGTTTCATTGTGTCCAAAAGTGTAACCTGATTTTGTCTCCGGTAGAGACGTATTTGAATCCGCAGCGCTCATCTCGCCGTCCGCCATCTTGGATTTTCATTCGCAAAATTCCGTTCATTCTGCCCCTGGGAGCAGAATGGATGGAATGGCATTCTGTCCATTCCGGAATGGGAATGCGGAATAGAAAAACGCGCGCATTTTACATTCTGATCATTCTCATTCCAGAATTGTGAATAAAAAAACGCGCCCTAAGTTCAAGCCAAGACCTATACCAGGAACGCTATTTTACTGGTGATGTAGCGCCCGCCTTTCGGTGTGAAACGGGGCGCGAGAATGCAGTTGTACGAGTCATCAGTCTAACAATCCAATCCGTTTATTCAGTAGCGATGTTGTGACGACTTAAGGCTCACAATCGTCCGGGTTCAGGACTGTCAGACTGTAATGACCATACTCGTAAGTGGCTTCGAGTGAAGCTAAAACTAAACCAGGTAGCGAAGCTACAAAAACACTGAGTAGCGTTTCAAAACGTTCTTGCTCGCACGAGGAGAAGTCCACTGAAAGTCCCGTATCTAAACTAAGGCATGACGGGATGCGTCACGCAAACAGAACGACTGTGAAGGCGTTACAGGTGAGTTCAGCGGCTTTCCATCTTAAGGTAAAAAAAAATTTGCAGTTGATTACCTCATTGATTACTTTCTCCAAAATAAATGTCTGGAGTTATCTGTTAGCAATTGCAGCCTTAGTTTATTATTATTATTATTATTATTATTATTATTATTATTTATTTATTTATTTATTTATTTATTTATTTATTTATTGGAGGGTATGATAAGCGAAGTAATGTCCTGGCTTGTAAAAACTGCGGCGTAAAAAATGCTGGGAAAATTATATGATTTTTAAACTTGCCTGGCTGGCAAAATAAGTCGTGAAATGGATCCTGGCTGGCTACTAAAAATGTTAATCAATTGCTAGCTGGCTCTGTAGAGCGGCTGTTTTATTCCCACGGTAGTTAAATATTAACCGTAAATGTCTTTGCGAATGCCCAGGAATCGTTTGGGCGAAAAAACTTTCAAATTTGAAAAGTTTGTCGTTGGGTACTCCTGAATAACGAAATAAGAGCGGAAATACAGTATAATAGAGATAAGGAAAAAGCTGGTTGGATTACCGGTCAGTACAAAATGCAGACTGCAGACTGCAGACTGCAGACCGGGTACAAAATGTAGACTAGGTACAAAATGCAGACTGCAGACTGCAGACTGGGTACAAAATGTAGACTGACATTTGAAACTGTTGTTTTTTTCATGTTAGTACCGGTTGTCACGCAATCCCTTTCCGATGTCATATTCCACGAAAACTCGCTTTACCGGGGAATGATCTTGCTCCATTACTCGAAACGAAAACGCTGAGTCATGGTTTCATTTTGTGTGGCAATTGTGCGGTCATTCATGATCTGAAGCGATAAAACCACAACAAATGTAAACAAACGGTCAGTCACGGAATCTTGTCCTCGAAAAATTCCCCCGATTTGACTTTTGTTGTCTTTATGGTTTATTAATTAATAAGTACAGATAAAACACATTGCAAATGTAGGAAACTTAAACTTTCTTTAATTTTCTCCAAAATATATTTTTGCTAACCAACCATAACGAGCAAGGGGACGAAGGCACTTCTTCTTCACCACTGTCACTCGACATAGTGAGGTCAACCCGCGAACAAGACTAAGAGAAAATACAAAAACGAACTTGTAAAAATACAATCCGATCTAAAAGCTACAAAGAAATGGTAAAATACAACACGACATCTGTGCTCCTACTTCACATGCAAGATCTAAATTCTCTCACGAGGTATAAGTATTTTTATATTAACACACATCGGTTAAAGGAAGGTGATTTAACTGCTACTTACCGCATTAACCGACCTCCGAAAGGCCGCCATGACGAACTGGCGTAGAGGCAAAGAAAGCGACCACGTGCACGGAAGGTCGTGTCTGCTGGTCTCTCGGTATCATGTTGCAACGAGTGTTGTTATTTTATGTTATGCGATCTCGCGCTTGAAGTAAGAAGACTGAGAAGGCTTAAATCATGTTTAAGAACGAATTGATCTTCGAGACTTCGTTTAAAAAGTATATTTCGAGTAAAGGAGCAAGATCATTCCCCGGTAATGCGAGTATGACATCGGAAAAGGGATTGCGTGACAACCGGTAAGTTATAAAATGAAATAATATAAAAAAAAACCGAAAAACACAGTTTCAAATGTCAGTCTGCATTTTGTACCCAGTCTTCAGTCTGCAGCCTGCATTTTGTACCCGGTCTGCAGTCTGCAGTCTGCAGTCTGCATTTTGTACTGACCGGTTGGATTACATTTCATCTCTTCTGTTAAGACCTGCAGGCTCCAGTTTGTTTCATTCGCGTTTTCATTCAATAAACCTGAAGAAGGCTGGTGTTGGCCAGCCGAAATATTGTATTTACGCCTCGTGCACGTTGTCTGACCAGTCTTTGCATTATTTCCATATTTTATCTTCTTTTGACTGGTCACGATCTACTGATCCAACGTAGAGCAAGCTTTGATCGTACACGGTTTTGCAGTGGTCTAAACCTTGAAAATTTCTGGTACTGGTCAACCCTGAAACTAATCACTGACTAATGAATTTTCCAACTTTTTTATTTGTATTTATTTATTTATTTTTATTTATTTATTTTTTGGCATCAAAAGGGGGGGGGGGGGGGTGGGGGAGGCTAAAGCCCCCTGAGCCCACCCCTCGCGCGGTCCATACTGTTGATGCCAGGTCTTCAGTCATGCCCCGCATGTTTGTGTGGCTTAGAGTATTAACATAACTTCCTAAAAGTGACAAAGGACAAATAGTTTCTCTGCAAAATTGACAAGGAACAGCGCCACAAAGTAAAAAGAATCTGTAGGATGTTTGTGACTGTACTTTAATCAACCAATCACACTCAGCTATATTTGCATAATAGAAATTAAAATTCGATCTATGCATATGTCTGCACCGTAATGCTTCCATCCATTAATACAAGATTGAAAATGAGACCCTGGAAAACCTAGAAGTGAAGGTTAAGACAAAGAGCGATTGCAGGTCAGAATTGGGTGATATTTTACAATCGAAAAAGTACAAAGAGATGGGAGCCAACGAAAAGGGGTGGCAAACAGGGCTCCTGGCGGGAACCGGGATTAAAGGGTACGTATCCAGGGTCCTCTCTCTTCCTCCCTCGAGGGAGGAAGAGAGAGGACCCTGGGAACGAGGTTGGAAGTTTGTACCCCTTGTTGCCCCTCCTTAGTCTCCCAGGTCACCAGATGTAAGTGTTCAGGGTTCCAAAATCAACAAATTTTTAAAAAGGAACATTTACGGTTAACATCATCGACGGTGGTTGCAGTTATGGTTGCCGAGACTGTAATTACTCAAACAATTAACTTATTGCCAATGCTTCGGAAATTTGTCTGTTTTTCGTCTCAGCTTATTCTCAAGTCAACATTTATTTCATTTTAAAATACGCGTGAGCTTTTTTTCGCTCAAATTCCTACTCCCTACTTGTTGAGTGAGATTTTCACTAGATGGGGGGGAAGGGAGGGGGGGGGAAGAGGAGTGGTGGGTGGAAATTTCCAGTGTACTTGGTTGTCGTTCCTACCGCTTCCTTTGTGGATCCCGTGTCTTTGCACGTTTTCGTTTGCGGAACAAGTGACATCCACACAAAAGGGGAGTTACTATTGAGGGGGCTCAAGGGAGACAAAAACATAATAAATAAAATGAATAAACAAACGTAACGACAAAAAGATAAAAACAAACCAACCAACCAAAAAAAGCTCCAATTATAGTCTGCTCCCAGCTGTCACTTATCTTTCAAGAAATTCGAAGGTCTCTGAACAAACTCTTTCATTTGAAGTAAGAGGAAGGAAGTAAGAGGTTTTATGACTGTACACGCAAAATTGTAGCCATCCAATCAGAGAACACAACCAACCAGAATACTGCAGCTGAGGTCACTGCATTTTTTTTCTAGTGACTATAGGACGTATTTAAAGATTGACAACATATCTGTTCTTGTGTATTTTAATATTTACATTTTATTAATTTATAATTATTAAGTGATATAATAAGATTGTGACATTACTTTTTAAAAAATAATACTTTACGATTAGAATATCCGTAAAAACTGCCATGTAGTCTTCTCTTAAATATAACAATACTTTGATATAAATGTGATAGCAGGTAATGCTTAACTAAGACATTGAAATATACAAATGACATCAAATAAAATGTGACCAACAGCCACACTTGACTGTTGTCAAATTTGACAGGCAAGTCACACCCAGGGTCTAAAAGGCCCATTATTGACTCAGTGCCCAGCAAGAGTCATATTGCTTGGCTGTCTAATAAACATTGTGGAAAGGGTCTTTAGGAGAAGACCCTTGGGGCACATTTTGGGGGACATATATCAAGTATTCCAAAAATGAAATACACTGCAACATATGCTGAGTCTATTCACAGCAGCAGAAATAATCTAAGTGAATAGCATGTTTCAGGTGAAGCAGGGAGCAGTAATGTGAGCAGGGAGAAGGTGATGAGAGGAGATGGGACTCTTTCACCTTCTCTCCCAATCTCCTGTCCTTCCCTCATCACTTTTTCCTTGCACCACTCCCCACAATCTGAACGCCTCAAACAAGCTCCAAGTGGCCAAGATAAAAATATTCACCTGTATCAACACGTTGCAACAGAACTACACTGGATGACGAGTGTTTTTTGGCCAACTGTTCATTTTCCAGACCATTCAGCCTTGGGCATTATCCTCCGATATACCAGCTGCCAGAAGGGGTTTATTCCTACAGGTCTCTACTTTTTAAACTCAATTACAACCTAATAAAATTCAGCAAACTACTCAACTTACACTCCCAGGCTTACATTCTAATAGCCACAGTTACGTTGTGGATCTAACCGCAGTAACTGTTCTACCATGTGCATTTACTGGCTCGCTGGCATATTGGAGGGCAATACCATTGGCCGAAAGATTGCCCTTTTAAATTGCACAGTTGCCCCTTGAAGCTTCACTTCTTGGCCAACTGTTCATTTTTCAGCCAATCTTTCATTCTTGGGTATGACAAACCAGCAGCTCAAGAAGCAGTTTATTTACTAAAACTAATATCCTACTAGTAGAGAGGTCGATCAAGTAAATGTCATAAATAAATATTTCTTTCAAAGGGAATCATTCTCTTGGTATGTCAGTAACACCTTAAAGACTTCAAAGTACCTTTAGTTGGCTTCCTAACAGTCTGTTTTGATTAAAGATTGACAAGTTGCCAAAGAGAATGTGAAGCAATAAGCTTGAAGGGTAAAAATAGTGGCCTGTCAAGCCTTTTTTGCCCAAGAGAACCTGAATCTAGGTTAGCCAAAACGTTTCAATATTTTTATTCTTCTACAACTCTATTTAAGAAATACGTTCAATGAGGGCTGCAGTAGAAACTGTTATGTAATAAAATTCTTTCATATATCTTTACTAGAATTATATTCTTTCTTTCATGTAACTAAATCATGGTCTTCACTGTTAGGTTTGTTTCTTGTCCATGACATTCCTCGTAAAGGTGGAAGAGAATTTGGTTCCTAGCACATAAGAGAAAAAACAGTATTAATTAAATTAAGTACTGCCACAACATACTTTGCACTGGAAATACAAGAGAACATAACTCCAAGACAGTCTATATTTAAGTTTACTTTTCACCTTCTGAATCAAAAAGTTTGTAAATGCCAACTTGTAAAACAAATTGTGGCACTGAAGGACTGAATGTTAACAGAGAATTCTGTAAATGTTTTGTATTCAGGAGTGTTTACAAATCTCGGTGAGTGTACTAATCGTAACAAAAGACTGCTGTAAGCTGCAGATAATATATCAAAAACCTTGGTTGGCAACTTTAGGAAAGATTAGAAATAAATAAGATTAAAGTGGGCTGCAATATTACTTACATTCACACAGATTTTGCAGTAGAAAGTTTTAAGACCTGGAATTTATACATACCTCGTCACCTTCTGGAATCGACGGCGATGTGAAAGCTCTACTTCCTAAAGAAGAACACAAAATGGACAATAATATTGTAACAAGGTTCCTTTAACAGAAAAGTACATGAAGAAGATTTAAACTAATAAACTTCTCTTTAACTGGTACGCATGGGAAATCTATTTCCTCACTTAACATAATTTACAAGTCTTATGGTTATACAATGCACACTTTAAATTGCATATTAATTAGCTGCAGTTAGATATCTTGCATGAAGATGTGTATGGTTAATAACATCAAGATAACTATTACCTTGATTTTACAAAAGATGTACACATTGAAAAAAAAGTAACTGGCTTCTTGTAACAAATGGTTATATTGTTTGGTGTCATGGCAAGATGACAAGGTGAATAAAGGACATAATCCACTAAAGAAACACACTTCGGAAGTTGTATTAACAAGTTTGGCACTTAATCAATTTTATTTTAATGAACAGTCATCATCCAAGGGCCATGCAATGAAGAAACTTTTTGCATTTGGAAATTATGGTTCATGGACTGCATGGCACTTGATGAAAAGTAATGGTATTATGTTCTTGTTACCATAAACATCGGTGTATAAGCCGCACTTGCAGATAAGCTGCACTTGCAGATAAGCCGCACCCCGAGTTTAGAAGCTCAAGATTTGGAAAAAAAATTTTTGTCAAAAATTCATAGCCGAGCCATTGAACATATTTGCTGAAGTGAATTTGTTTTCACTACGGATTGATGATTCAATTTGTAGTCTAAATAAGACTCAAACACGCATTTCAATCCTTCTAACAAGTATCAAAAAGGTATGTAAACGTACTTGACCACAAGAACGTTTTCCCCGATGAGTTTTTCCCCAGCATTTTTCCAGTTAAAGCTATTCAAGTCCAAAAAATTGTGAGTAAGTTTGTTCGGCCGTTCGGTTGCATAGCGTGGCTTAGTAGCCAAGTATTTGATGAGAAGAGAGAAAACTGGTGACAAGTGTTGTAGCTTCGTTTGCTTTGCGAACGAACGTGTTCGTTTGCGAAGCAAACTGAACGTGAACCGGAGGTTTTAGCGATTTCTTTAACTGTTCGTGGCTTCCATGTTTACAAGGATATTTGGAAGCCATGCATCGGTGACAAACTCGCCTGTGAAAGGGAGTTCGAAAATTGCTTTGACAAATTTGCCATCAAAGTTGTCAACAACGGAGAAACAGTGGGCCATTTACCACGCAAGTTCTTGAAGATAGCGTGGCACTGTTTTGACTGTATTTTGGTGTTTTGGGAACGATTCATGGAAAATTACAGTTTTTTTCCAGATGTTCTCGCAGATAAGCCATCCCCCCACCCCCCCCCCCCCCGATTTCGAGCGAAATTTTAGGGTAAAAAGGTGCAGCTCATACGCCGGTGTTTATGGTACTTTGCCTGTTTCAGACAATTAGAAATGAGTGAGTTAAGGCAATTTTCAAAGCAAGTTGTCCCTTCTTCTTTGTAAACAAATAGCATAAAATCCTGCTTATACGCCCTGGGCTCATACAAGTTCGTATTGCTTTTGGGTGGGCTTACATGTATAAATGGGTGGGGGGAGGGGGTATAAGTGGTATAAAACATTTCTTCAGAATGAGCAAATAAGAAATAAATTGAGACTACCATAATATGGTTGTCTCAATAGTGCTATCCAAATACATTTTCCATTTAATCATGCCTTGTGGCTTTATCCAGGGGGGGGGGGGGGCTTATAATCGGAATAAAATTTTGGAGCCTTTACTGACTATTTATCATTGTACCTGGTAACCGCGGTGGTCCTAGTGGTTCTAGTCTTCTAGGAGACATGCCGCTACTTCCTGGAAATCCATTTAATGTAGCCCGTGGAGAGTCCCAAGCATTGAGTGGAGGCAGCTCGTAACTCTCTTCTTCCATGGGAGCAGTTTTATTTTGCCTTCTCTTTTTCTTTTTCTTCTTTTTTTTCTTGACTTCACCATCCTCTGGGGAAGTGTTTTCATTTGTGAGTGAAACTGATCCATCCTGGAGGTCTTTCCTATGTTCTAGTTCTAAATTGCCAGCAGTTTCATCAGGTGTTCTGGTTGTATCTCCCCTTGAGGGTAATTCTATTGGACTAAGAGTGCGTGGAGTTTCATCTCCCTATGTTTGAAGAACAGCACAAAAATACATTATTACCAATAGTTATTCTTGGTTCCACTCCCGCAAAGACACAAAAAAGGTTTCCTTTTGCACAGTCATACAGCAAGAATGTCTTGCAAATGTGTTGTTCCAGGACCCCCCACCCCTCCGGAAATTCCAGTTTAGGCTCATACATTCCTTTAAAAATTTTGTCCCCTTGAAACTACGTTTCTCACCACCAGTTTGTTCAGAGGAACGTTTTATGATTTCTCTACCTATAGGGTTAGAAGAATAGAACTGGGTATTTCAAACAATGTTTTGCCAGCTAGGATAGTCAGGCATTATTGATTGAGAAGAAACCTTGTATAGTAAAAGGCCACGTATAAGAACCTAAAATTTAAGAACCTGTTAGGCTAAAATTTTCATTTTAAACCCCCTTTTCATAAGAACCTATTTAGTCTAAAATTTTCAATAGGTTCTTATTTTACAAAAATGAAGGCATCACAAAATGTAACACAGCATTTTATGGACACTGCAGCATGAAAGACATGCATGCTAGTACTTTGGAAAGATAAATTTACTGTATGTTTATCATCTAAACTGTATTCTAGAGAATTATTTAATAAAGCAATATATTCCATATCACATATGCCCTGTAGTTATCTATGTTGATCGCTAGTGCCCCTATCAAATTAAGAACCTATTTAAGAACCTAAGTAGCCTAAATTCCCACTAAATACCATTTCTATAAGAACCTATTTAGGCTAAGTTGGGAAAATCTAGGTTCTTATATGCGGGTTTTTACTGTACTACACTGAAAACTTGCTATGTTATCAAAAGAAAATCAAAATGCTTTGCTTTATGAACAAACAAAATTTTATGCACTAAATGTTGGTAAAAGTAAATATTTTACAGCCAATTATAAAAAATAATTTTGTTGCTGCTCTTGTTAAAATGATGGCTGCAAATCATAGCTGGCACTCGTGCGAAAAATCTGGCTCAGTAAACACGACAATGAAATTGCCTGTAAACCATTAATTCTGTTTTATTAGGAAATCCCTAAAGGGGAAATTTTCTCTTTAACTTTAAAAGCCTTACTCTTGCACTTTCTTGCATATCTTCATCTTCCTCATCTTTTGGTTTCTTCTTCTTTTTCTTTTTCTTCTTCTTCTCTGGCGTCTCAGGCTCAGGACTGGTTTCTCTCTCTTTTTTCTTCTTCTTAGGTGAGGCCTGCCTCTCTAATGCTTCCTTTATTTTTTTCTTCTTTTTGTCCTAAGATAAGGTAAAATAAAGGTTAAGTTGCAATCAGACCACAGGCAACCCACCCTTCTAGTATTGACAGCTGGTTCCACCCAGGGCCTGATTGTTCAAAGCAGGGTTAAGCTAACCCATGCTTAGCATAATTTTTGAAATCAGTTTTAAAGCTTAACAATGGTGGATTCCTGTATTTTTGTTCAGGAAACTGACTTATATTCTGGCCATTTTCAATCTGTCAACAAATTGTAGCCGTGGAAAAGCCTCTAAATAAGAGAATGAGGTCAACATTTAACCCAGGGTTAGCATTAACCAGCTTTTGAACTACTGTGCTTAAATAAAGGGTGTCTTAATATGTCTGTCGAACAACCTGTCCCCCAGGGGGGGTATTACGGATTTCTAGTGAGGGGGATGATCGAATGGGGGCAAAAATGAAAAACCCAAAAAATCCCTAGGGCTTCCAACAAAACCCCAAAGAATCCCTGGACCAAAAATTAAGTCCCCAAAAAATCCCAAGCTGAGTTTCCAAGCTTTAAAAATTTCCAGAAAGGATTACATGATATACCAGTAACACGAACTACACAGTCAGCACTACCAAGAATCTTGAAGTTGTTTTGAATACCCCAAAAAATCCTTATCTAAATCGAGCCACACACACACACAAAAAAATACTTGCGAAATTCTCCTACCCAAAAAAATTCCGGAATCGAAAATTTCAAACCCGAAAAATCCTTCGATCATCCATCCCCCTCACGTGAAATCCGGAGTGCCCCCCCTTCCCCGGGACCTGTCCACTGGCCTGGGACCTGTCCACTGGCAGTTTGTTAGGATCCCCTAACATTTGACAGGTACCAGTTTATACACCAACAGAACACTTCACCTCCAGGTAAAGAAAAACAATAGGCTGTTGGAAACCTGAAAAACATGGATTGGTTTATCATACCTTGCTGACAACAACACCATCATCTGACTCTTCTGCCACTTGCTTTGCTTTCTCTGCAGCCTCCTTCTCAGCTTTTTCCCTATTTGTTGAAATTAAATTTACACTCAATTCTCTAGAGCAAATGAACACATAACCTTCTCAATCCCTTACACAGTAAACCCTCAAACACGTCTTTATAAGTGCAAATGGCCATTGAAATAGAAAGGGTGAAATGTTGAACAGTGCTATTTCAATTTGCATTATTTATTCTGCAGCCTTGTGCAAATGATCTGAAGTAGCACGAAACATAATACAAGTAGGAAGCAACAAGGACGGTGTAGACCTCCCTGCCTTCTAGGAGACTCCTTGGGGACTCCACTGTGAAGAATGTGGCAAATAACAATAATTCTGCCAGCTGACAACACATTTTGACTGGGCTGAATCTGTCTCCAGTGTTTTAAAGAACATTGTTCATATAATATTTCACATTTTGAGCACTCTTGGGGCTGAAATGATTCTGGCAATAACAAGACTTAAATGGCGATTTTTAGCTCCCAACAACGCACCTTGCTTCTCTTGCTAATCTGACTCTTTCTATCTTGCGTTTTCTTTCCTCATCTTGTTCTTTTTTCTATAGCAAGCAAAGGAATAGAAGATTCTAGTGCACATGTAAAGCAGAATACGTCTAAGTTCAGTATTTTCTCTTAGGAATATGTTCAGGATGGTCCAACATAGATAATTTAATATCCTTTGTAGGGGGAAAATCAAGGTCTTTAATATTCAGGATCAGAAGAGGTAGGAGATAGCTGATATTCAGAACGCAACTGCCTAATGAACACAATATGCATGTTGCTATTTAGTTTTCATAACATTGCAATTTGATAAATTATGCTACATGCAATTAACTTTAAAAATGTATTCACCTGTTCAGCCATGTCCTTCTCTACTCTTCTTGATAGATTAGCATGATCACTGGATATTTCAGATAAGAGCCAACGAAAACCTGAAGACAGTAATAGGCAATTAAGTAAGTGAATTAATGTTTAGCTCAGAGATGATAATTCTCAGGGTGAACAACTTACATCAAGGATCAATCAGCTCAATCAGCTGGATCAAACATGGTTATCATACCATACCATATTTAGAAAATCTTGGGCTCTAATTCTGAAGCTAACATGACAGTGGCCAACTCGAAAGCTGTTGCTCCTTTGGCCTCTGTGCACGTACTTGTTCAGATTGTGATTTTCTCTTAAGCTTCTCTATAGTAAATGGTTGTAAATGTGTTGTAATGTCAATTGTGTAAATTGCTGTAAACAGTGTGAAATAAAGTTGAAGTTGAAGTTGGAGGACAGGTATAAGGGTGTCGACAGTGAGTGTTAGATGACAGTGTGACAACAGTCTACAGAAACAGACTACACTCACAAGGCCAATCAAATGTCACTGACCTATATGAACCCTGGGTTCAAACTACTTTCAGAGTGTGGAGTGAGTAAGTTAAACAGTAAAGAGAAGGTGCCACCCCAGAAGAAAGAGTTCAAACTCTGCCCTTTTTACTGTCAGTTGTGATTGAACTTGATGGACAATCTTGTTGTAAGATTCAATCTGAATTCAACTTTCAACTTTAGATCTACATTTGCTTACCTTTCTTTATTTGTCTGTCTACTTTATTTCCTTTACCAAGCACTGCTGTACAACAGAACTGAAAGAAAATTAGAGAGTAAATCAGTCAACTCAAGTCAAATCTTAGAGTACTAATTGACTCTCAGAGATATTGCATAACCTTACCTAAAAGTGAGAAAAAGAGGGGGATTAATACTTTTAGAAGAACTTACCACTTGGCATGGGCACTTGTATCTTTCAATAAGCTCACCCACTTCAAGCTGTCTGCGTAACTCATTTTCATTCATTGCTCCATCACAATCTTGTTTATTCCCAAGTCTTTACAAAAGAACAAAAACTTTTAAAATTGAATATCACAATCATGTATGTTAAAAGATGACTATCTTTTAGCACAGCATTGTATGGCACTTTTTTCTTTCAGGTGTGTTCGCCACCTGCCTAGATTACCATTGGTTAGCTCCTTGCAGGTCACTACAAGTGTTTGTTGTCATGTTTAAGGGGAAGGAGGACAGGAAGTGGAATGGCAGGAATCCAGATTTCCAGGGATGCCAAATGTGGGAGAAATTATCAGGGTAAAAATCTCAGTACTTTCTAACAGAAAACGTGCATGGACACTGAGGTAAGGTAAGGTATTGGAGAACTATGAACTAGGGAAAATGATATCTAAATATCTTACATGAGCAGAGGTTTTCCTGCCACACGAGGCTGCTTCTCTGTTTCATGAAGAACTTTCTTGCACTCTTCTAGTCTGTCTGCATCACTAGCATCCACAACAAAAACTATCCCAGAAGACTGGAAAAATAGCACAGTTAAGCAAAGTTAGTGATTACAGTGCAATTTACCATTTTCATCTTGTTTCTGGTAAGATGAGATCCTCATGTTGAGAGATGCATCTTGTAAGGGAGTGTTTCCACTGTACAAGAAGTAACCTTTTTATATACAGGGTGTATATATATACAGCTGACTTCTGATAACTCAAACCTTCAAGGGAAATTGTAAAAGGTTTGAGTTATCAGGAGTTAGAGTTATCACAGGTAAAATTATAAAGAAAAATAATGACCTGAAGGGAAAAAAAAATTCACTTCGAGTTAGCAGGAGGTTCAACTTACTGGGAGTCAAGTATGCCATTTACATAACGCCAATCCAAAATCTCATAATTATACAAGTAAAAGTCATACCATCTTATCCAGAGCAATATTGGAACAAGATTAGCATTCCATATGAAAAATTGTAGCACAGCATCATTTTAGTGTATCACACAACGGGGCACAGTCATGCATTTCGTACTCATTTCAAATTTGAACATTTCAAATCAGAATGAAACTCATACATGTGGATAACTACTGTTATGTAATGAAAGGGACCAAATAATAATAATAATAATATACTATATTTTTAGCTCCTACCCATCACCCTTGTAACTGTTGTTAACGTTAATAATAAATTCTAGCAGAATTTAATTTCTAACCTCTGCATAATAGTCTCTCCATATGGAGCGGATTCTTGCTCCACCACCCAAATCAAAGAGAGTAACATGGAATCTGTACAGTGAGAAGGAGGAATTTAAAAACCCAACAGTCGGGGTTATTCCATCAGTGGAATCTGTGCAAAGAAAAAATAGTAATTATTATATCTTAATCTTGATCGTGACACTTTAATATTAGCCATACACCTGTAACCGCTTGCAGTTGACAGTTGATAACTTCAGGCAAGCTGATTTTGGGCTATGTTCAATTGCGTACATTATGAACACATGAAATCATGATCTAATCTCCTATTGTTAGAGAAATTATATTAAATTTTATCTTCCTATGTGCCCTGTCTTCACTTGAACAAATGCCATTTACAGCATAGAAAACGTTTCAATATTTCGGAATCACTGAGTGAAGCCTAACTCCTCTGTCATGTGGCTGCCTTACAAACACGAATATCTTGAGTATGTAATAAATGTGAAGACACTTAGGAATCTGGAAATGTTTCCAACCACATGATTATAGACGCAGGGGAACAA
Organism: Siderastrea radians; assembly: GCA_964017195.1. Taxonomy (NCBI): domain Eukaryota; kingdom Metazoa; phylum Cnidaria; class Anthozoa; order Scleractinia; family Rhizangiidae; genus Siderastrea; species Siderastrea radians. Next base: position 70,052,071 of record OZ024888.1, on the reverse strand, counting down.
ATGTCAGAGAGAAAAAAGAATCTAAAGGTTCGAAAACTTGAGATGACTGTATTCTTCTATACCAATGAACACAGCAGGCTGTTAATGGTTTTCAATAACAAGCAAACTCTGAACTTCAAAACCCTGTCAATCATCATTACCTCAAGAACCAATGAACCATGAAAAACAGAAACCAACAACGTGAATTGAAATCCACCAACCATAGTGAAAAAATTTAACCTTTTGACCTGTTTAGCTACAATGATACACAGCAATGAAAAAATGTAACCATAGTTTTGTCAGAGTTTGTGCATCATTGAAAGGCACGGTAAAATAACAGAGAAATCTCAGGTTTTTGGCTACAAGTTCCCATTTTAAGGGTGGATGTGCTGAAACAAGACACAACCAACTGAAGTTGGGAAACTTGGCATAATTAGCTGCTTCCTTTAAAAAGAGTGAACAGTCCATTTTAATGTTAGACACCACTAAACTAAGGAAAATATCTTCAATTTAGTGGTGAATTTTACTGTTTAAAAATATTGTTTTTGCTCAATAAGTTAAATTTACAATTAAAATTAGAATTACTCTAATGATATTTACTGGTAAGGAGATCCCAGCAACTTATATTAACCTAAACTCCCTTTATTTTCCTAATTTTGAAAAGCTGAGCCACACACTAGTTTTACCTTGCTGCAGATTACTACAAATCTCACTACGTCTCTGTTTTCGACTTAAAATGGCCACCAGCCTTAATATTTTAATCCGCAGCGTTTATTTGTGTACTTATGAAGTGACAGCTGCCCTATATACGAACCTAGAACTTTAATAACCTCTGAGACTATCTTGGTTATTAACACTGTGCATCAATAAATTTAATTTCACAAACCTCCCGTTAAATCGGCAACTGTAGACGTTTTCCCTGCATTATCCAAGCCAACCATTAAGAGAGTAACTTTCCTATAAAACAGCACAGAGTGATATAAATCTTACGGTCAAATTGTAAATGAAGATACAGTAAATCGTTTAGGACCAAAAATTTCAACATCCATTTATAGACCACGAAACACACATGTACAACATACTGTCAACTTACTTCCACGGCTCTCTCCTTCTTTTTATCCAAGTGAAACAGTTTGCCATAAGACTAATCATCCCTAGCAAGATATCCGCCTTGAAATTACACCTATATGCGATGAACAGCGGTTACAATATACTAAAACACTGAGCGACCTTGAGTTCATTTTGTGATTTTGTCGCTTTCTCAAGAACAAGTCACGTGATTACTGATTGGAACAGTTTTGTTTCCTTGCCAACGAGACACAGCGTCACGGTCATCCCACCCTGCTTTTCGATCTCAGAATTGGAATGTTTGTTTCGGTTTTGTTTTGTTTTGTAACTTTTTATCTTCCCGAAACCTAGTCCCTCTTCTTTTATTATGTTCAAGATGAAATTATCTCCAATAAAGTGGTATAATAAGCTGGTGAAATCCTGACGATTACATGTAACACAAACAAGAAACTAATGATCCAAAAGTCTACCAAAAGTTAGCCAGATACTAGGCTCGATTTTTGTTCCGCGGGCTCATTTCCCGAACAGCGGCTGGTAATCGGCCCTAGCCAGATATCAGCCAGATACCGTCAGCATAAAATATGACCTGGGAAAGCGACTGAAGGTCACTTAAGATAGCTTACCGTATTTCCTCGATTAAACGCCGCGGCGTTTATTAAATTTTTAGCGTTTCCGATGCGGCGTTTATTCAAGGGCGGCGTTTATTCCAGGGCGGCGTTTATTTCAAAATCATATTTCTTCAATCACTGATAATAATTACGGTAATTCATTCGTAAATACTGTGTAAAACAGAAACATGTTTAAAGTACCAATGTCTCGCTTTTTTGCTGAGATAGAATCATGGCTTGTGATATGTACAACGTTCATGTGTAGATTACCGAGTTTTACCGTTCTTGTTATATTTTTCTTGTAATCCTCGAATAAACGCCGCATTCTTCTGACTGCGTGCGGCGTTTATTCGCATTCTTCTGACTGCGTGCGGCGTTTATTCGAGGGCGGCGTTTATTGGTAATTTTGCTTCCATCTGCGGCGTTTAATCGAGGGCGGCGTTTATTCGAGTAAATGAGGTAAAACTGAAATAATAATCCGTGTCTCTCAGGGAAGGGTGGAGTGGACTTACGACCCACTAATTCAGAACTTTCGACCTTCAGTTACGTCCATGAAACCGATAAATGATTCACTGAGAAACACACGGAGAAGTTTCTTTCTTCTAATAAGACACGATCCATAAAAAAAAGAAAATTGTCTTGATAGCTACACGAGCTCCTGCCTACACAGGTTCGGTCACTTCTTGAGGGTACTTGCGACGATTTTTTTTTTGGGGGGGGGGGGGGCAGTGCCACAAGCGCTTGGAATTGAAATTGAGTCGATTTTGAATCTACTTTGGACTTCCGTTTTTGGCCACTCACCTGCAGCGGAAGTGGCGTGCAATTTGAAAAGATGGTAGAGGCTTGGCAGCTCAGCTTGTCGCACGTGGCTTGAGCGCGCCATTTTGCGCCCGCCAAACTCCGTTTCGCGAAGTTTTCTTTGAAAAACATACGAACAACCCTAGGAAAATCATGGGAGACAAAGTTTTGATAGTCGGTGGAGGAGGAAGAGAGCATGCCATTGCATGGAAACTTGCTCAGTCGAACCATGTTGGTAAAATATTGGTTGCACCGGGCAATGCCGGGACCGCTGGACTTTCGAAAACAGAGAACGTTTCTTCTTCGGAACTCAACCAAAGCAACAACGAAAGCGTTGTTGAATACTGTGTAGAGAACAAGGTGGATTTTGTCATCATTGGTCCGGAGGCACCACTCGCAGATGGCCTCGGTGATTCTCTGAGACAAAATAACATTCCGTGTTTTGGACCTAGTTGCGCTGCCGCGAGAATCGAATCTAGTAAACATTTCGCCAAGGATTTTATGCAACGGCATAAAATTCCCACGGCACGTTGGCAGGCTTTCACAGATGCGGAGGAAGCTTGTAAACATATTGAGTCTGCTGGTTATGAGGCGCTCGTGGTTAAAGCTAGTGGTCTGGCGGCTGGTAAAGGAGTTGTTGTAGCTGACAGCAAAGAACAAGCCGTGAAAGCTGTCAAAGAAATGCTACAGGTATGCGTAAGTTTACATAGGATTTGAGAGAGGGGAGTGGTGGAGGAGAATGCTCATGGAAAACGCCAGAGCATTGTCCTTGGAGCAATTCTCGAAACCTATGGTGCCGGCATGTACTTAAACGCCGGAATACTAAAACCCGGAACGCCGGGATACTTAAACCCGGAACGCCGGAATTCTTAAACCCGGAACACCGGAATACTTAAACCCGGAATGCCGGAATACTTCAACTCTAAATGACTGATTTAATATACACAAGATTGCTGAAAAGACGAACAATAAACAATTATTGGATGAGGTTTTTGAGATATCCAGAATAAGCAAGGTCGAGGTAACTGGTGGCTGAGGCTGATAACAGTTACTGAGACCTTGATTATTCCGGATATTGCAAAAACCAAGTCTAATAATTGTTTCATTATACATCGTTTTACAGGTAAACAAAATAACAGCAAACAATTTCAACATTTGTGTCCTTCTTGTCTTCCAGCTTCTGAACGCTTTTTTCCTTAAGGTGTTTGTGGAACAGTTCCTTCGCAATTTTTGTCAGCCTTCTTTTGTTTTCCGAGTCTTTTTGTTTCAGCAATTTTCAATTTCTTGCTCGGTTGAAGAGCCATGAATTTACTTCGCTTTCAGATGCCTCCCACGTTGCTCTTGGAAATCATGCATTGCGCATGCGTTGGTTAAAAACTGGTTAAGATTCAACATCTTACAGTGGAACCCCGCTCTACGGACACCTGTATATGATGGACAGTTTCATTTGTCTCGATGAAAGGCTCATATATTTTCTCTAAAATTAACCCGCTTAATACGAACACCGGTTAATACGGACAATGGACACTTTCCTGTGTCCCGAGTCACAAACTCTCCTATATCGTCAACCCCGCTTTACGGACACTGGTTATCTGCGTATTGTGATGCGAGTTCTGGGTCTGGCTCAGATGTACCTTATTTATTTATTTATTTCACCACAAATGAATTGCATTAGAAGATAGAATAGAAGACAAATACACTTAAAAGCAGATTCTACTCTGCCAACGTACACCAAGCTGAACGCTAACCAGGAGGAGGAAGTGGTGTCCAGTCTATTGGCATCCACCTCTCATAATTCACAAGACAACGACAGTGATGAGGCTATTCTTGAGGTCAATGCAGAGTAGAAGGAGCCTAAAGTCAAATCACTAGAAGAAGCTGTGATAATGCCCGAGGACGTGACTGAATATCTTACCAGTGAAAACCTACAGAAATGGCGAATGACCTTTCAAAGGTTCTATCTAATATTCAGTCCACCTGGCTGAGTCGCAAACTAGAAGCGTCAGCACAAAGTAAAGTCACAGACTTTTTCAAATGATTCCAATCAGTCGTGTCTCAAGAACAATACTTAAAAGTAATTTTAGTCTGAGACTATGATAAATGATGGTGAGGTTTCTTTAGGATGAACTTGTTACAGTTACAGTAAAGAAATTAAACAACGTGTTCTCATAAAAATGCCTGCTTTAGTCTTTATATCGATAAAACATGTGTCCGTGACGTTTTTTTCTGAGAGCCCGCTTAATACGGACACCCGGATAATACGGACACTATGGCATGTCCCCTTGGTGGCCGTATTAACCGGGTTCCACAGTACCTGTTTTCCTCTGGGCTTTGGCTGTGACTAAAGGGAAGGGAATAACAGTTTATCACTTTGTAAATGATACTTTAAACGTGTTAAGTTAAAGACAAAAAATTTCAGCTACATACGCTTACCTTGCTGGAAAGTCCTCCATGTCGATGGCAGCGCAAAAAAGCCTGGGAATGAATAAATTATAATAATTATGGTTGGTGGGAAAATGCTAGGCAGGGGGTAGGGGTGGGGATAGAAAGGAGAATGGTTTTGGCGGGGATCAGAAGGTAACGTTAATAATGCAGCATGGCTTAACCTTAGTTATTTGTCTTTTCAGCGATCTTGTGTATATTAAATTGGTCATTTAGAGTTGAAGTATTCCGGCATTCCGGGTTTAAGTATTCCGGTGTTCCAGGTTTAAGAATTCCGGTGTTCCGGTGTTCTGGGTTTTAGTATTCCAGCGTTCCGGTTTTTAGTATTCCGGCATTCCGGCGTTCTGGTGTTCCGGGTTTAAGTACATGCCTATGGTGCTAGGCCGGATTGTAGAAGAATCGGTCTTCAATGTCACAAAAATATACTGATCACCCTCCCTCAGACTGGGAAGGGGCGGGGTACTTGGGTTACACTCATGAAAATATTATGGATACAGGCAAAAGAAGGTTGTGTATTCAAATCATACCATTCTGGGTTGGTTCATGTTGTGATATAAAAGCTATACTTTGATTTTAGTCTTCTCTCACCTCCATGTACACAGACATTCAGGACTGAAGACTAACTTTTGAACTTTCTACTCTAGTGGCTAGTGATGTGTCAGATTTAAAATAAATTTTCACTAGTCATTTTGTTCTGAAGCATAAAAGTGATGTCAAAATTGTGTATTGAGAAAAAAATAGATTATGCTGTCAATTACCTGGTCAGGCTAGAAAAAATGTTGGAAATGCACTGTAGATAAGGTGTTTTCCTTCACCTGTTGTTCCTCTGTTGGTCAGCTTTCTGTTTTCCTGAAATTCATTGAACCCATTTATAGTTTGTTTCTTAACTGTAAGCTGCAGCTAGCTAAGCTGTCTAACTGACTCAATAGTTGATTTAACAATTTTGTATTGTTTGGGTGAATAAATTTCCATTGTTTCATTTACAGGACAAGGTTTTTGGTGAGGCAGGTTCAACAGTAGTGATAGAAGAAAAGTTGGAAGGAGAAGAAGTTTCTGTAAGTTTTGTTATTGGATTTTTTTGGGGGGGGGGCAGGGGGGTGGTAAAATGAAAACTTGCCAGTCTGTACCTTCATTTACTGGAAGTTACTACCACTGGCATTACTGATATGACTGGTGTTTGATGATACTGCCTTGTATATTTGTGTAATCAGCGATACATAGAGACTGCAAGTCACCAAAGTTACTTTTGTCTGTTTTGATAACTTGTCTGCTTTTTTGTGTTGAATGAAAAATTCCTGATTATGCTTAATACAATTATCTATTTCAGGTCCTTTGTTTTACTGATGGTAAAACTATTGCAGTTATGCCTCCAGCCCAAGATCACAAGCGTTTGTTAGATTACGATCAGGGTCCTAACACAGGAGGAATGGGTGCATATGCACCCTGCCCTCAGGTGCGTCAGAATGGTGACTTATATTGTAGATGTTTTTCTTGAGCACAATTAATTTTTGATTAATAATTTCAAGCATATTGTAGTTTAGTTCAGTAATTTTATTTCATGTGTTATTCTTAGTGGAATTAAGGAATGCTGGTTTTCATGGATGGAGAAAAGCTAAAGAACCTGGAGAAATCACACAAATAAGGCAAAAACTAACAACAAACTCAACCTACATGTAACCCCCGTGTCTAGGATTCAAACCCAGAGCACATTCATTTGGTAAAATGATGCTGTTGCTCTTATCTCTGTACCAATGCTCTTTCACAAGCCCAGTTTATGTACAGTTTCACTTAGCAACAACAACAACTGGCCTGAAAGACTCTTCTCAGTAGGTTTTTGAATGTTTTGTTGTCTAGGCAATGAAAGGTATCATGCTTCATGCACTTTGCTAACTTACAATAGGTATCCCAGAAAGTCAAGGAAGAAATTGGCAGAGATGTTCTCCAAAAAGCAGTTGATGGCTTGCGTGAAGAAGGCTGTCAGTTTGTAGGAGTTCTTTTTGCTGGCATGATGTTAACACCTGATGGACCCAGAGTTCTAGAGTTCAATTGTCGTTTTGGTGATCCAGGTGAGACAGAACTATTGTCAGTGCAGTCTTATGACCACCCTATTAATACAGTCACCATGTCGTTTCCTCCATTTTATTTTGGTTCGTGAAAAGGTCTTGCAGTCAATTCCTTATCTCAGTCAGCCCTTTAATCCAGTCACTGTTAACACAACCAGATAGTCATGACCTGTTGGTGGCTGGATTAACAGGATTCTACTGTATTACCTCATTTCTTTGATCCTAAGAGTAGTTTTTCTGAAATTATGAGTATATGAAGTTCATATATTTGAACTGCAGAATGAAGAAATAAATGTAAAGAAGATCCTCGCAGTTAGTAACGCAACTTATGCAGTGTTCTCCCTAGTTTTCAGGGTAACAGGTAAGTCAGTTTTTTAGACCAGTAAAGCAGCCCTGTTGAGAATCTTTTTTCTACCCTAGAGTGGAATTGTCGTCATGAGACCCGTAATGTTGCCGGCATGACACTAGGCTCACACATGTCTCGAAAACCCTTCAAAACGGTTGACGTTTGCGATTCCTGTTACAAGGAACGTATTAACGTACAAATAAATGTCGAGAAGAAAAGGCTTACAGCAACCTAAAAAATGTACGGAGAAACGCCTAAAATATTAAGGCATACATTGTACTCCTTACAAAGGCGTAAATGAAGAACGTCGAGGAGAAGACAATAGTAAGAGGACCTTACGAACAAACCAGCGTACGGATATAGACGTCATGAAGATAACACTAATATCTTACGACCATGCTAACGTATGGAGAAATGTTAAGGAGATACAACTAACAACATTTTATTTATGAATACACTAGCACACGGACAAACGTCAAGAAGATAACAATAATATTTCTTGAATATTCTAAAGTACAGAGAATTGTCGACAGTCGAGAAGATAAGACCGTACAACACTGATATATAATTATACTATCGCACGGAAAATGTCGAGAAGACTTATGCCCTAGGAATGTACTAGCGTACGGAGAAATGTTAAAAAGATACGACTAACATACTAAGGTAGAAACTTGTGGAGAAACGTAGAGAAGATGAGACCATTATCTAACGAACTTAGAAATGTCGGGATGATAAGGCTTCGTCTAATATTGTACAAACGTATGGGCAATTAGAAAAGTTACGTAGTACGTAGTACGACTGCCATAAATCTTTTCATAATTCAATCCGATAATAAATCTTTCACGATCCCAAACTGTTGGATGTTTCTAATTGTTGTTCCAGCTAACCGGTAACAAGCGGTGCTACAAGTGGTAAATTTTACCGGTTACCGCCTGATAAGGAGAACACTGTTATGCAGTTGCAAAAAGAAAGCCTGAAAAAATCAGACTTGCTGGGATTCGAACCCTGACCTCTGCAATACCAGTGCAGCGCTCTAACCAAGTGAGCTAACAAGCCAACTGGGAGCTGGTCATTAAATTGGTTCGTAATATACCCAGGAAAGATGAAGATGAAATTATGAATATATGAAGTTCATATATTTGAACTGCGGAATGAAGAAATAAATGTAAAGAAGATCCTCGCAGTTATTATTATTCTTTTCGCAACTGCATAAGTTGCGTTAATAACTGCGAGGATCTTCTTTGCATTTATTTCTTCATTCCGCAGTTCAAATATATGAACTTCATATATTCATAATTTCATCTTCATCTTTCCCGGGTATATTACGAACCAATTTAATGACCAGCTCCCAGTTGGCTTGTTAGCTCAATTGGTTAGAGCGCTACATGGATATCGCAGAGGTCAGGGTTCAAATCCCGGCAAGCCTGATTTTTTCAGGCTTTCTTTTCACAACTGCATAAGTTGCATTAATAACTGCGAGGATCTTCTTTACATTTATAGTAGTTTTTCTATTATAAACATATTTTGAGTTAATCTTAAATTGGCAAGCCGCGTTTATTTACCCAGCTATCACAATTTTGAGCCCGGGGTAGACAGATAAGACATTGCTACCAATACAACTGTTTTGTGCTGCCTTGATGTTTCCATTTCCCCAGTTTCTTCACAAATTAGTGATAACTGTTGCCATCCATAGTGAGAGGAAGCCTAGATACTCTCCTGGCAAAGCTCTTGATCTTTGGCTGTGAACATTGATAATAAAACAGTCGTATTTACTTTTATTTTAGAGACACAAGTTATTCTGCCACTTTTGAAGAGTGATCTTTATGCAACCTTGATGGAATGTGTGAATGGTGATCTTAGCCTGTCACTACCTTCGTGGCACACTGACAGATTTGCAGTGGGTGTGGTTGCGGCAAGTGGTGGATATCCAGGTTCTGTCAAGAAAGGATGTGTCATTCGTGGATTGGCAGACTTAGTGGTATTTTAATGTTAATTTGCATTGCTCTCTTTCCTGATTGCATCCTGTTTCTTAAGACTTATGTAAAGGAAATGATTTTGTCTGGTTCCTGTGTCATATTTTTACCACTTGTAATTGTAAGTCTTAATATTTTTCGTTATAATGTACAAAAAGGATGACAATAAAATTAGGTCTTTCTGATAAACCATAAATTTCTTACTTATCTGTATTTGCAAAAATGAAGCCTCGTGAAAATGGATTGTCACTTTTGCACATTTAAGTGCCTGCAAAAATCAGTCTACTGTAAGTGAAAATACCTGAGATTATAGTTTAACAACAGTACAAAATTTAGTTGATAGAAGTCAGCCAAATATTATGTGCCTAATGTGCCTTTTTCTTTACATTTATTTGGTCACTAGTCTTCATCAGTAAGAGTGATCATCAAGCAAGACTTACTTGAAATCTTTATTTTTAAAGGATGTTGACAATGTAGTGGTGTTTCATGCTGGAACAGCTGTTAAAGAGACAGATGGTGTTCAGGCAGTGGTGACGTCTGGTGGAAGAGTGATGGCCATTGTTGGCATGGCACAAAGAATAGAGGATGCACAGAAAACAGCTTATGAAAGTATCAAGAAGATTGGCTTTGATGATATTCAGTACAGAAATGACATTGCATCCAAGGCTTGTAGGTAGGGTAAGGATTGGTTTTGATGTGATCACTAATGATCTTTAATGAACCTAGTGGACACTTTCCTTGGTCAGATGCCTCCCCTAAGCTTGGAAGCTCAATCTTATTCCCAGCCGTACACTCATATGAAGTGTTTAGAATGCCTGTCTTAAGTGGGCACTTGAATTTGGTCTGCTATGGGTGTCCACGTATGGGAGGCTCAACTGAACATTAAACACAAAAATGGATACTTCAGGGTTCAAACTACAGTCATACCTCCCAGTGAGTGGAAACCCTGGGAACCGTGTTCATGTGTCTGCTTATAGGAGAGGTATCTGGTTATGGAAGTTGTGGAATGGAGGAAAGGTGTCCACCTACAGGAAGTGTCAGTTATTGGGAGTTCAGGATGTGTACCAATAAAATCTATTTTCAAACAACAACAGGGCGAAAGGCTTGACATATTCAGATGCTGGAGTGGATATTGATGCTGGGAACATGCTGGTTAATGCCATCAAGCCATTGGCTGCAACAACAGCTCGCACAGGTTGTAAAGCAGACCTGGGTGGGTTTGGAGGATTCTTTGATCTCAAGGCTGCCGGCTACAAAGACCCTTTACTTGTTAGTGGTACAGATGGAGTTGGAACTAAACTCAAGGTAGTCTGTGACAGAATTACTGTGTGAATCTAGAAACTGTTAAGATAAAGACAAATTATTTGAAAAAATTGATGTAGTTAAGTTTGACGATGACTGATTGGTCAAATATCCATTGGCTAGCAGATTCCATACATTTCTTGTTTAATAATTTTCCGTTATTTAGACTGGCTCAAAATCTTACCCTACAGTTTATAGTGGCCACATAGTTGGCACTTGTGGTAATAGCATCCCACTCTTTTAATTTTTAGTATTTGTTAAGGGTAATTGCCTAATTGTAGTGTTAAGGACAGTGGGGCCTAATCCAAAGGTATTTCTGTAAAGGTTATGACTATGGGGAAAAAGCAGATCTCAGCAAGACTTACAGGAATCTAAAAAGAAAAATGTGGGTAACCATGCATTTTTCGGAGATAATCACGCAACCATAATTCTAAAAAAGCTTTAAAATACAAAGAAAGTATGGCATTTTCTTTCCAAATTTAAGCTCAATTATCTCTAAAAAAAGCACAGTTACCCCCAATTTTTTTTTCGATTCTGGAAGCCCTTGCTAAGATCTGCCTTTTCCAAATATTGATAAACTGCACAAAAATAACGTTGTATTAGTAGGCAAATTCCTTAAGAAACCTGAATGTCTCAGACCAGACTGAGATGTGCAGAACATATGCACAGTGACAAAAGGGTGCATTGTCCTTAACCCACTGGCGTCTGTTGCGCCTGTATGTGCCCATGAATGAGCAGGCGTCTTTTTCCGCTTGTGACGTCATCTGTTTAAGAGACCCTGAAAAGCTTTGATAGTCAGTCGATGCACCGCAAAAAGATCTTGTAAATGATGCCTGGACGACAACGATCAGATCAAGTAAGCCTGAGTAACAGCCAGTAAACCAAGGAACTTTTACATCAAAAACACAAGAAAATCATGGCCTTCCCTCTGAATGCTACTTTTGGCCAATTCTTTCCTGTTCAAATGAGCTTTGAGGCCAAACTTTTCTCATCACCAGAAACCATGATCCCATGGCTAACTTGACAGCAAAAAGCGAAAATGGAAAGCAATGGGATTGTGCACTAAATCTCGGAGAGCCATAGACAGGGGAGATTTTCGCGTAAAAGAATGATCTCAAAATTTTGAATTGTGCGCATGCCCAAACTCAAAATGCTAGAAAACATTCTGAAACCGAAAGAAACGCCAACGGTTCATGCTAGAAAGCACTTTTTGTGAGGATTGGGACGAAATTGGATCAAAGCCAGAAAGTACCATTTTTTCAAAGCTTGCCAGGTGTCAATGGCTTAAATAATGATAACACTGAATACAATCGGTGATATAATTAGGTGAACTGCTAGCATTGCTAAAAACACTGTTGAACTTGCCTCCACAGTTCAAATGAATGACCATTTTGTATTTTCACTGTACAATCAAATGATGCTATGGTTTTGTAAATGTGGATGTGTTGCACTGATTGCAGGTTGCGCAGTCAGTGGGTATGCACAGTTCAGTGGGCATTGATCTTGTTGCAATGTGTGTGAATGACATCCTTGCACATGGTGCAGAGCCTCTGTATTTCTTAGACTACTTTGCTACTGGCAAACTTGATGTAGGTGTAGCCAAGCAGGTGATCACTGGCATAGCACAGGGCTGTTCAACTGCTGGCTGTGCTCTTTTGGGAGGTAAATAAATCTTGTTTTGATTAATTGCAAGATATTTTCAAGACAAAAACTGGATCTTGTAACTGTAGACCTTTGTGCAAGAATGTCCTAACTGACTTCCTCAGATTTAGCATTGAAACTCTTGCCTTTGGCAGTGAAAAATATATTTCTTGTCAAAATACTACATGGTATGGGTTTATTGAATTTCAAGACGTACAGTCGTCCACTAAAAACCCAAGCTTTTTCCCCCCAAAAATACAATTTTTGGCCTAAAACATCACTTCAGGTATTTTTGCATTGAGCCTTAATTAGGATGTGGTGGGGTACAGTACTAGTGAATGTTAAAATATTTTCACTTAACTTTAAAAAAAAGTGTCCTCATTTAGTGGTGTGTAACTGTCATTTTATTTATTTGTTTGTTTGCTTTTTTGTTTATTTTTGTAGCTGCTATTTTAACTTTCTGACACTTTGGATTGTGTTTTTGGGAGAATATCTGAAATCAAATTTGTGATCCCAGAGCATATGGATTCTTCGCCATCATAAAACCAACAAATGAGAAAAAGGATCGTTTTCTAAGACAGTGCAGGACTGTAACCAAGCAAAGTGCATTCAGTATAGCTCAGGGTCTTGCCCATAGGGATTACATTGAAATATCCACGAGCACACTATTTCTTCGCTAGTTTTAGAATTGCTGTCTACATTCAAAGTCAGACTTCGAACTTTATCAATTTAGAAGAACATAGAAAGAAAACCAGCCAGGTTGGTCTGGTTATTTATAAAACAATATTTATGTGATTTGATTTGATGTAGACAGTAATTTTTGCCAGTTGCTGGGTCTTGTTGAAAACCTTGTTGTTGCACAAGTCTTATTTTCCTGTTGTTTTAATCACAGGTGAAACTGCAGAAATGCCAGGGATGTATTCATCAGGTGAATATGACATAGCTGGATTTGCTGTAGGTGCAGTGGAACGCCACAGTGTTCTTCCCAAGTCACAGAGCATTACACCAGATGATGTTGTTATTGGGTTAGCTTCATCTGGCATTCACAGCAATGGCTTCAGTCTGGTGAGGCGAATCATTGATAACTCCGGATTAAGCTACAGCTCATCCTGTCCGTTCACCACCACTGAAGGTTTACAGTCAATGACTAAACTTGGTGAAGCTCTTCTTGTTCCCACACGAATTTACTGCAAAGCTGTGCTTCCCTTGATGCATGATAGGAAGATCAAGGCTTTTGCTCATATAACAGGTTGGTTTTCTTTCCTAATTGTTATAGCATGACTTTCTGATGGAGGAGTACCTTTTACCACTTCATCCTAGATTCAAACCTTGGTTGTATTATCTACATGTACTATGCATTAGTTTTGGCAAAAGCATGGTTGTCAGCCCTGTCAAAATGTGCCGGCAGCCGGCAATTTTGCTGCCTATAGTCAATTATTTGCTGCCTACTTCACACTGGAGTTCACTCCAGTTCACTAAGCAGCCCTTACTGCCCACTACTTCTGTTATCCTGCCTACCACTACAGAATGTTTTGACAGGGCTGGGTTGTCTTGTGGTTACTTGTGGTATGTCAACTTGCTTACCCTGTGGGAATAGAGGGGGTGGACTCCCCCATAAAAGTTTCTCCAGTTGTATCTTTAAGGGGTCAAAATTTATGGTTTGGTACAGCACAGGATGTCAAACTCTAAACTGACCACCACTGGAATTAGTCCCTGGGTGAAAGTGTTTTAAGCCCAGGCCAAATGGATCGCAAGTTATCCCAAGATTTCAACTTCCGTTTGGCCGTGACTTGCTTGTACTTGCGATGACTTGCGCTGACTTGCATTCACCTTGATGGAGCTCAAATTTGCCTGCTAGTGAACACAAGTTTTTCACCGTTTGGCCCACCCAACGCAAGAAGCCGCAAGTCAGCGCAAGTTCGCATTTACAAACTTGTGACTCCGTTTGGCCTAGGCTTTAACCCTCTGTAAATACAATGTATTTGATTTGATTTACTTTAAAGGTTAGAAGCGAGAAACAAAATCACACGAAAACACTGCTCAGTGCATCTTAGGGTTGAAGATAATTAATCCTTTAACTCCCAATATCAACATGCGTGTTCTCCATATACCTATCGTGTTTTTGGACATTCGAATGTGCGTAGAGATTCTCGTAGAGCATTACGCTTCTACGGCCGACTATTTTATATTTATGTCAAAAACGTATAGTTGTAGATCGTAGATCGTAGATCGTAGAGTAATGTTTTATTAGACAATGCACTGATATTGGAAAAAAACGTATAGTTGTAGATCGTAGATCGTAAAGTTATGTTTTATTAGACAATGCACTGAAATGGGAAATTCAGCGGATTACCGAAACACTTTACTGGTTCTACATCTTAGTTCTGTTCTACGCCTGTGGACGATTGTACGCATTACGTTTGTACAACTCACTTTGCTTTTACACCACTGTACGATTCTACCCATCTACGATGGTATTGCATGTACGCCGACTGCGAGTTTTGGTTTATGCCACTGTATGTTTCTACGCATCTACGTTTCTACGGCTCACTTTGCTTTTACACGACTGGGCGATTCTACGCATCTACGATGCTACTGCACGCCGACTGTTAGTTTTGTTTTAAACCACTGTACGATTCTACGCATCTACGATGCTTTTGTACGCCGACTGTCAGTTTTGCTTTCTACCACTGTACGTTTCTACGCCTCTACGTTTCTACGGCTCACTTTGCTTCACAGGTTAAATTTATGTAGTAATGTCGTAACACGGTAACGTCGTGTTTCTCTTGTGTTGGACGAATTGATTACCTGTTGTTTTGGCGGAACAAGAATTAAAACTAATGCTGTCCGACGTTTCGATGGTTCTACCATCGAAAGCAATGCTAATAATGTGTAAAAGCAATGCTAATCCATTGCCGGATTAGCATTATTTGTTACGCTAGTGGCAATTACCATGATTAAAGATTCTAAGCATCTACGATGCTACTGTACGCCGACTGTCAGTTTTGTTTTACACCACTGTACGTTTCTATGCATCTACATTTCTACGGCTCACTTTATATCGTAACAGCGTCCTGAACAGAAACCCAGGGTAAAACCGACACAGCGTAATAAAATAGAACTGCGTAACAGGTTCACGTGTGTATAACATTGGACGTAACGTAGGATTGTCTTTCATCCAACATTTATTGGCAAACTTGCGTTACAAATTCACCGTTGGTAAGTAAATGCTAATATATTCAAAGTAATGCGTAATTCATTACTTCGTGATTTTTATCTGGATTGTTCTTTGTTCTTTGTCCCTGTAGATTACAACGAAAAGTAAAATTCACGGAGGAATGCATTGCACATTACTTTGAATATATTAGCGTTTACTTGCCAACTGTTGATATGTAACGCCAGCCTTTCCGTCGGTTCATACATCCTCTTTAGCGCTAAATCTAAAAGTGTTCCAGTGAATCAATGTTAATAAGGCTCTATACTAAAATGGATCACATCGTGAAGCACGCGTGTTTAATGTTTTGAAAAAATCTATCGAGCCGTTCTTAAGATTTTCGCAAAAGAGCTCAAATTAAAGAATTACCACAAAATTATTACGCGAATGATCTTAGAAAAACAAGTCGTTCTCGAGATCGCGAACACCAGTTTCAACAAAACTTTCTAGGCGTAACATAGTAGGTAAAAGACACATTTTAACAGTATTTACTAGCCATTTCATCAAAGCGTTGATTATTTTTCGGTGCATTTACTATTACTAGGCAAAAACTAAGGATGAAAATGTTTTTGTGATTTACTTCAAAACAAACATACAGAATTTTTTTGTTCTTGTATATTTTGTTTGCCATACACCACAGTTTAAGATGCTGGTATTTGCTTTTCGAAGCGAAATCTGGATCGTGCAAAATTTCAATTTTACTGTTTTCGAGGATTTTTGTTTATCGTTGTCATGGAAATATCGATTTTTACAAAATGTAAACCACGCTAAAGTTTAATTCAAAACCAACAAGTACTGCAAATTTCACGTTGATCTGACAAGGAGAAGACTGTCTAAGAGCCGATTCAAAAAGGCCCAAAAACTGTATCGAAACACCTTAAGATGTTACGATGTTACGCTGTTACTCTTACGATGTTACGCTCTTACGATGTTACGCTGTTGCAATGTTACGATATTAAGCGGATGTTACGATATTACGCTGTTACGATGTTTACTACGCTGTTACGATGTTACGATCGCGTGTGGACTTCCTCTATGTACCGAACGAAACGAGACCTTATTTCGTTATTATCAAAACACGCTATAATACCGAGCCAAAAGCGGCCGTTATCCCATGACTTAACGGCTTCGTTTCGTTCGGTATATAATACCGAGCCAAAAGGGCCGTTATCCCTTTGACTTAACAGCTTCGTTTCGTTCGGTATATAATACCGAGCCAAAAGCGGCCGTTATCCCATGACTTAATCGCTTCGTTTCGTTCGGTACATAATACCGAGCCAAAAGCGGCCGTTATCCCATGACTTAACCGCTTGGTTTCGTTCTGCATATAATACCGAGCCAAAAGCGGCCGTTATCCCATGACTTAACGGCTTCGTTTCGTTCTGCACATAATACCGAGCCAAAAGCGGCCGTTATGCCATGACTTAACCTTAATTTCCATGATGCCCGAGGTGGTCAGAGTCACTCTCTTCACCCCTACATTTAGGGAAAAACTTATGCACCTTGTGTATAAAGAAATTGCCTGACACACCTGTAGATCTGTTTCGTCCGGATTTTTAAATTCAGTCATGAAAGAAATTTGTTCCAGTGGTGATCATTAACTGTGTTTCTTTGTGTTAATCGCGTTAATTTCCCTCATTTTGAAATTTTACTTCCTCTTTCGCGTTAATTTCCTTTATTGGGGAGCAATTTTCCCTTCACCTCACGTTAATTTAAGTCGCGTTAATTTCAAATACCTTAATTAACACAAGTGTTAATTTCCTATATAATAAGGTAGTTGCGTGTGCCGATCGACTCATGTTCCGGCAAACAGGTTAAATTTATGTAGTAATGTCGTAACACGGTAACGTCGTGTTTTCTTGTGTTGGACGAATTGATTACCTATTATTTTGGCGGAACAAGAATTACCATCGTCGCAGCAAACACTGTAAGTACATGAAAAAGTGTTAAAATTTTCAAAAACTTTCATTAAAGTTTGCCAATAAATGTTGGATGAAAGGCAATCCTACAACGTTACGTCCAATATTATACACACGTGAACCTGTTACGCAGGTTTATTTTATTACGCTGTGTCGGTTTTACCCTGGGTTTCTGTTCAGTACGCTGTTACGATGTAAAGTGAGCCGAAGAAACGTAGATGGGTAGAAACGTACAGTGGTGTAAAACAAAACTGATAGTCGGCGTACAGTAGCATCGTAGATGTATAGAACAGTGCAGTCATGTAAAAGCAAAGTGAGCCGTAGGGATCTATAAATTCGAGCATTTTTTGCTTTTCTGTAGAATCCCTCATCACTTTTATTGCAAGAGTCAGTATAAATATATTACAATGTATTAGGTGATGGAAGCAATAAAGTTGAAAGTTGAAAGAAACGTAGATGCGTACAAACGTACAGTGGTATAAAGCAAAACTGACAGTCGGCGTACAGTAGCATCGTAGATGCGTAGAATCATCCAGTCGCACAGGCGTAGAACAGAACCAAGTTGTAGAACCAGTAAAGTGTTTCAGTAATCCCCTTTCCCATTTCAGTGCATTGTCTAATAAAACATTACTCTACGATCTACAACTATGCGTTTTTTTCCCATTTCAGTCAGTGCATTGTCTAGTAAAACATTACTCTACGATCTACGGCCATACGTTTTTTCCCATTTCAGTGCATTGACTAGTAAAATGTTACTCTACGATCTACGATCTACAACTATTTGTTTTTGACATAAATACAAAATAGACGGCCGTAGAAGCGTAGTGCTATACGAGAATCTCTACGCACATTTGAGTGTCCAAAAACGCGACACAGTTGGTTCTCCATGTATTTCTTATGGTTCAAGTTGGGAAAATTTTGTTACACATCAACACGTGTATCTCATCTTAGGAGATCACTTCCTTAATTCTCATGACCTGTATGTTTGAGCAAGTAATGGTGCTGTAAGGAGAAATTGGATGCTTGTCAATTTTGTGGCTTAAAAAGTTGTAACACCCACAGAACAAGAATCCTGGTATTTTAATGTTGCTTGCGTTTGATGTTGGCTCTTGCCTTGTTCTGATCGCTTTTTCAAGAGGTTCTTTTGTTTTCAAAACCAAAATTCTAAAATAATTATACCAATCATGAATCATGTGTAGTACAATGTCAATAACTTATTACATTCAGTTTGCAATGAATTTGGTTGGTTTTTCAATTTCAGGGGGTGGCCTCATCGAAAACATACCGCGCGTCCTTCCCTGTGGAGTGGGAGTGTCATTAGAGGCCAGGTCATGGCCCGTGCCACCCGTTTTTGGTTGGATATTTGGCCAAGGAAATGTCTCCACACAGGAAATGGCAAGGACATTTAACTGCGGCATTGGTGCAGTGCTTATCGTAGCAAAGGACGTTGCTGCATCAGTGGTGGAGCATTTGAAATCATCTGAAGAACAAGCTTGGATTATTGGAAAAGTTACTCAATGTGCGGAGAACGGTGAAAAAGTAGTCATTAGTAACCTTAAAGAAGAACTTTGTAAATCTGCAGCAAAGGCGGACATCAAAGCTCAAGATATTGCAAACCCGTCTGTCAATGATCCTGTGAAAAGGCCAAAGCTAAGCAATGGACTAACAGAAGAACAAGACAAAAGCCAAAAGACGAAAGTGGGTGTTCTCATCTCGGGTTCAGGAACAAATTTGCAAGCACTGATCGATCAAAGCTTGCGACATGACAGCAGTGCTAAGATTGTACTGGTTATTTCAAACGTACCTGATGTTCAGGGCTTGAAGCGTGCTGAAGCAGCTGGCATACCTACCAAAGTGAGTTCTGCCAAGGAGTCTTAACTAGTAGAGGGTCCCAAATCCCGATTAGTTTTACCTGGTATTCTACTGTATTCCTGAGAATTGCAAATGCATGGCAAATCCACCAAAATGGAAAATTGCAAAGTTAGAGAGTCAAGGATGAATTTGTACATCTTCATAAGAAGTAACCGATTCATCAGTGATTATGATATTCAGTACGAGTATATCTTCTGAATTTTAAGTTAGTCATTTTCTCAGCGTTCCAGGTCCTCCTTGTTGCTGAGTACTAGAACAGAATTCTCTAGCAGTGAGATAATGATCACTTAAAACATACGCACTAGGTTTGAAAAGTTGTACTCATACTTGTACCCAGGCTCCGTTCACATAATGCGGTCCAAGGCTCCGTTTTCAGATGCCCAAAAACGTAGCAAAATATTTTCGTCCAAAAAGCGTTTTCGTCTCTTGTTCACCTGTCCACACTAACACGTTTTTAAAACATGCGTCTTCGCATGTCAACACTTAAACAGTCGAAAAGGGCATCGACGTTTTCGAAGTCTTTCACGCGCGCGCACACTACAGCGTTTTCAAAACGATGCGTTTTCAAGTCTCCACTTTCTAAACAGTTTTCGAAGCCTCCGTTTTCTTTAGCGTTTTTGATCGTTTTAGTGTGAACGATAGGCAAAAACGTTACAAGATCTATCGCTTTCAAACGCATTTGTCGGAGAAGTATGATCGTCCGGGTGAGTGTAGTCCTGAGAGGGACTGTTTGTGATGACATTGGCTGACGTTTCGACAACCTGAGCGGAAGTCATCTTCAAAGATGGTGCAGGCCTTCTCAGGACTGCACCAACTTTTGATATGACTCCTGGTTCGAAACCATTTACAGTGAAAAACGCACTGGTGTTCACGGACCATGGTGCTCTAATCTGAGGGTCGCTTGATTCGGGTCAAGTAACACTGCAAGTAATTATCCCGAATGCCTGTTTTCTAGAGGCAGAGTTAATACGAATCATTCTCCCCCTAAGACTAAGGTAACCGTATGTAAACTTAAAGATATTTTACAGACTTTGCCAAATCATACCAGTGTGAAACGAAGTGTGTTAGTAAGCAAATTAATACATTTCTGTTCTCTTGCATGCATATTTTTTCCAGGTTATCAAGCACAAAGGTTTCAAAAGCCGTTTAGACTTTGACATGGCTGTGCATGCGGCTCTAGAGGAAGCTGGTGTGGAGTTGGTTTGTTTGGCGGGATTTATGAGGATCGTAACTGGAGAGTTTGTTCGCAAATGGAATGGCCGGCTGTTAAATATCCACCCATCTTTGCTGCCTTCCTTCAAAGGAATGCATGCCCACAAAATGGTACTCGAGGCTGGTGTTTGTATCACGGGCTGCACCGTTCATTTTGTTGCGGTAAGATTTCCAAGGGAACATGTTAACTATTTAATAAAGACCTCATAGGACAATAATGTCATTACAAGGGGTAGAGTTTTTCCAATACAAAGCCAGTACAATGATATGCTAACACATCAGTAATGTCCATGTCACCTTGACTGTGCCTAACAAGTAATGGTAGAGAAACCACCTGTAATAACTAGATGGAAACTTTAGAAAAATGTTCTTAGTATCTATTGCACAAAAAACTGGACTTTACCGACTGCATAAATGTAGATGTAGACAGGTTTTGGTAACACTTGGTGGTATCAGTATCGGTATCAGTCGTGGTCGCCATGACTGATACCGCCCCGATAGAAGTTTAAGATGACTCGAAGCAGATTTGGCGCTACTGAACTTGGGCTCGTGTTTTCACAGAATTTTTTCTTTCAGACATCAAATTTGTTGCTACTTTCAAGTTGGGGTGGTCAGAATTCAGCGGTGTTTTTAGTAGGGTACTGATATCATGACGATATTCTTTCGTACAGTTTGCGACTTTCTCGTCTGACACTTCCTAGTTGGCTCAGCCCTAATGAAAAGTCTTTGTTTATTTTACAGGAGGAAGTAGATGCTGGGGCAATAATAACACAAGAAGCAGTTCCTGTTGTCAACGGAGACACAGTAGAAACACTCCAAGAACGCGTTAAATGCGCCGAGCACAGAGCTTACCCACGAGCCATGGAGCTGCTGGCTAGTGGAAGGATCAAACTGAATGACGATAACAAAGTACAGTGGATGTGGTGACAAAGATGGGGAAAAACAAACTAGCAGATTTTATCTGATAGTTAGGGAACTTAGGCACAGACGTTCTTGAACCGGAAGTCGAATGTTCCCGTTGGTGGATTTTTTTTTTGCTCCTCACCAAAGGCTGGGAAACTCCTTGTTTGGTGTCTGGTTGGCTGACCATTAATATTAATAATGGATGTCATGACGTCAAAATGTGTGAGTAGGGAAACATTCAGCTTCCTTTTGCCGTCTGTGGCTCAAGAACTTCTTTCCTTCAGTTCCCTAGTGACGTGAGGGTGTACCTTTAGCCAGTTACGGTTATCGACTGTAAAAGGCATTTAATTGGGAGGTTAAGCAGAAACGCCGAGGACTGTGTCGTACAAGAAATGTTTTCTCGCGAAGCTATTCCCTTCCGGGTGTCGAGTTTCCTATCCTTATGGGCGTGTTTTCTGTTGCTCTGCTATTTCATCATTATTCAAGTTGTTTTTCAACAGAGTGGAATAAACTCGCACCAAGATGTAAAATGCCCATCTATAATAGAGCCACTGTACTACTCGTCTTTTTTGCTTAAACTCCCTAATTGCCAAGCTTAAAGCGCTACAAGCTATTTAACGTGGATGTTGTTGTACATGCAGATGCCACAAATATGTCTTTATTAAGTTGTCGGTGTAAAAGGGAACACGGCATTCACGGAAGTGTATGAAATATTATAAGTAGCCTTAGTAGGACATCTGAACGCATTAGTGAACTTTTAAAGTTACTACTGTTACGTTGTTAAGCTGAAAAATATTGTTTAATGTGTAACTGAATGAATTCCTTGTTAACTCTCATTGGTATAGTCACAGTTACTAAAAGAATCTGGTTATGAAGCTCAGCAAAGTCCTTTGTTTTATGGTTTTGTTACCGTTTTTAGCCTTGACCGTGCATAAGCAACGATAGGTTTTGAATTTTGCATGAGCAACTAACCAATAAAAATGTCACTGTTAAGTTATTCTGCCATAGTGTACTAACGTCAAACAAAAGATTGTGCACGGTCGTAGTACTTTTAACCTGAATTGCAGCACCTTTGTTATGGCCTTTGAAACTTGCAAGGTTTTATAACCATTCCCTCGACTATGGTACAGTGGAATTAACAAGACCACCGTCGGGCCACAAGACAGTAGCGTCTCCAGACAAAATTACTGCACGGGCGGCCAAAATAAAGATAGCCGATGACCTCTCTCAGAGACCGTTCAGACAAGAGAGCTGGATCGATCCGAGATCAAAAGTTAGCCGACATTGAAAGACAAAGGTGTTTCGATACAGTTGTTTTGGAACCATAAATTTTTGAATCGGCTCTTAGACAGTCTTGTCCTTGTCAGATCAACGTGAAATTTGCAATACTTATGGGTTTTGGATTGAACTTTAGCAAGGTGTACATTTTATGAAAATCGATTTTTCCATGACAACGATAAACAAAAATCCCCGAAAACAGTAAAATTAAATTTTGTGCGATCCAGATTTCCGTTTGAAAAGCAAATACCAACATCTTAAACTGTGGTGTATGGCAAACGAAATATACAAGAACAAAAGAATTCTGTTTGTTTGTTTTGAAGTAAATCGCAAAAACATTTTCAACCTTAGTTTTTGCACCGAAAAATAATCAATGCTTTGATGAAATGGCTTTAAAATACTATTAAAATGTGTTTTTTACTTACTATTTTACGCCTAGAAAGGTTTGTTGAAACTGGTGCTCGCGATCTGGAGAACGAGTTGTTTTTTCTAAGATCATCGGCGTAATAATTTTGTGGTAATCTTTGAATTTGAGCGCTTTTGCGAAAATCTTAAGAACGGCTTGATAGATT
This sequence comes from Siderastrea radians, assembly GCA_964017195.1. NCBI lineage: Eukaryota > Metazoa > Cnidaria > Anthozoa > Scleractinia > Rhizangiidae > Siderastrea > Siderastrea radians. The sequence continues at coordinate 70,028,881 of OZ024888.1, read as the reverse complement.
TTTTTAAAACAAAAACGCGTGCATGACGATGTGACCAATTTTAGTATTGAGTCTTCTTAACATTGATTCACCGGAACACTTTTAAATTTAACGTTAAAGAGGACGTTTGAACCGACGGAAAAGCTTGCGTTACATATTCACAGTTGGCAAGTAAATGCTAATATATTCAAAGTAATGCGCAATGCATTCCTCCGTGATTTTTACTTTTCGTTGTAATCTACAGTGCATCAAAGAACATAGCCTGTTCCAGGCTCCGAGATAGTGGGGAATGCGTGAATTGAGAAAAAGAGCGCGAAAAAAAGCGAAGGGGCTGGGGAGAGACAAGGCCACCGCCCCCATTTTTCCAGATCCCGCGCGTCTTATTTTCGCGTTCCCTTTCTAATTTTCATGCCGTCCCAACTATCTGAGAGCCTGGAACAGGCTACAAAGAACAAAGAGACCAGATAAAAATCACGAAGCAATGAATTACGCAATACTTTGAAGATGTTAGCATTTACTTGCCAACTGTGAACTTGTAACGCAAGCTTTTCTATCGGTTCATACGTCCTCTTTAACGTTAAATCTTAAAGTGTTCCAGTGAATCAATGTTCATAAGACTCAATACTAAAAATGGTCACATCGTCAAGCAGGCGTGTTTAAAGTTTTAAAAAAAAATCTATCAACCGTTCTCTTTAAAGACTCACTTACCGTGATGCACTGCGCATTGTTTATTTTGATTTCCGGACATGGGCCGCGATCTCTCGAGAGGAAAAATTACAGCCTCTCATCTCCAGGAAAAAATGAACACTAAGTTTGAAATGTCGGTCGTAAGTAATTTTTTAGCTTCAACAAGCAGCCTTGTCAGATATCAAAAGCCCGTCAAATACTTTTGCGGACTTTGTTTTGGGCCGCTCAACCGGCCACCTTCGTGTAGCAGTCGCCGAGGACATTTTCTTCGCCTCCAAAAATCCCATTTAAAAGAAAAATAACGCTAAGACGGAGGAATATTGTTCCTACTTTCACCGAAAGTTTGAGATCGATGCGAACGAAATTGAAACCTCCAGCGAGCCGTGAAGTTCTCTGTATAAAAAACATACTTCCAGTCGGCTCTTTTCTGTCCGTTGCATCTAATTTGCATCGGGCATAATTTCAAATGAGCACCGCCGGCGGACGCTGTTTTTAGCCACTTTCGAAACTCACATCGAAAAAATTTCGACGGCCAGATACGCGGAAAACCTCCTTCAACTTTTGGCGTAAGTTTTACTTCAATGCAGAACAAAAGGAAGCCGCCAGCGAGCTGAGAAGCTTTGTACTTCATCTATATTTTGCCGTGCAGACAATACTTTGTTCTGGTCGATTGGTCACGTATCGATGTTGGAAAACTCACCTAACAGTAAACGAGTTCATTGAAAAGAGATAACAAAACGATTCGAGAACAATTTGAAAAATACAGGGGCACTTATAGGCGATCTAATAGACTTATTTCATTTACATGAAAGACCGAATTCAGGCCCGTAACCAGAGGGGGTGCACGGGGTGCGTTCGCACCCTCCCACAGGCCCCAAAGGTCCACATTTTGATACTCAAGGTCCAAGCTAAGGAGCGCAATCGGTTAAACTGAAGGATACTAGTTAATCTTTAAAAAACTGAACAGTGATAGTTAAACAAACCAAGCAGTGGAAATAGCAGTAATGTGTTTACTGGCAAACTAAAACCAGCTGCACTCTAGTAGCCCGAGCCACTCAGAACATTTCAATGAGCGCAAAGATGTCCGAGCTTATCTAAATGGATAATGAAATCAACGTGCTGCACGCTTTCCTCGGGAGTTTAGACAAGCGAGCCCATGACAAGGGAGCGATCTCACGATATTTGTCAGACACGTCTGCTAACGCGTCGGGTAGTATTCTCTATTTGTGCGAGCGTATTAAAGCCCGAAGATGCAAAATCATTTTTTTGTGTAATACGTTATGAGTAGGAGAGTACAGAAAAATAGAAAGAGGAAGGCTGCAGCTAAATGTTGCCAGTCTCTCGATACATGGGTCAGCGAACTGCCCCGTCAGGAGCCATTAGACACTGACAATGACAGTGCAGTTTGCAACGACAGCCCGGCTGAGACCACTTCAGATCTATCTCAGTTAACTACAGTTTTACAGCGAGATATAGAAGGTAAATCGAGCTTAATTTCGCGATGTCCACCAGTCTTGATCCCAGTATTATGCTCTGAGATTTACTCGCTATTCCTCAATGTGAAACAAAATTACATCGGTTGATAAAGACACAGAGTAACAATTCGGAGAGGGACCGGGGGAGGGTTAATCTAAAGCAGCCCCTTCTGGAAATCCACAGGCATCCCAAACCATCAAAATAGAAAGAGGGAAAATACATTTTATGTTTCTACTGGTCTCTTGTCGTCATTTCCTGATGTCAATATTCTATGAGAAGCCGATGTATACTTTCTTAACAATTGCACACTGTTAATAAAATTGTAGAGACTGCGCAAGCTCCAGTACCTAAGAATTACTGATGGCAATCTAACGCGGCATCACTTAGAACAAGTGATGCAACAAGAAATAAATGACATCGGGAAGATTTCAACGACCTCTGGGGAATTTGGTTCTTCTGCAAATAGACCGCCAGTTGGTTAGAAATATCACTTGATTAAAAGTCATTTTGTGCCATCGATTAACTACAAGTTTCCAACGCGATTTCTTCATCACTACCGAAGGGTAGGGTTTCAGAGGGTTTCAGTCACGATATACCTCAGTGAGTACCCAGTTGATGGCGTATTTCGTAAACACTGTGCTCTGATGATACCTATGCATTGCAGGAAAGATAAGGGTGCTTTTGTTAACAAGCCTTTCATAAACTTGCATAAGTTTCAAGAAAAGGCAAAAAAACACGAGCAAATAAAGTAGCAATACGACGCAATGATCGCCACCGAATCCTTCCTTTATTCTTTTGAAAACCCAGACCAAAACGTGAATAACCAATTAGATGACAAGAGGAAGAATATTATAAATAAGCACATCGTGAAATGTGTTTCAGAAGCCATCCTTTTTTGTGGTCGACAGTGCATTGCCCTGCGTGGAGATAACGATGCCTTGAACGGTGACAGTCGTTGCAATACAGGCAACTTCTTAGCGGCTCTGCAGATAACAGCGAACCACGACGACGTATGCATGGGCCAGGAAAGGCTGTCGTTCCTCGCACTAAGGCACATCCATTATCAAGTTAAAATTGATTTGAATGAGGTATTAAATCTGTTTGCCACCAAACACCCACGGAGACTGGAGCTCGGGACAATCCTGACGGCAGTATTCTGATGTATCTTTTACATCGTAAAATTACACTCTTTTTTCTTTATAAGAACCTTTTTTGTAAGAACGTTGAGGCTGGGATTTGCCCCCAAATTTAAGAAAATGTATGGACATAAGAACATCCACAGGCTCAGCCAAATGCAAATTTTACGCGTTCTTATATTTAAAAAAAACAGTGTAGTCGCTTATAACTTTATTCAAACAATTGTATTCGAGAAATGTACTATACAGTTCCTATCGTGTACTTTGCCGTTACGATTCCTCATGTATAGCTACTTTCCTAAATAAAGGATCAGACAATAAAAAATACATTTCGGTAGTTTGGTCCACTAAGGCCTCGTTAGCTTCCCCCCCCCCCCCCCCCACATAAAATCCTGGTTACGGGCCTGGAATTTGTGAGCCAAAACCGACGGTTACAGTTTCTTGCCGGCCTACCCTCGAGCCTTAGGCAGCACCGCTCCACGGAAAAGTTCCAATCGCGACCAAAAATGGCTTCTACCATATCACAACGCGAAATATCACGTAGAATATATGGTATATATTTCTTTGTACTTCACAGGTGAGCAAAATTGGCCGAACATTGCGCGATGGAACCAGATTACTTTGGATCTTTCAAACAGTCGCGATGGCTGAGCCCCAGTATTGTCGTGGTCCACGAAATTCAATTACGACCGTGTTGCATTGTGGAAAGTGCCAATGGGTCTTTAAGATTTTCGCAAAAGCGCTCAAATTAAAAAAATACCACAAAATTATTACGCCAATGATCTTAGAAAAACAATTCGTTCTCCAGATCGTGAACACCAGTTTCAACAAAATTTTCTAGGCGTAAAATAATAAGTAAAACACACATTTTAACAGTATTTTCTAGCCATTTCATCAAAGCATTGATTATTTTTCGGTGCATTTACTGTTACTATGCAAAAACTAAGGTTGAAAATGTCGTAAAAAAGGTGGTTATTATTCATCGTGGTAAATACAGTTAAATAATAAAGTGTATATCGCTTGTCTCACGATGTAGTCACGGGTTGTAGATCGCGACGTTTCGACTGCTTACTGCTTGTCTTCATCAGGCGATGAGGTCGACTGGTTGCGCGTCACCATATGAATCACGATGGTCGGCTGTGATTGCTGCGTTTCGATCCTCATTGTTCCGCTGTGAAGTTGTTTCCCGAGAGGTCCGACTTAAAGTTGTTCCCTTGGCGGTTCGCTGATGTACCGGTCTCCTGTTGTGTTTCTTGATCGTTGGTATCCACGCTTCAGGAGTTTCAATTCCGTTGTTCCTATTGATGTTGTGACGCGCAACCAGTCGACCTCACCGCCTGATGAAGACTAGCAGTAAGCAGTCGAAACGTCGCGATCTACAACCCGTGACTACATCGTGAGACAAACGATAAACATTTTATTATTTAAGGTTGAAAATGTTTTTGCGATTTACTTTAAAACAAACAGACAGAATCCTTTTGTTCTTGTATATTTTGTCATACACCACAGTTTAAGATGTTGGTATTTGCTTTTCAAAGTGAAATCTGGATCGCGAAAAATTTCAATTTTACTGTTTTCGAGGATTTTTGTTTATCGTTGTCATGGAAATATCGATTTTCACAAAATGTAAACCACGCTAACGTTCAATCCAAAACCCATAAGTATTGCAAATTTCACGTTGATCCGACAAGATGAAGGCTGTCTAAGAGCCGATTTTGAAAATGAGGTATGGTCCCAAACAAACTGTATCGAAACACCTTAAGGTGGTCTAGAGCAAGACCCTTTTATAACCCAGGCGCCTGTAACGCCTCGAGTTGGAGACGGTCCGTACATGCTAAGCCTGCGTCCCAGGCAGGTTAGTTCACTCCTCTCCCCAGATCCTCCTTTATCTTTTTGTGCCGGTGAAAGCGGGGGAGAGAGACTGGACGACCGATCCCGCCTTACAACCGCGCTGTCTTTCCGAAATACAAAGACACGAGCTTTGCACGGGCAACCTTTGGCTTTGCTGCCGTCCTTCCGAGAGCAAACGCCACTGCATTTGCAGCTAGACGTTTCAGTGGCGGCTGACGACATTTCCCGAAGGAAAAACTATAAAAATAATCGCAATACACGTGAAATACAACCGACGAGAACCGAGCGAAGACCAGCTCACTGACGGCGAAACATTCGCATTCCCGCCAGGGTTATTTACTCGTTTCTGATTGGTTCATAAACAATCAACTCGTGTCATCGCTTGCACATGCGCATAACCGTGAACCCTTCCCTTTAAACGCAGTGAAATCATCAGAATGTAGCTTTATACTTAATTGCAAGAGATGCTGGAATACTGTTTCACATGGTTACCATCAAGGTTCTTCCGCACTGTATTCTATGCGGCGGGTAGTGAGTAACTGTTGTAGGTACTCTGTGGCAAATTTGTGTATCTAAACATCATAAGAAAGGGAATTGAAAGTATTCAGCTAGATTATATTATCCAAATATCCTCAATTATTTATTAAATTTCACCCAGTTTATTTTATTTATTTATTTTTTTGTCGGATCTGGGACGGTGAAATACATACTGATACAACGATTCATACTCGTTTCTAATCTGTAGCTCGGAAGGGGAGAGCTGTTTTTATCCTTGCGAGGAAATGCCTCTCGTTCTGATCAAAACCTTAACAAGATAATAAAATCGCGATTTTCACCCACTTCCCCGAAAATGAAAGGACAGGGGAGCGAACGTTCCATCAATACTCCTGTTACGAAGGCTTCCTGTACGTTTAACCATGAGATGGTTTAGTGATAAATTTTCCTACTGTTCCATCAACTGCAGCTGTTTGTAGACTAGCACCAGTCCTTTTCTTCCCTGCTAGCACAGGTTTTTCATCTTTTTGTCCTTTGTGTTTCGTAGTCTATTCGCGGCTGTCTTTCGCGATAACCATTTCTTTCACTGCTAGGGAGTGAAAGAAACGTTCAGCGCGAAAGACAGCCGCGAAAAGACTACGAAACACAAAGGACAAAAAGAAGAAAAACCCTCTGCTTGTAGGGTAGTCCTTTTCTCACAGGATAGTCACGTGAGAAGCAAACCAAGTCACCACGGAAACACAACGCAGTAGAAGCTCGTGTGTTTCACTTCTCGGGAAGGGGGTGGGGGAGAGGGAGTAATACCCCCTACACGTTCTACGGGTATGTGCCGCTGGGTGGAGTCCATTTTCGACTGAAGTCTGTGAAGGGGTTCCAATTTTGGCCTTTTTTGTGCCCATTAATTGGTTTTTAGATATTTATAGCTCTATATGCGAATAAACTACATTCTGCTCACTTGCGCTCTGGGATGGGGTATAAAACGTGACTCTTTGGTCTGAGATGGGTAGCAAATTAGAGCATTTTTGGTAGGAGACGACATAGGATTTGCTAAATCCCAGGGGGACACCACCCAAACGTTTTCAATTACCCCTCCCCCAGAACACTTCTGGCTTGACCGTCTCTGAGAGAAGAGAGTAACTGCTCGAAGTTCACGCCTATTGGGTCCTTTCTGGTCCCGATTTTATCTAGTCCCCTCAAACAGAATGGTCGTGTTGGGACGATTCCTCGCCAATCATGCTTATCACTATCTTTCCTCTTGCATGGCCGCTCTCAAGTTTAACGTAGGCTTCATCAGTCTTGGAAAAAGGAGAGACGTCTTGAATTACGGGTTTAACCTAACAGAAGAAAAGAGACTTGAATAACATGAACCTAAAAAATCTAACTATTTCCCAGCAAAGTTATGGAAGTTACGTCATAACTTGAACCAAAACGGATGGTCAGCTCCCACGCGTTTCCCCGCACTTGGCACTGGTGCATGTTTTTTTTCCTTTATTTTTTCCCTCAATTCTTTTCCTCATTACGGTCATTTTTTGCGCTTGTTTTGATTTTGCCCGTTTGAAGTAAGAAAACCACTCTAGAAGACGCTGATATCTGACATGCCGCATCCATTTTACTTGTTTGAAGCAAAAAATATATATCCAGTCTTACCATAAATATTTTTTACTTCGAGTATTTTACTGATCCAGGTCTTACCGATTCAGGTCTACTTCTGGCAATTCTCAACGTCTTGTCGCTGTGGTCTTTACAATTTTAAAGCTACAGTACTTTAGCATGTCACGGAAAAGACTGTCAACACAAAGGTTTTTCAGCTGGGTTTCAGTTCAACTGAACATGTTTCCCAACGGTTCTAAACATATACTAAATTAGCTTGTATAACATGGCCTGAGTACATACCATTCCAGATTGACAAAGAGATCGGATGTGATCCAGTGCCGCGCCATTTGGGCTAAAGAACCCCCATGAAACCAAACTACCACTACAAAGAGCCTACAGAGACAAAGAAACTCATCAGTAATTCACCAATGAGTAACTAAAGTGACAGTTCCTCCATGCTAAAAATATGTATATAGAGGGTGAAGCTGGAGTCAGTCTTGAGTTCTCAGCCATCTGTGAAAAAAATTGATGGATCGTCATCCATATTTCATGAGGCTTTATTTTTGCGATTTTTGATAAATTATGGATTCGAAGCCTGAAAATTTCAAGAAACTGTAGCCTTCCCCTTGTTTTCAACATGGCCAAAATCAACATTAAAGACTCGGATCGATGCTGTACAAAGTGGTTCTAAGTTTTGAGTCTGTGGATAAAATCCTGATGTTTGACCATTCAAATGAAAGCTAATAAGCAGTGCTTTCCTGTAGTGCTTTCTCTTATGTTGTACAAAGTGGTTCTAAGTTGATTTGTAATTTTTATCATTAGCCTGAACAGTATTGGTACTCGATTTATTGTTTATAAATGATGCAGTTTTTAACCTAATTTAGAGTTATAGTATTGTAAAGTGCCATGAACAATTAGTGGAGTATGGCACTCTATAAATGCATTTTAATTTTAATTTTTAATTTGAAGTTTTAGTCTGTGGATTAAATCCTAATGTTTGACCATTCAGAAAGAAAGCTACTGAGCAGCTCTTTCTTGCAGTGCCATTTGTTATGCTGTACAATTTGGTTCTAACTTTTGAGACTTGAAGAAAATTCTACGTGAAAAGGTTTAACAGTCTTACCTTTTGAAGAGCAGATGAGGTAAAGGATTGTCCAGCAGAGAGTAGTCCCAGTCCGGTGCCAAACTGATCAGTGTTACTGAGGAGGGGTGGGGCAAGTGTCACGTAAATAGCTCCTTTCCACTTGGCTAGTAGCATGGCATACTTTTCTCCAACTTCTCCTCCAAACGGATCTAGGATTACATCAAAACTGGAAGAGAATGTAAACTTCATTCAGTGATAGATTTAAGGGAACCTCTAATGTTACAACAAATTGATGTTAAATTGTTGGACTTAAAGTCTGAATTTCAGTTCTGAAGTTAACAAGTGGGAAGAAAGTTTTAGTGTACCAAAAAGTTAGATATCAACACTGATCACCTATTTTTACTTTTGAATTTCCCACGCACTGCAATTTTGAATTTTTATGATGTCAAATGATTGCCACTATTGTTGCTTACATACAAAAGAAAGTTACTTTATAACAAATCCAGCAAAGGGTAGGATGATAAATAAAGATGGCCAATTCTAAGCTCAGAGAAGAATTAACAAAAGATGGAATTTCAGAATGTAACAAGCATTCAACAAAGAAGAAATCTCAGTCAAGACAGGAGTTGAGTACATCATCTTCCGTATGCTGGTTGGATGCTCTAACCACTAAGCTACTGGGTTTGAGTCCTGTAGCTAATGAGTTGCAGCAATCAAACCCAGTAGATTTCATCATCCAGATTCCCGTCGGGACTCAGATTTTTTCTTTGTCCCATGCTCGCCACATATTGAATACTCCACCTTTTCTTACTTCTTTTCTGAGATTAAAATTTACAACTTTCTTTATTTATAATCCAGTTTCCACTTATGACAGCAATTGCATCACTCATCAACTTGGCAATGGATAGTTCAAAAAGAAACTGAAAGGTGGATAGGGAACAGTAAATGATGGGTAATGCCCCCCGGCGTAATTAATCAATGAAAATCGATATTAATCGATAATAATCATATCATTGAATAGATTAATATTATTATCGACATCGATTAATATTATCAGTGACTATTATCAATTGTCATTGATTATTAAATGAGACGACAATGTCCAATGAACGTAAACGAGATCTTCCATTGGTATTTATACGGATAAAAATGAAAAAAAAGCTTATTTTGAAATACAAATTTTGAAACTCTTGATACATATCTAACAAGTAGAGCCTGTAATTTTCAGTTTTATTTGTTATTGTGGTGCATGCATCGGCACCCTCACGACATCAATTAAAATTAAACAGCAATAATTGACCATAAATGAAAGCTATGTTTACTTGTAATGACCACTCGTGTCCTCAGTTGAAATTTGTAAAGGGCATACACATATAAAAGTGTTCACCAGCTTGTTTTTGAACCCTCGAGACATTCACACTTGAAAAATAAACAGATAGGAACTCCTATCTGATTATTATGACAACTCCCGCATGAGGACAAAATTAAATCATGGCTAACGAGGAGGGCAACTTTCCCTCGATGTGAGTCGATGAAATCGATGGTAACCGATGACAATCGATGATAATCGATCCAATTAAGAAACCAGTTTGGAGTGACTATCGATTGAACATTTGATAACCGATATTAATTGAAATTAATTAACTAATTTCATTGATTAGAATCCGCTGATTAATTTTTATCGATTAACATAATAGCGCTGGAGTAATGCCTCATACCCTCCCAATGACTCCAGTTCCTCCTTCATGTTAGCTACACTGTAATCTACCACATGATCAGCTCCAAGTCCAGCAACAAGATCCAGAGCATCTGTTGCACACGTGCTGGTGACGTGTGCTCCCCAGGCTTTCAGCAGCTACACAAATAAACAAAATTAAACCAAGGAGATTTGTGGCAAGCTACAGGTTGCCCTTGCGTGCCACTGCGATAAGTAATTTAATGTATTATTCATCTGAGATTTGAAATTGTGCAGCTGTTTTAAGCGTCACTCTGATGCATGAAAGAGATGGATAATTCGTGTTGGACATACAATGTATCTGATGTTTATTTTCCGTATTGATATTTTATCTCGAGGCATAATTCATCTCAGACAAATTATGCATTTTCCAAGGTAAACACGGCCAATAATAAGTTATTTTGCATTGCTATACCTGGACAGCAAAGCTTCCAATTCCACCAGATCCACCGAGAACAAGCACACTGAAGAAAGACAAGAACTGTAATTGTTAATAAGGACATTAAAGTTAATGTAATCTCGTGAAGCAAAAGGAAGGTAAAAAGCGTATTTTTCTGAGTCAGCAATCTTTTTATCAGTTTACACAGGAGCCATTAGTTCCTGCACAGCTGGTTCTAAAGTTACTCCAATTTCTGTAGCATGAAGCAAATATGATGACTACTTCCCCCCTCCCCCCCAGGGATGGGGGGCAAACCACTGCAAGGTTTTCCTTCATAATCTTTTCACCAGTTTCCAGTACACCTGGCCCTGTTGTTCAAAATCCAGTTAGCCCTATTTAAACAAGATTCTTGTTTCTCTAATTCAAATGAGTTTTCACAGCAAAGAAAAAGCAACTAAACTCAAAACAAAGGCAAAAAGAATTTACAGGAATTGTAACCTTTTGGCTGTAAAACTGAATTACTGCCCCTTTCAATAACATGTGGACTCTGAAATTCAAAGCTCAACTGACAAATGGGTTTTTCGCTGCAGTCAATCAAATGTTCTGGTGGCTCCTCCCAGCTTCCGATTGCTGCCGAACGCGGTTCTGTCCTAGGTTAGCTTTTCCTGATTTGAACAACTGGGCCATGGGGCTGGATTCACAATTCCCTTACAAGTTAAGATGTGACCTATGAATAGCCTATTGTTGAGAAACAATACTTAGGGTGGGATTCATCTTAACATGGAAAGCTGTGTGAATCCCTGGACCTCCTATGTAAAGAGAGACAATGTTTGAGGAAACAACCCAGCCTGATACAAGAGAGCACCCATGAACTACCAATCCCTTTGATCTTCCAATCGATATTCAACATGCTAATCAACACTCTACCATATCTCCAGCTATCAGTCCTGGTCATTACCTTTTATCATGACAGTTGTTGGGTTTAAGACCTGCTCTGCTGACAAGTGCAGTCCAAACAGTACATGCTACATATGGAAGAGAAGCTGCTTCAGCATGTGTCCAGTTGGAGGGCTTCATAGACATCTACTGTCCGGATGTTGTCAATAATAGAAAATAAAACTACAATTAAAAGTCATTTAAGCCTGCCACCACTTCAACTCTAGTTGACAGGTTTCATGGACACCTGTGCTGTTTAATTTTTCTACTGTTTTCTCAAATTAATGCTATCAAACTCTTTTAATCCTATCAGAAAATAAAATGTAAATGTAAAAGGTGGATGCTTCAATATGTTTGTGTTGTAATTTAATTGATAAAGCCTGAAGCAAAAAAAAAAAATCACACAAACACACACACACACACACACACACACACACACACACACAAGGGGAAAAACAAAATGACAGATTCATAGGAGTTGGAAAGCACATTGAAACCTGTCAAATTCCCAAGTGCCTGATGCATGAGATCAAGCATTAATGCATTAAGCCTGTGAAAATCCTTCCTTTGAAAAGGATATTCAATAAATGAAACCAATAATGAGATCAATTTTGCGATAAAAAAACTTATTTTTTTTCATTCTTGCCAGGAATGCTTCTCCTGTTTTCACTGGTTGACCAACATTCAGATTAAACATCTGACAAATCAAGTAGTTAGTTAATTATAAGTACAAACAGCAAGAATATTGGTGAAAGTTTTAGTTGGTTTTATGCCCCAATAACTTTGGAAATAAAAAGTGTCAGGAAAACAGTTATGCTGCTTCCACTGGCAGGCAAGTGCATGCAGTTATGCTCAATGAAGCTAATAAAAGACATACACTAAGACACAAATAATAATTATTATTCTTATTATTTGCAATTACCTCATCTTGACTAGCCACTACAAATTCACCATGTGTTCCACCAGCAATGACACTAGGGGTCCCCCACACCTAAAGAGGACAAAATGTTGCCACTGTAGATAAGAGGTAGAAAAAGGTGTACAGACAAACACAAGAAAGAGTTAAGTAGAATTCAAAACTTTAGGTGATCCCAAGGGACAAGAAAGAGTCAATCTTCAAATTCTCATACATGCTCTTCAATACACACTCTTGTTGACTCTTATCTACTCCCATGGCACTTGAAATTTTCTCTCATTCTCATGAGAAAAGTTGACAGTAAAATTTCTTTTTTGTTAAATAAGTGTCAACACCTATTCCCCTCTGCTGTCATGTACCATCAATGAGTTTTAATCTGGTTGAATCATCATAAGAATTGAAGAGAGTAGGAAATTTGTAGTCTTGTTTCACTGCAATGTCTGAGATAAGTCATCAAGCCTGGGATCTGAGGCTATTCTTGTTCTCAATTTAATCCAGGCTTCAATTTTTTAATTTTCTTCTTAAGCGGAGGCAGAAGCAAGAGGACAAGAATGCATGGATGGGATGGGAGTCCTGTGGAGAAAAGGGGTGGCAAGTGTTCAGGAAGTGGGAAAAGACAAGGCAGTAAACAAGATCTCCAAGGTGATGGGAAGAAGGAGCAACAAGGAAAGAATACGCAACATTACATGGTATTTTGCAATAATGAAAAAGGGTGAAGAAGCAGGAGACAACAAAAAAGGGACGGGAACCAGAATGAAAGGGTATGAGAAGTGGGAAATTTAAATCACCCCGTCGCCCCCCCCCCCCCCGCGCCCCACGCCCCTCACACTCTTACCTCATCTCTTTAGCTTACCTCATCTCCTTCTCTAAACCTTCTTGCCAGCCGTCCTGCTTTTACAACTTCACCTGAGAAATCTCTTCCTAAAATAAGTGGAAATTCCTCCACATTTTCTAGCTTACGCCACACATTTAACAATGTTTCTCCATAACCGCTTCGCATTCTGAAGTCTATCGGATTAACAGAGGCAGAGTGAACTCGGACTAAGATGTCTGTAGGCTTGCGAAGACTCGGCACAGGTTGTATTCCAAGTTGCAATACATCATTGGAGCCATATTCATTAATATACCATGCATTCATTTTATGGGCCGGAGAAAGGTTTTCTGAGCTCCTTGAAAATGATCGCGAAAAAGTTTCTGATGAAGACCCAAGTCTGGGAGGAAAAGGTCGTCTCGCCAGCAAAGCGCTCGTCGAAGCGAGGACAAACCATCTTCTACTCGATGTAAGCAAGGTATATTCAGACAACATATTTCCCTTTCTGTTATATTTCTTAAGTTCTGAGCCTTGCACTTGCTTTCCATTCAGTGGCGAGATATACTTTCGCCGCAAGTTGTAACAACCTGACCGTCCGCCATTTTTCTTCAACCAAGTAGATACCAGTCCACAGCCGCGCCGGATACTAGACCTCCTCTTAGCTTTTTCGTTCCGGAAACCCGGAAAAATAGACCAGCCCATGGGTTTGGTTAGAAGTCGGGCTCAGGAATTTGTTTCTCAGAACACCGGGGACTAACCTGTTCGAACAGTGATGTTAACAGTGTTGTGGGTTCCTTAAAGTCCCCCGACTTATCTGGTATAGAACAAAACTAAATGCAAGGCTGGCAGTACGGCAGAAGGCTGATTTATTGAATTTTATTTTAGACAGAATTCATTTTACCCAAAACGACACAGTGTCTTAAGTACTTCTAACGCTGTACAAGATTAGAATGGAAAAGCGTTCAACTGTTTCTAATTTCAATACACTGGCAAAGTATTAAAATTCGGCTTGTGAAAAGCATACCCTTTCGGGCTGTACCTTTCTGGGGCTGTACGTTCCCGCTCAGCACCCCCTCCCCCCCCCCCCCCCTCCCCGCTCTCGCTCTGCACTACGCCATCGTAACGGCCTAAATAAGTCATCGTGGTTACTGGTTATCCAGTGAAATGGCCAGATAAAAAGTACAACAGTAACAAACTCTTGGCTACTTTATTCACAGCTGCAAACGGTAACATTGTTGGGTTTTATCCTGCCCTGTCCAACTGCTAGGGTCTCAATAAATTTTCTCAAGACTCATAAAACTGAACTAAAGTCTCAAGACTAGAACAAATAACTGAGTATATAATCATTCGAAGACAATTCTGCCCAACATGACCGACACAATCACTGCTATTTTTCCTGTGCTTTCAACCATTGGCGAAGCTCCCGGAAATAGCATCAAGCCCTGTCGATCACATGTTTGCATTCAACTGGATTACGCCAGGAGGATTACCCTCCCATACCCGACTATAGCTGGTGTACGTTGCACGATTTTTTTTTTTAATTTCACAAATTTGCGAGATCCACTTGAAGATTGCTGTCTAATAAAGACAGCAATCGTAATATAGTCTTAACGATAATTTTAAAAAGTTTGAAAAATAAAAGATTTTCAATGAGGATATGTTAAACTTGTTTTGGAAATGTGAATCAAAGTTTCGTCGTTCTGCTATCAATAAATACTACTTATAAATAAACTAGCATTCGAAAGGTTTTTAACTCTTTGCCTTCATGCAAGCATAAACACAGCCGAGCACGTGGGACATAAACTTCAATTTAACTAACAATTGAGAAATTCAAGAGACCCCACTTCCCCTTACGATTTCTTTATGGATTATTATTATTCGTGTTTAATGATTTTGTCGTGCGTACGAGAACCGGTTTAAAGCAAGCCGATCCTGTATTTTTCTTGAGTTCGGCACTGATCAGTTACCGTCCTGGTAACCCGGAAGTACTTCCTTATCTCAAGTGGGATGCCATACGATTCTCGAACGCACAAACGATTGATCCCATTCCTTGAATTACAGTATTGAGCTAACTATTTCATTAAACCTATATGCAGTAATTGAACATCGCTTTCGCTTATTTGTATTTACGTAAAAACTGTATAAAACGAGTAGAAAATGACATCAAATGTTCGTACTGCTAACTACATACTTTCGTGGAGACAGACTATTCAGTCAGAATTCGACGATAACTTCAGCGGAACCAACTGACTGCCACAAGTATACTAAACAGGAGTTGGATTTCTATAAGATATCTTTGAATCTGATTTGATAACGGTGCCAATCTCGTTCCCAGGGTCGCCGAGTTAGGCAATCCAAGATGGCGGCGACTCCGGCAGCAGTTACTTAGGTTTGTTCAAGAAGTCCGTTGCTGATTCTGATCTAAAAAAGATCCAGCTACGATTTGCTGCTGTTTTTCGAACTGGTCCTCACATGGCTCAAGAAAACCCTAAGACCCTGGGAACGAGTTTGCCAAAGTGCACTGTAGAACCTGAAGACAGCTCTATTTATGGCCATCAACTTGTGTACGAGATGGGTGACAAGTTATGATTGCATTACGTTGATGAACTTTTAACGGACGAGAATAAAAAAGCCGAGTCCGTAACTTGAGGGAACCAGAACCTTTGTTGTACTTGGCACACGAAAACGTAACTGTTAGAAATTATACAAAACAATTTACTCAAATTTCTAATTAATAAAGTTTTCCAATAACATTTTAACAGGAAAATCAGCGATAGAAAAAGCGAACACGATTTCGTTGCTTTCATGGCAGACGGCAACTTTTGAGATTTTAACTTGACAATAACGTCACGAATTTTTCTATCGCTGATTTTTCTGTCAAAACAATTTACTTAAGACAAAAAAAACCATGTGTGTAGCTACTTATTTAGCTTCATATTAAACTATTTAAATTTCAACCCTTTTCAGCTTAATTTGTCCTTAAAATGTTACTCTTTTTTTAATAAAAACCTTTTTTATAAGAACGTCGAGGCTGAGATTTGCCAAAATTTTAAGAACATGCTAATAAAATACCCAGGCTGAGATTTTGTTAAAAACTTCTTTTACCTTGTCTTC
Organism: Siderastrea radians; assembly: GCA_964017195.1. Taxonomy (NCBI): domain Eukaryota; kingdom Metazoa; phylum Cnidaria; class Anthozoa; order Scleractinia; family Rhizangiidae; genus Siderastrea; species Siderastrea radians. The sequence continues at coordinate 70,012,689 of OZ024888.1, read as the reverse complement.
AAATTTCTAGAATAAGCTATGTGAGAATAAAATAGTGTTACAGTTTGGTCAGAGTAATTTACAGCCTAATTGAGCACAAAATGGTAGAATTTTCATGCATCTTCCATTTTTGATAAAGCAAACACCTGAAACACTTACACCTTTTAGGAAATTGGTAGAACTTGACCTAATTGTTCTTTCTTTCATTCAGAACTATGATTTACCGAAATACTATGCAGTTAAACTTATAAAGATCATTATTAAGAACGTTTCAGGCTCAAATCGCCAAAAAAGTAAGAAAATTCGGTTCCGGTTCAGCCTCGGCTCAAAAAAATGACGTTCTTACAAAAAAAAAAAGAAAAAAAAGAGATTGTACTACAAAGTCGAACATACAGATTACGCGACCATGGGGAGTAAACGTGACATTTGAACAATTCTCCAAAATGGTACTTCAAAAATAGCATGTATTCAACACTACTGATAGGCGTAGATGGTTAATAAATTACATTAAACAGTAACTTCCTCAACATTTAAACCCTAAGCGACGCCTTCAAAAAATATTGATTTACATTTTTCAACTTGTATAAAAACTAAGCAAGCTCGTTACGGCCCAATGCATTAATATAAACCATGCCTTATTTGTTATATTTATACCTTCACTTTGCTTTAGACGAGATCATAAAAATAGATATTCAAGACAGCAACGTCGTACAAAAAGCTCTTATTTCCACAAGGACCGTTACAAAAATGAACAAACGCACAACTAAACCCTGGTTTTTATATGATCGCTCCAGTCGCTAAAATGATCAAAAGCCAGGCTTGAACCAAAGTTCTACGCTGCAATTTTATAGCGTTGAATATATACAAAAAGCGGTCCTTCCCGGATATTTTGAACACGTTAAGAAAAATTCTGTCTGCAACGTCAATACAGATATTATTTCAAAATTTGCATTTATGAACCCTAACTTAAAGAAAATGGAAACTTAAACAAAAAACAGACAAACAGTACCACACTAAACAATTTCAAAAGTGCCATTTTCTGTGAATACTGAATTAACTTACCATGGAACTTAGTTTAGCTAGTTCACGCTGAGGACATGCTATTTTTAAAAATAATTCCGGGGTAGAAAATGTTTCCTTTTCAAACAACAAGTGAATTTACAAATTTACTATTTACAAATTCTCTTTGCCTAACCTGTAGAATGGAATGTTTTGCGATTTTTTTCAACTTTGCCCTCGATCCGCAAAAAAATGGAACAAAACTCTCGCAAAATAATTCTCCGTATTAATTACTCCCTTCGCTCAAATAACCGATGCTACTTTTTGTAAAAATCGCTGTTCCACAAAATTTCATGCTACACGGTAGTTTCCTTCAGGGTCGCTATTCGGGTCGTCACGCAACGCTTTTTTGCAAACTTGCGTGACGAGTGACAGCTTGGTGTCAGACATTTCCTTGGCACTAAAGCGGAGATTGGTCCCCTGGAATCGCGAACTCCGGCTAGAGACTGACACGTAAACTGTCACGCGACACGCAATATAGAAAGCGTGTTAAGTGACTACCAAAATAACAGCAGCCAAGGATTTTAAACACATACTGGGTCAAGACGTGTACTAACCGTAACAACACATAATCACAGCGAAACTGTATGGAAAAACAACTCTTCTCAAATATATTACATTTGAAAAACTTTTAACTACATGGCGGTTTTCCGATGACGAGGAAAAGCTACCCCCAAACTGAAAACAAACTGGCAACAAGGACATAAATCTGAGTCAACACAGTGATCCAATTCAAGCCCTAAACTCAGAGAAAGTCTAGTGTATCCTTGGAATATAGATGGACAGGTTCCATACAACAACTTTGCGCTGGGGGACAGTCTGTTCCCGCAACTCGATTTTTTGACGAAATCGGTAGTTCACACAAAGAGATTTGTCTTCAGGACTTGTCCCTCCGAGAGCTCCCAGCGGGGACTTATCTTCTCGTGTGTGCCGACCTTTAACTGACGGCCTAAACGGAACTAATGATTTTTCCACTGACAGTTAAATATTCCGAAGTATTTCAGTACCAATCAAACTTCAGATTTCCCAGCTACCAGTTGACCCCAGTCAAAACCTCAGAATTTAGTCATCGGATAACCGCCGTACTAACAAACCGAGCCATATGCAAGACCATCACGTATGAATTACCATGGTAACTTGTGACGTCACGTGCGCGTCATGGGGCTTTCTCTGTTGCAGTTACACGGGACTCTCATGCAGTGGAACCTGTGAGTGCACCAATGGGCCTTTTGACACTCCAAAGTACAATAACTTGTGTTCCAACAGCACGGATAAAACGCCTCTGCGCGGCAATTCGCGCACCACTGTTTCTTTTTCGCCAGGCTCACAGCCTCCTGCACGGATTTTTCAGCCTCGTCCTTAGCGATCTGAAGCGCTTTTTGAATATGCTTGTCCCTTTCCTGTTTGCATTTCTCCAGAGCTTTCTTCACCGCATCATCCGTGACGCGCTCTCGTTCCAGTCTCTCCTTATTCACGGCTCTCTTCACAGCCTGCTGAATCTCTCGCTCCTTGTTCTTTTGTGAATCTCGCGTGACTTTGTCAATGAGTTCCTTTTTCTCTTGACGCTCCCGCTCGAGCGCATCTTGTAACATTTTAATGACATTTGATTGATCTCTTGTCGTGGACAAGTCAATTGTTGGACCAGTACTGCTACAATTCTCCGACGTTTCGTCACAACTCTGCTCACTGACAGACTTGTCACGCAACACTCGTTGAACTTGTTCTTCCTCTTTCCGTTTCATGTCTTCCAACAACTGTTTCGCACGTTCTCGTTCGCACTCCAGGTCGGCCTTCACGGAATTTAGCTCTCCTTGTTGCTGTCTAAGCTTTTCTTCTAACTGTTTTATCTTGTCTTTATCCTCTTGATTGTACGGCACGTCAGTCTGACTTTCCTTGGTCTCGCTTTTAGGCGTAGGTGGCGACTTTTTCTGAAAAAGAGGTTAAATTAAACTTCAACATAAGTTGTAGCTGACTCACCCTGTTCCATCAAAATAATCAAAGAATTTTAGGCCCCGTCAACACACATGCGTTCTCGATCGGTCTTATCTGAAAACAGTGTTTTTCTAACAGTCATATGGTTAGGCCTGCCACACGTAAACTATATAAAACAAACAAACAAACAAACAAAAAAACATACTGAGAAGTAGCTTGCGAATAAAGCTGCCTCTTCCGTCATCGTTGTATTGGCAAGATAACCGAAACAAAACCATGACCAAAGTGGAGATTTTTAGAATGAGATTTCCCGTTTAAGCGTGCTTAAACTCAGTTTTCGAACAACGCATTTTTACAAACCTCCGTTTTTAAATAAAAGACGGAACTTATACGTATGGAGGATCTTGGCAAGAAGCTCTAGAACCAGGGGCTATGAGTGAATTGCTTTCACAGGCGATGACACTTGCTTTCAATAATTGCTGCGTCGCCAGCGTGCGGCGTAATGCGCCGATCAATTCGAAAGTTCAACATCACTCCCCTCCCCCGGGCAACCCCCCGCACATCTGAACTTTTGAAGATTCGCTTGTTCAAATTCCCTCCCCTCGGGGCAAAAAAGCCGTTCAAATGCCCACCAGTTAGTACTGAATTACCTCTCCTCAAAGACAAATTTCGTCTTTAATCAAACACTTGACGGCCTTTCAGAGACAGATACGGCCGTAAGGACACCTTCAAACTTTTTTAAAGACGCCTTTGAAAGAGCTATTCCCTAAAAAAGGTGAAATTCTATCTTGTCAATCCAAACCGAAAAAAAACTCGCGGGCGTATTACGTCAGAACAAGAGATAAATCCGGTTCAAATTCCCCACCCTTCCAACGCAACGTTCAAATTCCCCCCTCCCCGACCACGATGCACAGTCAAATGCCCGGCGTATGACCCGGGGGGGGGGATGTTGAAGTTTCGAATTGATCGGCGCTTAAGTCGTACAAGTAGCCACGCTCAAGGCTAATTTTCTGTCGATAAAATCCCAGACGGTCGGGGATGTCACTGTTTCCCGACCGTCCCAGATTTGAGGTATCCATTGATCGACAATAACAGACGCCATGTTTATTTGTAAGGGGGCGGGGCGACTTGAGCCAAGCAGTACAAATAGACCTTTTTACTGATAGAGCAGCCATATTGATTTTGTCCCTAGGCATCCCATAATACTGGTTTTATTCTATTATTGTGATAATGCTGCATTATCACTACAAAAGACTAAATAAATTTGAATGAGTACTATGGGATGCCCAGGGGGCAAAATCATTGTAGCTGCTGTATCGGTAAAAAGGTCTATTTGAGTTTTCATATGTCTGGAATGATCGCCGACCATCGCAGAAAGCGTCGGGAAAATAGAAACGCTCCCAGTTTTCCCGATTTGTCTCCGACCATCTCATATGATCGGGGATGTCTACGATTTTGAGCCGATCGTCTGGGATTTTCCCGATACACGAAAACTAGCCTTTAGAAAATGTACTGACCAATCAGATTAAACACGCTGTTTTGTTAACCAATCAGCAATAAAACCAAACTAACTGTGCCTTGACGTATGCACTTTTTCCCGCGTTTCGTACTGGTTACACGTTTTCCCTCGCTTGGCACAGTCCAGTTCTGATTGGTTCACACCAATGTTAGAGTTAAAATATTATGTTTGCTGTGATCCGCCTGTGCTGATAATTAAAAATAGCTCTTAGTTGTAATTACTTGTTCTTTTTTAGCATCAGGGTAGAGAAGAGCGAGTTGCCTCTGATATTCTTTCATCTCGTCACAAGCCTGCAACCATCTCTGGGAACGTTTCTTGACTTCCGGTTTGCCTGTGATTGGCGTGATATGTTTCCGGCCAACCCAGGCCCTGTTGAAAGAGGAAAAGCAAAATCACCAGTAAATTGCATTCGGCTGATCCAATTCCACACTAAACCCGTTTCGGACCTGATTTTATAACTGTAATGCTGATTACTGAATTCACCTGTGAAGAAGCTGTTTCTTTTTTTTCGTTGTTGTTGTTTTCCCCTAGATTAGCATAAGTATCAGCTATTAGCTGTTGTTGTTGTTGTTGTTTTTGTACTATTTTTGTATTAAACATATCTGCAAAATGCGGTAAATAAGGGGCTCGTTGCTGAGTTTGCAATATTCTTATAGAATGGGTACATTTTTGTAGCTTTGTGGCTAGTCCGCCAAGGCTTCAATTCTAGGCCACGAGTAGTTGCACTTTCCGATCAGTGTTAGAAGAATGGGAAGCAAAACACGCAAAGGGGCGCGAAGTCTACATCCATGTAACTTATCAAACGAGCAGGACCAAATATACAAGACGCTTGTGTACCTCTGATGGGCAGTACCAAAAAATCGAACCAGCGCTTTTGTATTATCCTCACTCCAGCTTAGCATCTGAAACAGAAGACGAACGAACATTATTGCCACTAAGACACGTATAAGCTGGCTAAACTGATGCGTATGAATAACAACAACAACAACACTTTATTTAGTCAGGGTAAACTACTGGGCTTTCACTTGAAAGGTCATACATAAGAATTTCATTCACAGACTAAAAAGTCGGAATCACTTTGTACAGCATAACACACAATACCACAGGAAAGTACTGCTATATAGCTTTCATTTGAACGATCACACTTTAGGATATTATCCACAGGCTCTTGGGGTTTTGGGCTTTCAGGCGCACACCACACCCAAATTCCAAACGGTTCCCCCACCCCACCTCCTTAAGAATAACGGAGGATGCCACTGGTTAGAATTCCGGCGTAATATACACCTTCTGATCTCCTTTTTCATCCTTGAAAGGTTAAAAAAAAGCTGTTCCTTTTGCAAGTAATATATCAAACACGAAAAGGAGTGTTTCATCACGATATCCAAACACCAAGAAGTGGTTGAAAAAACGATACGCAGCTGAGTTTTTTTTTTAACCGACTTCAAGGTGATTGGATACCTGATGAAATACACTATCCAGTTTCTGATATGACTTCTCAAACCACCTAAATTTTTTGGAAAAATTCAAAGCAACAGTTCGCAATTTTTTATGCTAATTAAGATCCCTTATCCAAACCACCGTCACGGTAGTGATTTCCTTTGTTTTCTCTGGTTTGACCATCCACTAAATACAAAATGGAAAGTTCACTTACTTTTGCAGGCCATGGTGGTTCTCCAGTCATCTTGGCCCACACAAGCTCATGAGGAAAGTACTATAATAACACAGGGCATTACAATCACTCTTCTACTGTTGCTTTGAAAAAACTAGTACTGAAACAAGTTAGCTCCTGCACCTTAATCGTTAACTTAAAAATCTTAGCAAGGACAGTGTTCAAATCTCAGCGCTGATAAAATATTCTAAAATTAAATCCTAAATGCTTGCCCTGGCAAGAAGAAATTCACTTCACATGTTTGAATTTGAGTGAACTTCTGTTTGTGGCAAAGCCTAGTTTTTAGCACTGATTTCTAACACCAATAAGGTGGAACAAAATTATTTTTTTGCTGGTTGATAAAGCAGGGTTAGTGTTACAACCTACTTCCCATGATCAGCACAGGGAAAATTTTGACCACTTTGAATTAATCTACACACTTCAATAGCAACCAACTTTCTAATCAGAATTTGCAGACTGCACTCAGGAGACCAGCTGAAGGCCACATAAATCTCCCAAAGGTTTCATGGTAGGAACTTCACATTCTGATTGCATGATAATCGCCATGAAAATATTGCACTTGACTATGCTAGTAACAGTGACTGAAGCACAACACTCACACATGGCTTGCAAAACCAATTTTTTGTTCGCAAATTGGACATCAAGTAACAATCAGGACACCGGATCATTTCTTCAAGCTGACGATTGAACAAAACAAGATTCTTTAGAACAAGATTCTTCAATGAAACACAAAGTTTAGTGGCAGCATGATAAATGGGAATAACAATGGTTAAGGGACACAAGCTTGGAGGGGTACTCTCTTTATAAGCTAAATAGGCATGTGCCCATCCAAATATGGTTTTCAAGCTATTTTTTACAACATGTGAATAAGGGCATGTTTTGCCCTATTCCAAAATATACATGTAGGTATGTAAGGATAGAGGTTTTGGTGTCAAGTGAGGACTTAGGATACAAAAATATAAAAAACAAAATGGCCTGAAATGGGATGCAACCCTCTGTACCTGGGTATACATGTAAAAGGGTCCCAGAGGGGTTTACGGCTCTGGGCTTAATGCTGAAGAGCTTCATCATATCACTCCTGAAACTCCAAGGAACCAGGATCCACATTTTAGCTTGAGAGCCAAGCAGACAAGGGAGTTAGGTTCCGGAAATTACAGTACAAATTTCTAGACTCCACCAAACCCCTCCCCTCCCCCCAAGCAAAGGAAATTTGCCTTTGAACACACTGTTAACAAAAGCTATGCCCAGGACTTGACGAAAGGAAACCAAAACCAACCTCTCCATCACAGTCTTCCATGATTGCCTCAGCAAGATCAGTCATATCATCATCATCTGAAATGAGATATGAACTGTTAAGTTCTTATGTCAACACCAGAATTTCTACAAAATATTCTTACTCAGTGAACTATATTATATCAATCAGAAAAAAAGATTGGAATTCAATGGTTATAGAAATTCTATTGTCCCAACCAAGCCAACAAAATAAGTATGAAATAAGCTGACAGGGGAGGTGATGGCATAGGAGTGAGCTGTGCTAAGGACACTCAACATAATAAGATAAATTATTGAAAGAGAACAATATCAGTATTAATTACCTCCAAAATAAATGATGGCATTATGCAACATCCACTGGGATTCTTCCCTGAATTCTCTGGGAGTCTTAAAAGTTTTCTTATCTACCAACTGGAAAATACAATTATGTCATGTTGACCAAAATTCAATGCACAATATTAACCTTGACAATGGTAGAAAAAAGGGAAGGATCTGTACAATTTGCAGTTCATTCCACACCACTTTACATTCTCCTGAACTGGCCTAACAAAAATAACAACACAGTTTGAAGAGAGTGACATTTGCAAACATTGACTGTGTTCCCTTACCTAGTTTGATGTTGTACTCAGTTTTGAGTTATCTCTAGAAAACATTTTTGTTCTTTTCCACCAAGTCCTAATAATCAAGGCTCAACTGTACAAACCTTCTCTAATTTTGTGAGATCCATTGGTTTAAATACAAAGTCCTCATAATCAGGGTGCTCATCCAGTGAAAGTGGCTTCAGATATTCAGTTGCCTGTAGAAAAAGGACCCAATCATAACTCACTCTTCAAGAAGGTACAGTAATATTTGTATGAGTATCAGTCCACACTATATTGCTATTTAAAAATGATGGTGGTGAGGCAAAGGAAAAAGTGACTAGAACAGCATCCAGTCAAACTGTTACTTAAAAGGTGGGTGATATGTGTCCAAAGTTAAAATCTTGCTGAAAATGTTCAATATGTTATTAGTAAAGGAAACTTAAGTCAGATAACGAATGACCTAAAACAGGCGTGTCAGAGAGGTGAGTAGATTTACATCAAGTATGAATTGTAGTTCAACAAGCTTACATTAACAAAAGATAGTTTTAACTTACAGAGTGCTTAAGGTTGACTTAAGTTTCAACTGCTAAGGATCAATAAAATTGTTTTCCTGTTCTTGTACTTTGCGATGAGGTGCTTCCCTCATTTTCAAAGTTTCAGCTTGCATACAAACAGCTCATCCGCATTTGCGAGCCACATATTTCTAGTAAATTAAAGTACCAAGTATTTGCAAACCAAGAAAAAATGTGTTGCCCCAGGGTGGCCACGGTAACATCCGTTGCAGGTTAGGCAATAGGAACATATGAAACCTTGATGCAGATGACAACAAAATGTCATGAAATAAGAGATTTAATTAGGAAAACAATGGCTCTCCATGATCATTTCAATGCATTTCTTTGTCATCCTCTGCAAAACCGCAACATGATTATTTTATAATTACCATTATTATTTTTTTTCTCTCGAAGATATTAGCTCAACAGAGCTACACTGATAATTCGAGTGGAAATAAAGTGTATGTATGTGTATGTCTGTATGAAATGACTTTATTTCTAGTTTTACACACTGCAGAGCATGTACACACAACAGAAAAGTTTCTTTTTTCTATATATCTTAGATTGAACATTGAGCCTACATGTTCAGCTCTGGGATAGTTTGGTCAGATTAGACAGATTAATCTACCAGGAATGATTGCAGAGTAGATTGAAACATTGTCAACTTTTAAAGGTGTTTTCCTTGGCATTGCTCCAGTGTTTGGGTAACATCTCTAAGAACTAAAGATAACTGCTACATTGTAGAAGCCTTCTATTTTGGAAAGGTACCTTTTCTTTCATTCTTTCTAAGGTGAACTTGAGGAGTTTTGCCTGCTGTTCTGGTGTCTTGCTGGACATGAGGGCAGGTAACTTCTGGGGCTGTAAATTTAGACAAAAATAATCAAAATAATATTCTTCCCCATTTTTCACCTCAAGAAGTGAAGTGCATTCAAACCGTTTGTTTTTGTGTACTTTTAAACAATTTCTGTGTACTTAATACTTAATGTTAGTAGTGTTTTGCAAAAAGAAAAGAAAAAAACACTTTCAAACAATGTGACCAGGCATTCAATTGACTGGAACAATGTACAGGTAATCAACCGTGAGGACCAAACTCTTTCACAAAAGACTGTGACCAAGACTGGTTTTGTAATTGTCTTCAATGTTTTTTATATACGTAACTCCCAGGCGAAGCAAAATAAATAAATAAATAAATAAATAAATAAATATAGCTACCAGTCTTCGTATCACACCATCGAAAATAGCGGCTTCAACAAGTCTTAAAAGCTCTGTTCGAGTTTTCCATTAATTTTAATTGTTCTACTGGTTGAACAAGAATCTTCTCATTACTTTGGATTCCCAGGCAAAGAATCCTCACCTCACTGCAGTCGTTACAAATGCGTTTTTCTTGGCCCAAGGGATAGCTGATGCAGTGCATTTTCTGGTCTGCAAAAGCCGTCAATACAGCCACCCCACTGATAAAACTACATTTTTATGGGCCACTGTTGCTCATATTAATGGGCTTCCAGCTAACTTTTAAACAATTTTCATGATCAAATAGCGGAGTAGTTAATAGGGATGTACAATTTTGGTTGGCTTAGTAAATTTTTGACGCTACACCGTATTGAAAGCAAAATTCTAAGCTTTCGACTCTGCTGAGTCTTGGTCACATGACCTGACCAAGTTACTGTGAAGAAGACTCTAGCAGAGTTGAAAGCTTAGAATTTTACCTTCAATGTGGTGTAGCATCAAAAATATATTAAGTCAACCGAAAATTTCATGATACTTGTAGAAACGCAAATTCAAAAAAGCATCAGTTGATAAATAAGTAGGTTCCAAGCATGGGGGAGGTACATTCATGCATTCAACTGTTCATGTTCACGTTCAACCTTCACATTTATGTCTAACACTGCACAGTTGTGGGAGAGTTAACTGATTACACTAAAATAACATTATTTTGTTACCTGACAAGATGGGCATTTCCATTTCCCATTGTTTACTGTGCCAGAATGTGCACATTTCCTGTGAAATACACGGGGGCAATGATCACAAGCAATAACCTCTCCCGCTTTGTGGCACTCCCAACAGTACCAGTCGTGAGTGTTCAATGATAGTTTCTTCTTTTGTTTTTCTAGTTCTTCCTGTCAAAAATTAAAGGAAAAGCAAAACTGATGTAAATTTGTAATTTTATTTTGTTGTGCTTCTTTCTCCCACAGTCAAACCACTGTTCATGATGTTTGGTGCTAACTTTCTAGTCTGTGGAGAAAATTCCAAGGCATGACCATTCAAATAACAGTTACTGAGCATTACTTTCCTGTGCTGCTGTTTATTATGGCGCTATACAAAGTGGTGGTATCTACCGAGTCTATGGATAAAATTATCCTTAAATGAAATCAAATGCACAGTACTTTCCTGTGGTCCTGTTTTTTACACTGTACAAAGTGGTGCTAGCTTTAGAGTCTGTGGGTGAAATCCTAAGGTGTCAGACCATTGACTTTCCTGTGGCGATTATTATCATACTAATAGAAGCTTCTAACTTGAGAGTCGGTGGTTAAAATCGTTTTAAATGTGTGACCATTCCATCGAAAACTACGGTGGAGGATCGGATCCTAAAGTGTGACCACTCAAATGAAACATTCTGAGCAGTACTTTCCAGTGGTGATGATTATTAGGCTGTACACAGTCATTCCCACTTTTGAGCCAGTGGATAAGATCCTAATGTGAAAATCATTCATGACAAGTAAAATCTATTGAGCAGCTCTTCCCCATGGTGCAGTTTATTACTATTGGATATTATGCAGATAAGATTCTAAAGTGTGGCCATTCAGATACCGAGGACTTGCCCGGAAGAAGTAGATTTTCACTTGGGTAAGTAAGTTTACTCTCCTTACCCAATGGCAAGGACCCAGAAAAACTGTCATGTTGCAAGTTTACCAACTTCATAATTTATTTTATTTTTTTTATTTAGATAGTTTATTAAAATTAAAATTGCAGCCAGAGGCTGAATTATATTAATTTTTACAAGAAAGAATAAAATCTATTAATTATAAGAATAAAAACTATAATATCGTCTAATTACAATTACTATATATAAAAGTGTTCATGAGTCTCTTAGTCTTGGCCATGGGAATATTAAAATTTCTTTTATGTCTCAAGTTAAAATGACATTTATTTCGCGAGGGTAAAAGCTTATATAATCTGTGGTTTTCATTACTGCTAATAGATTCGAATAATTTAGATGTGATTAATTCTCTGCGCGCAGAAAGCGTTTCTAAGCGTGCTTGCTGTAGTGCGTCGCGGTACGATGTAAATGGAAAAATGATACGCATCGCGCGTTTTTGCAGTTGTTCTAGCTCCGCAGATAGGTAAGCGGGCAGCGCATTATGAAATACCGGGCACGCATATTCCGTCACAGGGCGGATGCACGTTACGTAAAAGGTCAATAGATCTTTTTGGGGAACATTAGCCCTTTTCAGTTGTTTAAGAAAATACAGTCGACTCGAAACTTTCTTACTAATTTCCTCAACATGACAATTCCACCTAAGGTCACAAGATATATTTAGACCTAGCAGCTTAACAGTGGGTACTAATTCGATTGCTTTGCCATTAATGACAATGGGAGCAAAGTCCACAGTGGATCTAGCAAAAGATATTCGTAACTCCTTGCACTTTGCCTCATTTAGTTGGAACTTGTTACAGTTAGACTTAGCAATCAGTTCCTCCACGTCAGATTGAATAGTGCTGTTTTTGTTCTTGTCCACACACTCTGCGATGGTTGTGTCGTCGACATACTTCCAGAGTTCCGCATTGCTTGTATCGATGTCGTCGATCATGAGAATAAACAACCATGGCCCGAGCTTGGTGCCTTGGGGAACTCCAGCCGGCACCTTTCTCCATTCAGACACACAGTCGTTTCCCAGTTTGACTCTTTGCGTACGGTCTGTGAGAAAATCGATGATCCAACAGGATACACCAACAGGCATGTCGAGGGCCAGCAGCTTTCTAACGAGAAGCGTATGATCTATCAGGTCGAAAGCCTTTCGGTAATCGAACAGAACGACCCTGACCGTAGATCCAGTTCCATCCGTATGTTTCATCCAGGAATGCACCATGCTGATTAACGCATGCGTAGTTGAGGATTCTGGGATAGCCCCGAATTGGTTGTCTCCAATTTTCTTCAGAATAGATGGACGCAAGTGTTCGGAAACAACAAAATCCTCCGCTAGCTTGGATAGAACGGGCGTCAAAGAGATGGGACGTAAGTGCTTATTTACATCCTTGATTGGTTTCTGTTTCGGAATGGGCACGGTGTCGGCAGACTTCCAAGATGGCGGTAAACGACATTCAGCGTAAGAGCTGTTGATGATATCTGTGACCGTACCCGAGAGAAGATCAGCATTTTCCTTTAGCAGCCATGCTGGGATACCATCCGGACCAGACGCTTTTCTAGGGTTAAGCGATGTCAGCTTGAGGTAGACGCTGTGTTCGGTGACAACGAAAGGAGGCGAGGATGAATCCTGCGACAACTGAAACGAGTCAGCCGATAGCGGCGTGAAGTCTTGCATCGGGGAGAGAAAGGTGTTATTGATCAGATTGGACAAATCTGAGGCACACGAAGACTCCGAATTTATGTGCTGTAATGATCTCATTAACTCGCCCGAGTCCCTCACGGCTGATGACATGCCGCTGAGTTTCTTGACTTCCTTCCACCAATTAGATGGTTTGCACTCCTTGAGATGGCTCACTTTTGCGTCAAAATACCGCGCCCTGCAGATCTTACGTTCGCGGTTTACACGATTTCTCAAGAAGCGGAACATTGGCTGGTTATTTTCCGCTAGTGCCATTTGTCGCCGTCTGATTAGATCTTTTAAGGCTGGGTTAACCCAGGGTGGATCTGTAGAGTGGATGGATTTAGATTGCACAGGTAGTATACTGTCCAGACCGCATTGAATAATTGACTGGAAGATCGACGCTTTTTCCGCGCAACTATTTGCATCACCGACTAGTGTGTGTGCGTCAACTTCCTGGAGGTAGGTGCGCATAGCTAGACGGCTGCTGGGTCTTAGGTCCCTTGCTTTGATAGTTAAGCGCGAGTTAGGGAGCTGTGAACGGTGCTTTGGCTGTACCTCTACAGACATGTGATCAGACAAACCATGAGGGGGGCGTTGGATAGGTTCTTGGTAATACTCTTTCAGATTTGTTAGAACAAGGTCTAATGTCCTCTCACCACGCGTAGGAAAGGTCACAATCTGTTTAAGATTGAAACTATTCTGTAGGCGCTTGGTATTTAGCTGGTTGAAATCGCCAACGAGCAGCAAACCGCAATTAGAAAAACGCGATTCAATGGACGATAAGCATTGCGATAAATACTCCAGTATTGCAAAATCATTATTATCTGGTGGATGGTAAATAGTTCCTAGCACAATGCAACTGTATCCCCTCGGGAGACGGGCTGGTCTAAGCTTCAACCAAAGCGCTTCGAAAGACAGATCTTCTAAATCTTCCAGAATAGTAAAGTTGATGTTATCTCGGATGAATACGCAAACCCCTCCATGTATGATGTCAACTCTGTCTTTTCGCACAGTATTAAATCCATTAAGCGCCACAACGTTGTCGTGAACATGATCTTTAAGCCACGATTCAGTTATACAAACACAGTCCAAATTTGCATTTTCGGCAACATAACGTATTTCATCAATCTTGGGAGCGAGAGACATTACGTTCGATAAATAAAGTGCCGGGACATGGGCAGATGGTGAGCCTTTCTTTGTCAGGGTTGAACTCGCTTGAGTCGGCATTATACGAACGCAGTTAGATGGATTATGAGTATGTCGAGTGTTACGCCTGGATGGACGAGCAATGGCTCGCTGCTGGATTGTACTGATTGCAAAACAGCGCTGCTTGTTCCGCTCTCGGACTTGGTGACCGGCTCGCACTCCTCTGTAACATGGCCAAAGACGTTTAAGAGTCCTCATGTCTGACGTGTTGAAGCCTCAGGATGTAGGAACGTGAAAAAATTACAAAATCTTGAAGAGACCTAAAAGTGCAGCCACACAGTACGGCGCATAAATTGCATGTATGCGCCGTATAAACTAATTTACCACATTATAGATCAAACATTCAAGAGTGAGAGATCTCGTGTCAAACACCAAATAGATTTCATCTTTCCTTGCAAATTGTTGAATGGAGTTTGAGAATTTTTTTAAACCTTGGCAGGTAGGAAGTTGGCTTAAGCAAGAAAAGTTGGAGGGTTTCTTGCAAGAAGGCCAAGCTGAAATTTCCGTTTTTGAAGAGTTACATAACCTTATATTCCAAAACAAAATTGTGAAGTTTGGTCCCTTTTTTATTGGTAGGGGTGGAGTGAAAAAAGGGTCTTAAAAACTTCTGAATTCCCATTATAGCCCTTTCTCACTCTTCCCACTTCCTTCTTGGTAGCTTCTTCCTCTCCCCAATTTTTCTATTGCAAAGTATAAAGCAAAGTTGTAAATTTTTTTTCCTATCTCTCCTCCCTATGCCACTTCATATTTCAGACCTGCCCCAGTATGTCCTAAAATTAACCCTATTCAAGTAAAGAAAGTAGACATTTATAACCCATATCAGCCTGGTGAGAAAAAAATATACCTTCTTTACACCAAAAAAGTAAAATCTTTCCACTATTTTAGAACACACTGGCTGAAAAACAACACCCTTTGGGGATACACTAACTTATATAGGGAAGTACCACGATGTCTCTGTCACCAAACGGGATCCCAGTACAAAAGAGAAGGGGATATTCACCTGAAATTCTGCAAAGAAGCCTTAAAAGGTGTCATAAATATTTTATTTTGCGTGCATGGCTCAAATTTGCTTTCAACTCTAAGAGGTTTCAATTCTGACAAGGAGTCAGTTTTATTTTTTCTGACTTCTACTGTAATGTACCACAATTATTCTGGTGCATTCATATATTTATATTTTCGCACCAGAATGAAACCAAGCTTGAAGTTTAACCCCTACAAGGTATGAAAAGCTTTTAACCGGGAGTCCCTTGCACCACAATCCCTCTTACCTAACCCCACAATTGCATGAAAGTTTTCAGCTTTACTTTAGTCCAAAATACACCTTGAATTAACAGTTATGTATTCTGAATTCCTTACTCTTGGTGCAAGTTCGTGAGGAGCATGGGGTCTTGACTCAACAGTGATGAAAATGAAATTTCTGTTTACATTATCACTACTTGTTCAAACATTTAAGTGATAAGAATAAAGAAAATGATCACCAAGGATCAGATGTCTTGATATTTTGACAAATTCTCCTTAATAGTTCGATAAGAAATGTAGAGAAAACAGTGAGGAGAATATGGGGGTGCTTCCCATAACCTTAATTACTGGTTCCTGTCGTTTGTTGGTGCAAATTATTCTGAATTTTTTTTCGTATTTCTCCCATTTCTCATTACCCTGGGAATCCCACTTCCTGCCCTTTATTACTCCACCTGCCGAACACCATTCACCCACTTCTCTCACATTTCCGACTCCCCCCAGACCCCTCCCACAAGTTACAGTAAGGCAATTTTCATTCCATATGAAAAAGAAAATAAATGATAAAGATGATACACTTGAATTAATTTCTGAAAACATGAAAAAAGAGAA
Source organism: Siderastrea radians (assembly GCA_964017195.1). Lineage (NCBI taxonomy): Eukaryota > Metazoa > Cnidaria > Anthozoa > Scleractinia > Rhizangiidae > Siderastrea > Siderastrea radians. Next base: position 69,996,526 of record OZ024888.1, on the reverse strand, counting down.
CTGTTGGAAAGATCTTGACAACATCCATAAATCTCGGAATACAAATTTAAAATGAATACACAAAACGGACATAGGAATCCATGCACAGAAAGCCAGCTCAGACAATATCACAAAAGCTGCATTTTAAGCTTAATGCTCACTCAAATTCTATATCAGAAAGTCAAACATACTTATGAGAATTAGTGCCTTTATTTGCGATTAACAATCATTCCAGGATAAGATTTACTCTTCTTTTAGTAGTGAGGTCACTATTTCATATAATTTACAACTAGTCAGGCAGACAATGGAGATGTCTGAAATAGAATCTTTTACTTCCGAATACAAATGACTTTCAATTTCGGTGGCAGATTTATATTTGTTCGTGCACAATTCATGCAAGCGGCGTGTATGCTAACATATGCAGATTAAGCAAACAATTACCGTAACCGATGGGCATTAATTAAAGCCTTTCATCCAAGAAGGCAAAAGAAAAAAGGCGAATTTGGTTATTTGATGTTAAAAGCTAGAACAAGCGGGTGACTCAATCACGCCAGATGAGCAAGCGTCCATGTTTAGAAATGAACTTTGCTTCAGTTTGCAAGCGTGCAAGGCCATACACTTGTTAATTCAACGGCAAAAGAGTTGAAGTGGCCACCAATATCAATAAATATTCATAGACAAACTTCAATAAACGTGGAATATAACAATGAGGCACAAGAATAGCTCATCTGCATGTAAGGCGAAGCGGAAAGAAAAACCGTAAACACCAAAAGCTCTCGTGATGGACGTTGTCTTGCAGTCACAGAAAGAATTGTCGCAGATCGCGAAGGCGAATGAATACTCCTGAACAATATTCTTTTTCTAACATCCAAATAAATCTGGTGAAAGAAGTTTTGTATTTTTTCGTGTTATGAATATTCCGGTTTTGTTCAATCACCGATGCAATTTGCATGAATTCGGGTCAGGGTTCGGAATCATTCAACTGTGTCTGCCTAAACATAGCAATTTCATCCACTTCGTTTAGCCATTAAATTACTTTAAATACAGACACCTACCACCTCGTGCTTTTCCTTCGACGGTAAAACACGTTAGGGACAAGTCAAAGAACCGCCCCCGCGTTTTAGTAAGCTTATAATACATAAACAATAAGAAGCCATCTAACATCGGCAGCCGACCACTTCCTGCGAGACCAAAGCAAGCGTGTTCTAACACATGAAGAGAATTTTCTACTCACATCGTCTTCTCCGCCTTTCCGAAGAATTCTGTACGCAGTCTGTGGTATTCCTTTTGTACTGCCGTGACTGGAGAACGTGGTGACTTGATGAATCAAGCCATCTTTAACCGCAAACTTCAACTGCTTTATTATTTCGGCTTTACTCCAATCAAACTCTTGAAGCACCGATCGTACAACCCTTTCCTCGTTCGGACACTGTTTCTGTGCTGAAATTTTCACGACGGCTTCCTTAAGCGCAAGAACGTAGAAAGGATCAGAGTATCTCCGTACAGAGAACTTTGCCATCCCAAAGGCACAACCCGTCTGTTTCCATACAGTATTATGAATATTTCGCGGGCCGTCTCTCGTCAAATACGCATGCTTTTCGAAGCCAACGCGAAAGACGAACGAATCCACGACCTCCTTCCGATGACGTAACGGAAGAACACCGGAAATTTACCTCGTCTAAGATCACGCAATTTTCAAACGGAGCGAAAATGATATCGGCTTTTAGGTTTGCTTTTCCTTTTACCTCCGAAAAGAAATACATATATCGTACATGAAAATATACCAGCTGAATGAAGAGTGGATATATTCATTACAATCTAGTTTATTATGCGTGATTTCATTTTATCCCTAGGTTGCCATAGAAACGATGACTGGTTGAGAAAAACTGTTTGGATTTTCACAGAAACTAGCTTTTACACTTCCTGTAACTTGACCTTGAAGCCAACATTGATAATTTGCCAACAGGTATCTGTTACGCCAGCCGCATTATCAAGAATTTCACCGCAAGGGACTATAAACCTCAAAAGTTCTTTGCAATACCCCATCCCTTCCATAAGTCCCCTTTCTGTGCCTTATAAGAGCCCCAATTTTTTATGTCTCCTCTTTACTTTCAAGATGGACAATTTGAAGTAAGCCTACTCCAGGAATAAGCACCTCCTCCCTGCCTCCAACACCATCCCGGGTTAAACGTTTACTTTATTGTACTGCAATAGCATAAACGTCTCCTACACTACCTCGGTGGGTTATATTAACTGGCTTCACTACTTGCAAAAGGGCTGTTGGCAATTAAAGTCACTAAAAGGACTCAGTACAAGATTAAAAATCGGCGTTTTTGTCACACTTTCAATAACCGCCCATCAGCTTAAGGTGATGTCTTGTGTCTGAACTAGTAACTCTAAGTGGTGAAAAGGATTTTGAACCCTGTGCCAAGGGTCTTTTGGTAGGAAGTCCCAAATGCCCTTACAATCCCCAACCCCAAGCCCCTAAAACTTCGACGCCTAGTGAATCACTGAATGTATTATTATTATTAATGTAACGTGCAGTTAGACCCAACTTTACAAGTGCTCTTTAAATGGAATACTGGTATGTATGTTTGATCAAGCTGTTTTAGCTTGACACTTCCATGGAAAATGGTTTACCGAAATGAAACAATATCCTAATTGCAGGTTGCATGACTGTGCCTTGTGGCAAGGGTGTGTGATGTGCAATTGAGTCTTTCCTTCAGATTTGTCACAACAAAACGGCACAATTTTTACTCAGCTCATGCCTTCAGGAGGGAAGCTGGGATTTTTTTTCCATTTTGTCCATGTCAACATCAAACTCCTTTCCTTAAGAGTTTACTAAATGTTAGATGGGTTTTCAAATTTTTAAAAACTAGGACTTATATAGAAACCAACCAAAATAAAACGAATAAATTTTATTTCCCTCTTGTTCCCTATGATTCAACGCAATTTCTTTTACACAGACAACCGGATAACATAAGGCACTAAAATTTAAGATTAATAAACAAAGAAGATTTACAACTTGATCTAATCAGCTGCTCTTATTTACAAATGTATTTACATTTATAACAGTAACAGTGGACATCGAATTAAGAGAATCATGAAAAATGGAAGAAAATAAGTTGACTATAAAATCAAGTTTTGCAGCAAGTGTCTTTTTCTTAGCAAGATTTCCAGATAAGATCGCTGATAAAGTATTAAATGACTTGTCGTTATAGCCAACACCAGTTTAAATGTCAAGACTGCCTTTATTAGACATGGTAAAAAGGGATGTGTTGTTGCTGGTCACCACATGGAAACAGTCAATGTTGTTCAGCCCTCAAATTGTCAATATCATTGTCCAAAGCAATGCAACGTTTCCAAAACCCTGCATTTGGTTTGAAATGAAAAATACTTGGAAGTAGATGATGACCATTTCTCTGAGCCAGCTCAGGAACAATTTTATGACACATCTGGAACAATGACAGAATAAGAACAATTATTATTATGATATTTATCACCAGTTGAAGATAGGGCTCTCTCCCTCTCCCCTTCAAAGAAAACAAGGGTTACTTCATTTTTTTTTGCACTTCACCCTAAATTTCAAGTTTTAGAACTGTTCCAAGCTGACAGGTTATTTTAACGAAATCTTGCATAGACTCGACACACTCCCTGTTTTAGACAAGGAACAACACCATGTAATATATTGGTTGGATTTGTTTGTAGGAAGAGCAAAACCCAGTGAAACATTGGGGAGAATTTATTACTTTTCAAATTTTCAGACTCCTCTTGAGTTTGCATCAGGCTACGCTGATTGTACTCTGCAGTCAGCGTTATCAGGCATGAGCCACGATCCTATATATTTCTCAAATAGACTAGAAGGCCAAGTTTTCTATGAGTGAACAGTCCACAAGGCACAGCTGATTTGACTACTATTCATAGAAAACAAGTACAATAATCTGATTGATTTACTAGAAAGGCAAATGGTTTTAAGAAGAAAACAGCAATTCTTAAGTTATATTTACAATAAATCAACAGGGTTTTGACTTTCCAAAGCCATGGTGTATGCAATGATTGTTTTGTAGTATACATCTCAGATACCAGCGGACATGGGATTTTTTTAAACTTCTTCACAGACTGTTGATTTCAGTCCGTGGTTTGAAAAGTTCACGTGATCCCAAGTCTACTGAACACAAGATCAGCCAGTTTGTTGACCCAAAGTCAACAACACTCAATTTTTCAATGAATGAATTTCTACTGACCATCACCTCAAGTCCTCAGATAACCCTTTTTCTGAAGACAATGTTTATAACTAGACTACGATAAACTTTAACTTGAGGAACAGCATTATTTGAGGATATCTGTGATGATGGCAAGTCAAAATTCATTTGTAACCTGTTCAACACCACAGATCTTGCAGTCAGCTTGCATTCAACAAACCTGTGATCACCTTATTGTCATTTTCAAACCACAGAGTAAAACCAGTGCCTGTGAAGTGAGCTAAAATAGCCCTGTGTCCACAGACATCCGAGATCGAAAGCATCGACCAATAGAACACAATGATTCAGCCAATCAGATTTGTGCATTCGCAGCAGAACGCAGTGAATGTGGCATAATGGCATTATGGGGGTTCATTCAATCTTGGACCCCCCCCACTTCTCATTTCCTTTGTCAATGAGAGAAATGCCGGTTGCCCTTGACATGTAGGCTCATGGATAAGTTGTCAGCTACCAGAAGGGTTATCCATTCAAACAACCCAGTTGTTGTTTGCTTCTTAAATGATGGCCTTCAAATAAAGTGGACTTTTTTTTTGTACTCACAAGTTGGTGCTGTCTCTTGAAACCTTCTCTGCACCTGATCATAGTTGAACTTGACAAATGCGTCATATTGTTCTAGGAGGTGAAGCAAAGATAAACAATTTGTCACTAACACTAGTACTTACATTGTACACTATTAGCCAAACTTAATACCCTTCTAACAAATTGGGTTATTAACCTAGAAGACCTGAGCAACATAGTGACCTTTACAGCAAATACCTCTGTACAGCCTACAACTTTGCAATATTGGTTTGGTAGAAAATAAACCCCAGAGGATAATTTAAATAATACAATTTGGTGGCCAAGAACCATGTTTGAGTCATTTTCACAATAACATCACAATTTACATAGTTTGCACAAAGCAAAAAATAATGGAATCTGACATTGTACTTACATTGTACACTATTAGCCAAACTCAATACCCTTCTAACAATTTGGGTTATTAACCTAGAAGACCTGACCAACATAGTGACCTTTACAGCAAATATCTCTGTATAGACTACAGCCTTAACTTTGCAATATTGGATTGGTAGAAAATAAACCTCTGAGGATAATTTAAATAATACAATTTGGTGGCCAAGAACCATGTTTGAGTCATTTTCACAATAACATCACAATTTACATAGTTTGCACAAAGCAAAAAATAATGGAATTTGATGTCACTGTTACATTGTTGTCTTGTGCATTCAAAGATGTTGATGTCTACCAAAAACAATGTAGTTAAGCCTTACTTGTACACTCCAGCAACTGTAAAGCAATTAGTTACCTACCTGCCAATTTTTCTCTCAGCACTTTGTCATATTCTTCTGTTATTTGTGTTTCCCTATCTTTCAACATCCTTTCACAGATGAGGGTAACTTGTTTTAGTGTAAATAAGGGTTGTTCTTTGCGTGGTGGTGAGGATCCAGGTGAATATGATGAGAAAGTTCCCATCTCAGGAGAGCTGGGACATGGTACTCTGAGATGTCTTCGTCTTTGGAGTCTTCTCCATTCCTGATGGATGTTGGCTGAGACTTGATCTGAAACAATTAGCACATTGCATGGTTGAGTTTTAGAGTGGTGATGAAAACCACTGATACAAAGTGGCTTAACTTAACAATAAAGCATATCATGTGACAAAAATGTCCCTTTCAATCACCCAAGTTTATCAGTAAAGACTGCAATATTAATTTTAGTCTAAGCTTTAAAGGACAGGTGTAAAAAAAATTTGTTTACTTTATAGCTGCAGAGATAAAATTGCAAAGATATCAGATCCCAGTCAAAGTGAAAATAATGCTACTTCAGATTATACAAGGCAGTACCAAAGAGTCTGGCTGAACAAGGAAACATTGCTGAAGAAACGATGTTGTGGAAGCAAATGTTACGCAGTTAGTCACTTTTGCCATGCAGAGACATTTCTTACAGAAGCAAACTGTCCTTCTTGGAAACAAGAAAATGTTTCTGAATCAATTCAAAAATATAGTTGCTTTCCAGGTGCAAACTTTGCTTCAAACACACATTTCCCAGTTGGAAACTTTTAGAATGAATGAATATTTACAAGCCTAAAAAACGTTTAAAGAAAGGGAAACCAAACGTTTTCGACTAATTAAGTCATCTTCAGAAAGAATACTGCTTCAACAATGTTTCCTGGTTTTAATGTCAGATCCTAATGCTTCACCTAAAACATTTTGTTTGTATGTCAATGATAACCTTTACAAATCACACACACAGAGATTCCACAACCAACTGCAAGCCAATTATTGACTGAAGTTTCTATCTTAACATGGACAGTGGCTGATTCTATAGTTCACATCAATTTTCTCTCTGACATTTGCAAACAGGTACAAATCATCAGCAATTTTCATAATTATTTTGAATCTTCGACTTTTCCTACTGGTAAAAGTGGAGTGGATTTTTTCCTAAACAACCAAAATTTCCCTACATGTAAGTGGCAAGGGTTTAGACTAACTGTTCATTCCATCCTTAATTTGCATTTCAATATCTGCACAAGCAAAGCCAACTCTGAATTGAAAGCAACGGCTTTTTTGCACCATCAAACCACATGTTATCTTTTGTCTATATGAAATCATTCGTGCAAAGATCGAATATCTGGACGCTCAAAGGGCGCTTAACACGGTCCACTTACATTTAAAAAATGCAATTCATCCTTCTATAGTTGTTCTGCGTAAGTGATCACAAGAAATTCATGAAATTCCAAACCAAACGATGCTACTAGACTTGCTCAGTTATTGATGAGTCCTGTATCAGCCTTACCATGTGTTCTCAATGTAAAGTAACCCTAAATGAATATGATACAAGATCTTAACAAGCCTGAAGATAATATGCAACCTTGCTTTTTGGTTTACCGCTTGAACTTGTGTCACTACACCCACGTCGATGTGACGATGGAGAAATTCGTTTTTGAAACGCTCATATCAAAGAAACAAAAGCTTTCGCCGCCGTCTTCAGCTACCGTTCAAACTTGCAAGCACAGAAAAAGCATAAAACAATAATCGGCTCTGTTATAAATTGTTATGACCTAAGTTGAACAGGGAAGAGCAGGAAACAATGGGCGAACGACGCAATACAACTTTAGCCAAACTTTGGACCGTCAAACACCGTTTTTTGCTTAGTTTCAATAGTAAATCAGCTTAGTTTCAAGTAAATCAGCTACCCTAATTTACCGTAGTTGAACCTTCTTTATCGTAAGTCTGTGTTAACCTTTCTAAGGCAAAGTACGTTGCAAAGGATGGCGTTGAAAGGTGAGCAAACGAAAAAGCTTTAGGGCTAAAGTACAGCTACAAAACCAAGTGATAAAATTAAAATTTCCCAATACCTTGTGACAATCTCGGGGCAACACCGAGAAAATGAGACTCCGTTGTGACTGAAGGTGGTGGCGTTGATGGTTTTAGAGGAACGCATCTCCTTCTCTTCGGCGAAGGTTGGTGTTGAGGTGTGAGAGGATCAAACTCGTAAGACCTTTTGAGGGTAGCGCAAGCCATCGCGTTTAACCTCGATATTTGGTCGCAAAATTCAGAAATAAACTGGTTTTACAACAGAAGGGTAGCTTGGCAGTTAAAAAAACTCCCAAGGTTTCTTCTACAGGCACGATTCTCCCAGGATGACTCGGATTTTCTCGCCAGAATCTTCTCAAAAGAACTCGTAATAACTAAGATGGCGGCGATAGCAACTCAATTTGCCTGTGTTTTGAATCGTCGACAATCCACCAATCAGCGTGAAGGAGGTTCCAGGGCAAATTTGCCTCGTTTCAGTTCTACAAAAGACCCAACTGCGGGAGGGTGAGAAAGCTTTTTATCGTATTGTTACGTCATAATATCATATCCCAGGATTCAATCCAACCCCCGACGTGGGCAATCGATAAAAATCGATATCGGAAAACCGTTCGATAAATCGATAGCTATCGATATCAATCATATAAACGTTATCGATTGTATCGATTAATCAATAAAAATCGATACTCAAAACTCTTCTGATCTGGTAATTACTGTGATCAGGAGCCCTAACGGTTAGGGGCTCCTGCTGTGATTGATGTTATCGATTTTATCGATGGATGTCGATCGTACATGTCTTTTAAAAATTTCTGACATTGATTTTGTTCTTAAAAGACGTTTAGTCGCAGTAAAATGATTGCGGTGGCTTTGTTCACGAATAAAACTGTATTTTGTATTTCAGTAAATGTGGTTTATTAAGCTGGTAGGATAACTGTGCTGTATCGACCCAAGTACCTGCGAAAGTGACATCTCGGCTAATTACCTATCTAAGCAACCGCCAAGGAAAACGTTTTGAGTGGAAGCGACGGCAATCTTTTGTTTAACCCGATATTAGAGCTGGTTATAGAGGTTGTCGTTATTATTAAAGCTCACATATTTCGACACAAAAAAGGTTACCGATGAAATCGATAATTTTTGATAAAGTCGATAAAACTGATTGAAAAATCGATAATTATCGATTTCTCACAACAAATTCGTTTATCGATTTTTATCGATTTCCGATACAATCAAATAATTTTATCGATTGTTATCGAGTGTTATCGATTTCATCGATTGCCCAGGTCGGGATCCACCGAAAGGAAAGATGGCAGCTGCACATTTTACCACAATACATTGCGAACCTAACACAGCCAGGAGGCACATAAAAAGCCATATTTTTTGCGCAAATTTGTCCCTGTACCAGCAACATTGTGTATGCTTAGTGTGAAGTTTTTTCTTTGCGTATTTATTAGCGTTTTCAGGGGGTTGAACGCTAAGTATTATGGGTAAATGCACCAGTCGCCATCTTTTTTTCGCTGCGGTGGATTCCTCTGGGAGACAGACGAAAAAAATTACCACACACCTTCCGTAGAAGACATGAGAAGGAAAACTTATAGACATGTTGAAAGAAGCAGAGATGTCTTGCAAACTAAAATGCTGAAAAATTCTTTGGACGTACACAATATAATTTATAACGGCTTTAGATACATATAAGTGAGACTAAAACAGCAAGGGACCGCAAACGATAATGCTGTAATTCGTAGGATCTGCTGAGAGATCTGATCAGCAAATAAAATGAAATAACAAACATATAGATACATATAGATACATATAGCTAGGTAGGAGAAAACCTCTTTCCCCTCCCCTCCCCCCTGACAATCTCAATGAAGCAGGGGAAGAAACTAGTCGAAAACAAGAAAACCTGTGGTTTATCAAAGACAGGCCCTTAAAACCTGGAGTTAATTTGTAACCTTTGGGTGCAGAGGTCCACACGACGCGTAAATAAACCACACTGGTTCGGTATTGCCGGCGTCACAGCGGATTTGGACCCCCCCCGCGGATTTGGACCTCCCGGTCCAGATCCGCTAGCGGATATGGACCCCCTCTCGCGGATTTGGAGCCCCCCTGAAAACAAGCGTTCTATTGAGTAAAATTGGTAAAATTGTTTTTTGGAGCTGTTAAAGAGGCAAAATAAAAATATTGAAGCAGTTTTTCTTTTCAAATAATCTTTAATACTCAGGGTAAAAGAGAACCTACAACGCTAGTTTGTATCGGTAAATTTTAAAAACTAAAGTTTCTTGAAGATATCTTACAATATTTTCTACCATAACTGACTTAAATCGAATTTATAAGGCCGCGCTAAGAAAAACAATAGTATTTGACATCAGCTTGCCGCGGTAATTGGAGGGACGGAGTAGCAAGCGTACTTTAAAAATTAGCTTTTCTTCTCACCTTTTTCTCACCTCAAATTAATTTTTTTAGAATAAATATTAACAACGGGAGTAAAAGAAAAAAAATAAGATTTTAAAATCGCATCGTCTGTAAGAAATACCGCAGCGCGTGTTTCAGACACTTTTAGAAGTTTTGTGGTTTTGTGGTAGCACTCCACTGTTACTGAACCTTAAGGACCCTTAAGCATGACTCTGCTATTTTTCATTAAAATGAAGAAGAGAAATCACTTTTCCTAGCGCGTGTACGCAAGCACGCTTTTTGAGAAATTAACTGATCTAATTTTTTCTTCAAAGACGCACTGTTGAAATTTGCTCTTTATTTAGAGGCCTTTTGTAACATCGATGACATAGTTAACATGCGATAACTGAATTTTGATTTTTTGAATTTTGTTGCAGCAAAGTCTTGATGTTTTTCTTGGTGTCCTCATGACTTATACAAATTCAAAACATCATGATTGGAAAAGGTTCTGAAAAAAAACATCCTGTGAAGTTGTGTAATCAAGCAAACTTTTTTTGCAGGGCGCACAATGCGATTCTCAACCAAAGGTGTTACTTTAAAACCTCTTTTGTTAAACCGCCCGTTCAAACTAGAGGTGTTACTTTAAAACCTCCTTTGTTAAACCGCCCATTCAAACTATGTTAAATTCAGTATCCTCGAAAAGTAATAACAACGCGTATGAAAGAAAACAAGATTTTAAAATCGTATCTTCTGTAAGAAATACCGCAGCGCGTGCTTTAACTGCAACGTTTAGAGGTCTGGCTATGTGCCTAAAACGAACGGTCAATTTACTTGATCTAAAGTCTGACTCTACCTCTATTATGAATAGGTTTGCAGCATTTTGGAACCCAAACGAAACGTTTCTTCGCCAAGATTGAAAAGTGAAATTATTTCGGTACTTTACATGCAAGTAACAGCGTGGGTTTTTACAGTTACATAGGGGGTCCAAATCCGCGAAGGGGGTCCAAATCCGCTAGCGGATTGGGTCCCCCGGGCCCCGGGGGTCCATATTCGCTAGCGGATTTGGACCGGGGGGTCCAAATCCGCTAGCAAATTTGGACCGGGGGGGTCCAAATTTGGGGGGTCCAAATCTGCTAGGACACCGGATCTCTGGTATAGAGATGCTGGAGCCAGACGTCACTCGAAGTGTAATAGAACAAAACTGAATCCAAGGCTGGCACTACGGCAAAGGGCTGATTTTTTTAATTGCCAATATTTCGGCTAACAAAATTAGCTTTCCTTAGGGCCGTTAAAGTATTTTCCTTCAGTATAGCTCCGGCCCTGAGGACGGCTAATTTTGTTAGCCAAATAGTGGCCATTAATTAAGTCATCCCTCTTCCGTAGTGCCAGCCTTGCATTTAGTTTTGTTCTATTAATTTGTGAGCCACTAGGTTCATCATCTACATGAATTCTCAACATTTTTCTATTTTCGAAACTGCAAAAAATACACTGTATAGCAAAAATGAAAACCCGCCGGAACTTTAATCCAAACTGAAGTTGCTAACATTAAACCTCCGAATTCTCCTACAACCTTCGCATTTTCGGTATTTTACAATACGGTAAGAAATGCCACGCGTTTTATAAAATTGGCGTTAACCTGTATATTTGCGTGACACTGACTACTTGTCGGTGATCCCCAACTAAACGCCCGGGTTTAAAAGTTTCTCTTGAATGAATCTTTTATGTAATATATTGTAGAGGTCTAAACTTGTTTTCACCGCTAAATGTTTTGATTCGACAAAATTATCACAGAGTAGATTCTAGCGTTTTTGTTCACTCTTTATATGAGCTAAATTTCAAATGCGTGAATTGAATCAAAAGGCCGAACTTTATGACAGACTTTTCATAACCAAATAAATTCATAATCATGCGTGTAATTTCCTTAGTCTCCGGACATTTACTTTCTTGTTTTATCCAGAAAAGGGTTTTTAAGCCTCGTGAAGTCCAAGGCCCGAAATGTATGCCTCATTTTTCAGTTGCCAACATTCGAATAAGGCTTTTCGATTGACTTACAAACTCTTCGAAATTCTTTTTAGCGTCTCCTAAACCGTGGGTCGCATTGCAATAACCTAGCCCTGTCCCCAAGAACGCCAAGGTCACAGCGTAAGCCCTCTTTCGTCCCCACCCCTATAGGGTATCATTATGCAACCAATCACTCATCGTGACCTTGAACAACCTGCTATACGACCAGAAACTTGGAGAACTATAAGACGTCTTAACAAATACACGTAAGAAGATTTCGTTTGATGAGGAAAAGTAGTATTTCTAAGTTGTTGAGCATATCGTGATTTTAAAAAAACTAATTTACTTCTTTTTGTAACTGATCTAAAAAGGTTATTAGAACAAAAAACCTAGAAAAACTGTGATTTTGTAACTCCTTCGTTCCTGACTGGCGACGAGAAAGAATTCCAATCAAACATCAGTCTCGTTTAATTTTATAATTTTCGAGCCTATTCTGTGGCTTATTGACGTCACAGCCGAGATTGCATAATTTGTGGTTCACTTGTCGTTTGTCCCCAGATATGGTAACTAAGATAAATTAACCGTGGAAACTGCACGTTCATGACCAATTTAAAATCCTGTCTCAGTATTGCTCACGTTTCTTTCCAGCATTTTAACATAGTCCCAGTGGATGTCGTTATCTGTTGTTTCAGCGTGCACGAACGTGATGCTTAATTGCGTTTTCATTATTTGATGTTTCCCTGAACCAGTTCGCGAGTTTCAGGACCTCTTGTCTTGGCCCAGGTAGGGGAATTCACGGGTCATACACTTAACTTTGTAAACAATTCCTTTGATCTCCCTATTCTTGACGTCTTTTGACAACCTTTTAATGACCACTGACAGTATCCTAAGTTTTTACTTTTAAGAACCTGTACAGTTCTGATTTTTTATTAATAGCACTTGCACTGACGCTCACGAGAATCTTCAAGGAGAAGGAGCTGGGTTATCCGAGGAAGAAGAAGAAGATGGCTTCCACTTCATTTGATCAATTGAAATCCAAAATTGTGACAGGAAGAGTCGCCAGTGCGAACAGGAAACTTGACGACTCCAACTCTCACAGTTTTTTCACTTTAATTACCAGTAGATTCGAAAAGATATAAATAAAGTTGACAAAAAAGATCTCAGAAATTTGTAAAAAATTAAAAAAGCGCAAAAGTAGCAAAACTTCACTCGTCCTTATTATCATTCTCCCAAACCTGTAAGATAATATGAAAAATTTCTAATCATTATGTTTTTTCTAGTTACTTAGTTTTTCCTCTATGACGTATTTGTTGACAAATATTCTTCCATATTTTTTTCCAAGCTTCTACCAGCTGCGAACTCAAACTATCAGTCTTTTCCTTAGAAGAAAGCTCCTCTTCTTCAATCACATCTTCATCTTTCACAGTGATACCAAGCTTTGCTACAGGAACTGCAAAGCTCTTCACAGTTTTTCCTCCCAAAGAGTTAGTTGCAGATTCCAAATTATGAGCCTGAGTTACTTCTTTTCCTGTTTCATTTTGATTAAGAATAGTGTCACCAACAACATGTTCAGGGAATTTTTTTCGGTATTGTTGCAAACGTGTCAACCATTCTAGCCAGTAAGCTTGGCACATTTCCTGCGACAGATGATGAACGTCAGCTGGATCTCCATTCTGATAAGCAATAACTATTACTCCATCATAGACCTGTCAACATTTAACAAGTGAAATAAATGTTACTGGTATTTGTCCCATGCCATGACGAGTGCAACGAGTGCATCCCATAGAAAGGTGTAAATGTATACTGTATAGGCGCATAAGCTTATAAAATAACTAAGATACTATGCGCACTCTGATTGGCTGAGAGGTGTGTTTGCATGAGAGTATGTAAACACAGTTGTGAGGTCACGATCTTTGAGAGGACTAAAGTTATATAAAAGCAATAGACAACGTTGTCTCGGGTTTGCATAACTGTCTCGAATTCTCCCAACCCCTCTCGTGTTTATATTAGGCTTTGCAAACATGGAAAAAGTTTTCTAACGGTTAAACGGTAGAGTGCCACTATCTCAAGCCCTGGCTATCTCAAATTCCTGCGGTTTCGGAGACAAACCCGTTTTCCATGGAGAATGTGGTGCATTGTTTTACCTTTTGACACCACCAAATTTTTGTTTCACTTGAAACAAAAAATCTCTTGATAATTCTTTTTTGGTTTCTGTTCTGAGTTGCAAAACCAGACCTTCAGCAAATGACAGCAGCCTAATGTTTTTGCCTTCGTTTTTGCAAATTACCTTGTTTAGTTTTTCATTTTTTGTTCTTTCTTTTGTGAGGAAAACAGAATGTTGTCATGGGAAGAAGTAAGTTTACTTGTCCTATGGACAAGTGGAGGAAAAAAAACTACTCGCTTTTGACAATTTTTCCTCGTTTTAGACGAGTGGATGGCAGTTAATTTTAAGTGCTGCAAACTTTCAGCTTACTACTTAATACTCTCTTTCTGGAAAATGCTTTTATTGAGTGAATGCTGTTCACTTATATGCTTATTGCAAAATGTCCTAGAAACTTGTCAGAAATCCCTTTTAGTAACATTACACAATTGTTTTCTTTTCTAAGAAAATATTATGTGTCTTTATGTAACTCAACTACTAAGATGTTCTGGGACATTCTTTAGAATTGAGTTAAAATAAGATAACTTTATTCTACAACCTGTTCTGGAATGTTCAAAGTAACAACACAGACATTTTTCTCAACAGAGCATCATACCTGAAAAGGATAGTTCGCATCAAAATTCACTGCTCCAGCATAGGCTGCGAGTTGTAGAGGATACGAATAGCAGTCTTTTAGGTTTGTTTTATGTTTCTCAGAAGTCTTCCAGTCAATCACACTAAGTGTACCCTTATATTCAGCAATGAGGTCCAGAGTCCCTGCATATCCCAGAACTGGATGTACCACAGCACTCTCAATGGCAACAACATTTGTTATGTCTGACAACACATGGCTGATACTTTGCCAGTATCCTGCATTAGGCGTGCCTTCCTCAAAGGATGGTGCTTCATTGCTCTTGAAGAATAGCTGGATGTCCTAAGAATGAATACAAGTGTAATGAATCTTACATCATTCAGCTACTTGAGTCATTAAAAAAATACACTTAAAAGGGGGCTGGGGGTAAAACTTATTAAATAAGCAGCATCTTGAGTGACTTTGGAGCTCAATTCTTGAATCCAATTCTTGAGTCTAATTCATTGGATCTGCATCCAAAATGTAGTGGACAATAGACATCTGCTGGACATTTCAAAACTGGCTATTTTTGCTACATGCACTCAGATGAATAGTTGCTGCTGTCTTCCAAAATGGGCTTATGCATCATTAACAACAAAGCAGCAGATGCTACCCTTGCTGTCTGTTGCTACAAACTGCTTTGAGTAGGTTGTTGATTACATTGATCAAGTAACTGCTAAACAGTCAATGCTCTTTGACTTTTTAAGCTCCTAACACTTCTGTCGTTTAACCTGCAAACTGGCACATCTATTTTCAGGATAGCCATGACAACCGCCACTCTCCTTATCTGCTGTTTACCAGCACTCTCCTTGTCATGTACATATTTTTTGGTGTTATTCTTCTGTATATGATAAATAATATTGTTAGTCAACTTAAATTGTATGCACTGCTGAGCCCCTGGGCTTGCTCCACTTATAGACTGTAATACTTACATGATGAAATAGAGTCCCCCTTCTGGAAATGTTCGTCTTCTTTTCTTTGAACTGTTCCTTCCCAAGCTCAGAAATCTGAGCTTTCTTCCAGTTTTTCAATGCAAAAAGCTCACTTGGAGGTTTAGTCTGACCAAGTATTGATGTTACACTGCGAAATTTCTCAACATAAATTCTTTCACCATTTGTCAGTTTTTTGTTTGAATAGTAAATGGAGAGTGGAGACTGTAAGAAAGACGACAGAGCTTCCTGGTCCATGCTTTTGTTGTGATTTATAAATGGGCAATAAATATCGCTTTCAGTGATGTCTTCATTAGGACCATCTTGACTTGGAAAATGCTAAAATAAAGAACACAATAGATATTAATAGAAGAAGAAAGATTTGTGGTTTGAAAATTTTCAAAGCAGTTAAATTTGGATTTCCTTTATCTCAGATTCCTTACCAGGGTCTGGAACAAAGCCATGGCAAGTAAAAATCAAACTGGTTTAGAAATGGTCAAATCAAAAAAACAAATTAAAACCACAGCATAAACAATCATTTTCATGCAAAATTGTAACAGGTATAAGGAACAAGCAGGCCTTTAGGTGACTTGGGTTACACAGGATTTTCCTTGCATACTTTATTGTGTGGCTTCAAGGCTCTGAGCCACAGTACACATTGCCAGTATGCGTGTTGTGAGTTCCTATATTTATTTGTCTGGATACGGGTTTTCTGCATTTGTCAAGCATGACGTCATTTGTCGCGTAACAAGTGAAAAAGTTAATACCAATGACGCAAGACGTGACTTTCATGATCGGCTCTTCACTTCTGGTTTCCAACAGTACAGAATTAATTTTGATGACAAAATTACTACTACATCCAAAATATTTGTCCATGGAAAAATCTTGAAATTAGAAAAGCCAGAAAATTCAATTTAATGTCACTGTTCTGCATGATATAATTAACCAATGATAGAAGGATGTAATGCAACCAGTGACCATGACACAGCAAAATTAACAACAACAGTATGGCATAATAGGGGGGACGCAGCCCTGTGGCAGGTTATTTGCGACTTCCGGGTTATGCGCACAAGATATACTTCACCTATCGCCCCACACCGTGGGGGTGAGGACAAGGGTATTGGCAGAGCCTTTCTTATCT
Source organism: Siderastrea radians (assembly GCA_964017195.1). Lineage (NCBI taxonomy): Eukaryota > Metazoa > Cnidaria > Anthozoa > Scleractinia > Rhizangiidae > Siderastrea > Siderastrea radians. The sequence goes on along the minus strand of OZ024888.1, from coordinate 69,979,747 downwards.
CCCCAGCGCCGCACGGGCTGGATCGGAAAAGATTAAGGCAAAGGTATAAAATGGCAAGACAAAAGCAATGCCAAAAGCTTGGGGGAAGTTGCAATGCAGACTTAACCGAACCACAAGGAGTTACCCCAGTTTAATGAGCAAAAACAGCAAAATGACCCATCTCCAAAGGGAGGGAGGGTGGATAAACTAAATTGTTACAAAATGTTGCTTTTGTGAAAGACAGCCAAGGTAATGCTTGTGGATGTTCCACTGCTTATATAGCAAGACATTGTCTCATAGTTGGACCAGTAGATAAAGTTGTACCATAAACTAAGTAGACACAACATGGCAAACTACTAGCGATGAATAGAGCTAACAAAATAAGAACCAATACAAACAAGACTAAGATACATTTCTAGACTACGAAAAACAAGGTATCGGTCATGATTTTAGACATGAAAGCCTTTCATTCTAGCTACATGAATAGGGAGTATTCATTTATGAATAAAGCCTTCATTGCTCTTTGTTTTGGGTAAAGCTTGCCTGACCTACCACCCCTAGGGCGTCGCGTTCCACTAACTGCATTTTACCCCTGGTAAAAACGACATTCAATCCGTTGAGCTTGCGAGGAACATCAGAGAATGGGTTTCAGAAGGAATTGTTTGGTATTATTTTGTTTGACCCATTTTGCATCAGCACGCGAGTAATATGAGTCCATTCATGCTTTGTCTAATTACGTAAGTTTGCTAAACCAGCCAAAGTGCATGTTTTCCAGACACTTCTTATATTTCGCATGTACCATAACAAAGAAACGTGTTTCTTGACCATAATCCGAGAAATCATCATGTCATCATGACAAAAGTGATTCAAGCCGTGCTCACAGGCACGCTTATCCCAAAAAGTCCAATTTTTGACTGTTGTCAGAGATTTTACAGATTTTATCTCGTTTTCTTCTTGTTTTTTTCGTGGTTTGAAGCCTAGACTACGAGTAGTCTCTCTTTCCGCTCAGAGATAGTCTAGGAAAATGAACAAGCAATGAGCGCGAAATCACCTGCCGCGTTGAAACGTGACGTGCATGTCGAGCCACTGGAAAGAGAGACTACAGACTAAGCCACAGCGGTTGACCCTCCACAGCTGAGTGATTTTCAGGTGTCAATTTCGTATCATCTTTCAAGCCAATTAAGCATGCCCAATAGAATTCCTCCTCTTATCTTTCCATCACTTTGTCCATATCATCACTAAACTGCAGGATATGTTGCCTCGAATCATCAATTGTAATCATAAGGAAAAACGTGATTATATCCGACGGTCTTTGTGAGAGGGATCTCGAATTTAGCGCCGAAGAAAACTATCAGAAGACCAGCTTAAAAGCCCTCTATTCGTGTATATTAACGATTTCGCTATTTGGGTGGCAGAACCGAGGTTATATCATTTTAAACTTTCCTTCTGATTTGTCTTTCAAGCACCCCTGGTTGCCTGCTTTCAATTGTACGGACGGTACTGTATGCCAAGGTCGTTCATTTCAATAACTTTTGCTCTTCGATTACGCTGTTTAACGGTGAAATCACCAAAACACACTCATATTCACCGACGTCTGTGCCGATGTCGGCACAATGGCGACATCACATCCCGACAAAAGCGCTTCTACTGCTTGCTTTTGCTCCAGCTTCATTAATCCTAACGTATATCAAGAAATTTGACTAAAAAAGCCACATCTGTAAACTAAAACCGCATTGATAATCTCGTGAGTGTCGAAAAGTGCCCAGGGAGTGTTGACAGATCTCCGAGAAATAGCCAATGAGACTCTTAATTCAACTGCTGTGGCTTAGTCTGTAGTAGGCTCACTACACTAGCAGCTCGACACGCACGTCGCGTTTTAACGTGGCAGGCGATTTCGCGCTCATCGCTTGTTCATTTTCCTTGACTATCTCTAAGCGGAAAGAGAGGCGACTCATAGTCTATTTGAAGCCACACTTGTACGCATTAGCGTACCGTTTATTCTAGTGGCCAACATGACCAGCCAAATTTTGCTAGACCACCTCCAGCTCACTAATGCTCAAATTTCCCATCAGAGAACTGGGGTAGACTAATGTCTTTCTTATCCTTGTGCTTTTTGAAGTCTTATATGTAGATTTGGTGTCTGAGGAGAATAAGGCTATTTAGGCTCCTGCGTCTGTGTCATAAGCGTATAACATGCCTATTATTGTAAATGGTTTGAACCCAGGAGTCATATCATAATTCGGTAAATTGTGATCGTCCGGGTGAGTGTAGTCCTGAGAAGGACTGTTTGAGGTGACATTGACTGACGTTTCGACAACCTGAGCGGAAGTGATCATCAGAGTCAAGTGAACTGTGAATCGTCAGTAGATGTTATAAGTCTCTGGTCGTTGTCCTGATTGGTCGACGATCTCGTGATGTTATTGGTCGTCTGTCAGTTAAGCCGTGATGTTATTGGCTGTGAAGACTGTAAACGTGATTGGTGCGTTTCGATCCGTCTTTTGTTAGTCAAATGTCCGTTGGTCTATTGTTAGTCAAATAAGTCGATTTGTCTATTGTTTGTCTGTCTTAATATTGTCGGCAATCAGTCGTTTGTAAGGTGCAGGTAGCTGTTGGCAACGGTTCAGTGGTGTTTGTTCTAAGTTAGTAAACCAGCTTTCCATTTAAAAACAAACCACAGAATCGACTGGGACTCTGCTGAATGCGTTACCTACAGTACGGACTACTATCAACGAATTACTCTAACAAAAGACGGATCGAAACGCACCAATCACGTTTACAGTCTTCACAGCCAATAACATCACGGCTTAACTGACAGACGACCAATAACATCACGAGATCGTCAACCAATCAGGACAACGACCAGAGACTTATAACATCTACTGACGATTCACAGTTCACTTGACTCTGATGATCACTTCCGCTCAGGTTGTCGAAACGTCAGTCAATGTCACCTCAAACAGTCCTTCTCAGGACTACACTCACCCGGACGATCACAATTTACCGAATTATGATGCCTATTATTGTTACTATACCAGCCAAAAACGACTTTTTCCAATCATAACCTGTTTCAATCGTCAGGTTACATCAGCTTCTTATTGTGTTCTATATAAGTCTTATTAAACAAATTCTAGTCTCTGTAGTCTGCAGGTTTTTATTTTATCAAGCTCACCTTTTTCTTGCTAAGGGTTCGTTTGCACCGAAGGCCACAATGATTCCAACGCATAAACTTACCAAAACAATCAGATGATGTTTTGATTAAAAATCGAAGCATTTTAAATCGAGCGAAACTAAACAAATTACACCTTTCGTAGTGGCGGCATTTTCACTACGTGGTCGCCATGTTTCTTTTTCGAACACCGAGAAGAGACTGAACCGAGAAAACAACCCGGCAATTGAGAAGAGACTGGCACGAGCAAATATAAACAAACATGGCGGATTTCGACTATGTTTTCAAGGTTCTTGTTTTAGGAGATAGTTCTGTGGGAAAATCGAGTCTGATTAAGAGATTTCACTCCAATGTGTTTGAGCAAAGACTTCCCACGACTATAGGAGTCGATTTCTTCATCCATGACTTAGAAGTAGATGGAAAGAAAGTCAAGGTGAGACTTAAGGTATAAGCGTATTAAATGATTCAGCAATTTTTAATGGGCATTTTTTCTGACAAGTTCTTAATTGAACTTTCGACTTTGATCATTGGTTCTCATCATCTCTGATACCCATAGTGTGGCACTTACTGTCTGTATAAAATGTTTGGTTTTATGAAGAATTTTTGAGAAAAGCAAACTGAGTGAGGTGCGGGATTGTGGAAAATTAATTCAGAGTTTAAAAGAACGAGGCATATAACAAATGTACTGTTTTGTTATTCTTTTGTTATTCAATAAGATGCAAATGAGTGTGCGGCGTTTTTCTGCAATCCCGCACCTCAGAGAGCAAACTGCAGACTTCACCGTTAGCTCTGGACCCGGTTGTTCAAAAGAGTGGATTATTCTATCCACCTAAATCACTATCCAGTGAAAAGTGTGCTTTCTTCTGTTAATATTTATTCGCTGGATAGCGATTTATCCCGTGGATAGCGTTATCCACCCTTTGAACAACTGGGACGTGAAGTTTAGGGGTGACATCAGCTCTTTTGGTGAAGCTCTTGCAATTTAATTACAACCTTGGAGTTGCGCAACCCGGACTCAGGCAGCTCTTTACCACACATTATTTATTCAAAGTACTTGCTTGTGCGAGTTACCCAGTAATTGTAAAATTACTCCACGGCCTGAATCACATGGAAAATAAGTCACTATTCTTAGTTCATTATTGTTTGCCAGTAAAAGTACATTGAGAGCCGAATTTTTTCGCCCTTTTTCTCCACTGTGGAGCCTGTTCACAGGCTACACCATTTCACTTACCTTTGCCATAGCTAGTCTGCATATAATTAAGCAGCTTTAACTTTTGTATAATTCTATTAGATGTTGCAAGAAATTCACCGATTTGATTTTTTCATGAAAAGGTATGGTCTGTGGAAGACTGCAGGATACAGGTGATGTTTCCAACTTAACTTGCAAAAAGGCTTCCCAGGGCACACTATTTTCCCCCACAAACTGAGTGTGCCCCAGGAAGTTTGTTTGCTGGCTATTTCCAAGCACACTATGGCTACAAACTATAGTGTTAAAAATAGCATCATGATCACTAAATTAAAAATTATTACTCTTGTAGCAAATATGGCAGTTTATTGACACTGACTATCAAATAGTGTGGGTTTTTTTTGTTCTTTTCATCAGCTCCAACTGTGGGACACAGCAGGAGAAGAGAGATTTCGACAGAATGGTCTGACAAGTTCATATTATAGGGGAGCTCATGGTGCACTTGTTGTGTTTTCTCTGACATCATCCAAGTCCTTTGAAAGTGTAAAAAGTCTTTGGATAGATGAATTTTACAAGAAGAGGTATTGTACGTACATTGTACTGATTGTACTGATAGCCTGCATGACAGGCGTCGAGGGAAAGAGGGTAATTATTCACAAGTGCAAAGTATGAGACACAAGGAGGAAGGAGGGGAAGGAGGAGGGGGCACCTGCTACCAATGTATTGTTTTCTTCATTGCCACCCCTAATTAGTACTCAACAGCAAGTTGTCAGCGAAACAATTTTAGCTGTCAAAATTATCCAGTTAGGATATTGCCAACTTTACCTGGAAACAATGTGTGTTTGTCGCCTGCTTGTCAGAAATGATATCCATTTAGTTACACGGTCATTGCTTCTGCTGACATTTCACTTCTTATGAACTGTGGATGTGGCCAAAAATCAAAGATAAGATATTTATTTGAATTTATTTGAATTTAACAACCCTTCTCATGATCTTAAAGGGATAGGCTGTGAAGGCTCGAAGAGGAAGTTCCTTTGTGGTGATTTTGTCACAAGCATGGATAAAACAGATTTGATTGCAGTCTCAGACCCCATAGCTACATTGAAAAGAAGGGAAAGATCTCAAGAGCATAAAATCTCTTTATCAAGCCAAGATGAACACGCATTGTCGTCTGCACACCTTTAGTAACAACCAAATATTGAAAAAAATTCGTGTCTTCTGCATTTCCAGCTGACACAAACTTCCCTCCTCGTTCTTTTTCTCCATTTGGTTACAGGAAGATAATTTTATAGCCTCTACCTCTACAATTTTTCCCCACTACATCAGTGTTAAATTGAAGGCATTCCTGTCTTGGTTATTCACGAAAGACACATTTTAAATCAGCAACCCAGCATGAGAAAATCTGGTGTCTGTTTCAAATAATGTACCAGTAATTGAATGACACTCAATTAATTCTGACCAATCTACACAATTATTCAAGTTATTTATTGAATGATATAAAATAATTTCTGACCATTCACGATTTTTACATTCGCCTGGCGAAATTAAAAAACAGCAGAAAAAGTTGCATGGTATCAGGTGTGTCCTCCCCCTTCCTCTTGCATTTTGCACTCGTGAATGATTTCTCCCCATTCCTTTCCCTTTCTACGCCTGCCATACAGGGCTGCACTTCCAGAGCTCAATAGATATCAGTCAATAACTGGAGTGGGGAGGGGTACATTACTATTGATTTCTTAAGATGCTGAACCTTTGCGAGACCAAAATGTTTTATTTACCTATTTCCTTTTCCAGATCTGGGCGTGGGTGTTGTAACATAAGCTGCCCTAGGTTTTTGTTCGTCTTGTTTCAAAGTGTTTATTAGAACTGCTTTAGTTTAACCGGTGGTTTGAAAGAAATCAATTAAGTCAAATTGCAGAACAAAGTAAATGTAATTTACAGGTTTGGAATCCGCATTGTTAAGCTATAGAACTGTGAAAAATTGGTGCTAATCCTGAGCATCCTTAATCCCCACATTACAGCAATGATTCAGTAATATTGAACTTGGTGAATTATTTATTGTTCAATATTTCCTTTCTTTGCCCACAGCGGTTCAGATACAGTGGCCATATTAGTTGGCAACAAATGTGACTTGGTGGATCAAAGAGAAGTCAATGAATCCGACATTAAAGTAAAAGCAATCAAGCAATTCACTTTAGGGGGGAGGGGCTAAAGTTCCCATAATTTTGTCATATCAGTTGTAACTCAAGCTGCTCTCCCTTCCTTGGTATCTGTTGCATCTGCACTTTGGGTGACCCGTAAAGGTTTCTTGACCACTAGTCTGTGGACCACTCCATCAGCCAGTGGACTGGTCATTAAACAACCAAATGAACCAGTTCCAATCTCATTGCCAGGGTCTCTTCCCTTCCCTGAATCGAACTTTGAGAATGAGATTGTAACCAGTCCATGGACTAACTTTGCAGACCAATTTTCACACACCACCCTGAAAATCGACCCTTTGCATGACTTGGTCACATGGTGCAAAGCCTGCCATGATGGATGGCAAATGGTGCAGTGGGACACAAAATAAAAAACACTATGTCAGCCAGTGAGATGTTATTTCCATTGTTGTTTGATGTTCCACTGCACCTTTTGCCATCCAGCATAGTGGAACTTCTACCATGTAATCAAGTCATGCAAGGGCCCATTTAATAGGAAAAAAAAATTAAAATTTAAAACTGAAATGTAACTTATTGGTAGTCAGCTGCTCTTCCTTTCATTTGAAAATAATATAACTTGAAAATAAAAATTTCTTTTTGTAAGCTTTAAGTTTCCTTTAGGTCTCTCATCCTTCTTTATTATTCTCCCTCTTCCCACTATCTCAAGAATGCATTTTCCCCAGATTATTGCTCCTTGTTATGGTCCATGGAGTTTGAGCAAGTTGCATGCATAGTCCAAGATTTCATCTTTTCAAGAGATATTAAACCATTGGTGCCTTTTATAACTTTTAAAATTATCATAATTAATCTCAGTTTGTTTCATGGTTTCAGGAATTTGCAGAACTGAATTCCATGTGTTGGTTAGAAACCAGTGCTAAGGACTGCACCAATGTACAAGAAGCTTTTGAAACTATGGCATATAAACTGTGTGAGAGCCATGAACAGTATCTATCATTTGAGTCTGAGCGTAGTGGTCCTGGCAGTTTTACGCTTCATGGTGCTTATGGAGTACCTGAACAACAGCAGTCAAGTGGAGGCTACTGTTGTAACTTAACATGATGGTTACATTCTTTTAGTTTGGAGGGGGTGGGGGAGGGTGGAACACGGGGGGTAGGAATGCAGATGAAAAAGGGATGGGGACCAGAAAGTTGAGCCCCCCCCTCCCTGCCACTTTACTTTGAATTGGAGAATTGTCCATTTATTGGCAAACGTACAATAACTAGCACTACACAAGAATTCTCTTTAATCCTGAAGAATAGTGTATTTATTTAATAATCAAAAAGTTGAATTCTGCAGTATTGAACTGGTTATGGTATTCTTAGACCCCTTGCCACCTTGGACCTTACTCTATCATTTCTACTGTACACTAAGCAGTCTGCCTCAAATTCCTTGTGCTATTGCCAAACAGTTTTTCATATATTGATCCTGCTAGTTAGTGTTCAAGTAGGTAGAATTCTACTGTGGATAGAACTTTTTATTCAGTAGACATTTTTCACAGGAAACATGAAATTGTACAAAACAAATCATCATTTTTAATTATTAATATTAACTTATTCACTGAGAAACTGGAAGAACCTTGACCAACAAAAGTTTTTGGGAAACAAAAGATACTGTTTTCTAAAACTGCCTTATTTGTACTTAACAGTGGTTTGAAAATAATAATTTTTTGTCATTAGTTATTGTAGTAGTTCTTCTCTACTCAACTTGCCATGGGGTTGAAAACTGAATGTACGGTAAATGACAGATTGAGGTTACAGAATGTTATTTTATTTTGTGCAGCTCTTGCTGCAATACCCATCGAAAGTAAAGAGGAAATTACATAGCATTCATGCACATCTATCAGTTTTCATGCAATATAATTATATTAAAATATACTTATAATGGAAAGCAAGTTACCTAACTTCATGAACCTTTTTCCACATTTCTGTTTAATAGAAATGTAAAAAATTTTATGAATGAACAAACTTGATACCTGCAGAGCTCATTCACATCCTGGATGTATGACAGGTCCACTTGTTGGCGCTTTCGTAGTGTTGCGGATCACCAAATGACGTTATCTTGAACCTTTCACTGCCTTATATTTAACACCAATCTTGACAACATCACCGTGAGATAATGTTATGGATACAGATTGTCAGTGCTGCTGACAAACTGACAGATTTTGACTTAATTAACCAATGGTTCAAGAGATGCAAACTGCCAATTGAAACCGATACCTGGCAAATGCTGGCAGTTTCTTGGCACTAAATTTCTGCAGTAAATCACTATATTTTTTCCGTGGTATGTGTAACCACGGCTAGTGACAGTCTTCCAATGAGGCCTATAATATTATGCAACTGACAAATTATATTGAGTCATATCGATTTTAAAGCTTGATGCAATTCCCCACATTTTTAACCAAAATTTATGGTTAACTGAAAATTGTAGTGACCCATTTGTGGCTATCAGTGTGTTAGAGTGCCCACTGATTAGTGTTGGTGGGTGGTATATACAAATGGTAAGACGCGAAAAAAGAACACCAAGACACTTACTTCAGTTCATTGTTTTTAATTTGCTTTGCATAATTTCTGTGTTGCTCGTAAGAATGAATTACTTTCCCTACTGAGACATTTTGAACAACGAGACTGCAATAAATAAATGACAAAATGCTGATACATCCAAACAGTCATTGATCATAACAAAACATTAACATCATATCATACTTTTAGAGAATGCATGTACTGCAAGAATAGGAAAACCTGCTGTACCCATTCCACAAAATATGGAAAGCTATCAGTTTTTAATGTAAGAGACACAGAATACTGAATGACCTGTCTTCATGTTGATGCCAACTCTTTCAGTAAACATCTTCAGTAATTATAAAGGGCACATTCCCCACAAGAACCCCAAGCTGAAATTATGTGTGCCATTAAGCTGTCCCACAGGAGAACACAAGAAGTGACAACACCTAAAACTTCCTTATATCAACAAAACAACTACACAGAAAGTAAGTACACATTAGAAGTTTGGTAAGATGTATTTTTCTTGAGAAATCTTCGTTATTCCTGTCTCCTAGTATCCATTTGTCAATTTCCTTAAAACTCTTATATTTTTACCACAAGATAGACTAGTACAAGCAGAATAAACTTGTTATAAAACAGATCTTTAGACTGCTGGGATCTTTCCTGTGTCTTTAATTTTCTCATAATGGCCATATGTCAGGTTGTACATCTTCATCTGTGATAGCTGAAGGTCATTACGTTTGTAGCCAGGAACAGAACCCTCTTGAAATGTCTTGTATGAGAAACCACATGGTGCTCCCTGCACAAACAAAATACCACAGTGAGAAAGGGTGTGCAATGGTGAACAAGAGAATCAACTGCACTCATGCTACGATTAACTGCAGAAAGGCTTGGGAGACTCTTGGTAAAGAATGCCATTTTAGACATTTCATTCTCATACCACGTCTGCCGGCCTCTCCCTTATCAATGTTGCATGATTACATTCAAACCTTCCACCATCAACATTGAAAGGGGGAGGAGAAGTTAGACTTAAATATAATAATTTATTGCTTTTGTTTTCAACATGACCATGTTTTATGGAGAAAATTGTGAAGAATCGCTCATCAATGAATATCTGTGTTATGAGCCCCACTGCCGATGCCTGTACCATTTCTTAGGGTAGTTTGTTTGTTTGTTGAGATACACTGGGCTTCAAAATCTGTGGCATCATTTGTATAGGGAGGCAGCATGGCGTAGTGGTTAGGGCACTGGACTTGCAATCTGGAGGACCCAAGTTCAAGTCGTCTCTGACCACTGGCTGGATTTATAGGCAGCCCCCTGTTCAAATCCTCGGCCACACTACATGTAAATAGCCAACTGGTCAGCCTCCTCCCACTTTCTGTTTAGTTTATAATGTTACTTTCTCTGATTTATTGTGTCCCCAATTAGCACTTTGGTGCTAAACACATCAACACCTAAACATTGTGATTTATTTGATTTATTTTATACAGCACTTTTCAATATTACTAACCTTGTTAGCAAACAAAGTCATGAGGAATCTGCCAGGCTTGAAAGCATCAAGAACCTTACTGATTAGTTCTTTATAGGAGCTCTGTAGAAAAACAACAATAAAAAGTTCCATTAAGCCGCGGCTACACGAGCGATTATTTGCTTGCGATGGTGATGCGATTTTTTTGTCGCGTCGTCAGCGCGCGGCGAAAATCGCCTGTGTAGCCACCCTCTGACGAAGTCCGTGATTTAGTCACAAAAAATTCAACTCATTGAATTTCTCGCGATTTTTTTGGGCGATTTTTTCATCTGTCGCATCACCTGTGCGAGGGTGGCTACACATGCGATTTTCTCCGCGCGCTGGTGACGCGACAATTTTCAAAAAAATCGCATCACCATCGCAAGCAAAAAATCGCTCGTGTAGCCGCGGCTTTAGCAATAAACAAGATGGGACTTGTAAAATTTCACTGAGATGCTGATTTCATGGTCAAAACTTCAATTATTGTGAAATTCATCTAAAACATAAATGAATAATTCCTGCTGTAAAATAAAAATATAATTCCTTAAATAGGTGTTGAGCCAGCAGGTGAAAGGCAACCAATTTCAAGCAAACCATGTGATACATTCTGCTCAAAACAACTGTTTTTGCATTCTCCCATCCACAATAAGACTATTGGAGGGGCCTAGACAAAAATGTCCTGTGAGCCTTTTTGTGTACAGTTTGCTTTATAAAAATTTCCTTCAATCTGAAGGATTAATTTCAGAAATTTTAACCATGGTTGCAGCCATTGAACCTCAATGCTGAAACAAATAGAGCACTGTTGGGTTCAACTTTTGAGCCATTCAGTTCAATTTTGAAGCAAGAGTCACTTCCGATGTTCTTGCCCAGGGCAAATGTTCTAAATTTAATACATGTATGTTCTGTGTACTTACCACTTTAATATTGGTTTCAAAACTGACATATGAACATTCCTCCTGTGGTGTGATGTGGATGTTGAAGTAGCTATCCTGTTTGAAAGATCAAACAAAAAAATAAAAATAAATTAACAAAGAAATTAAAGGACTATGAGAAATGTGTACTGTCTTATACGTTCCATGAAAGAGTATCCAAAAAGTTATGTTTTTGCAAACTTGTAAAATAATGTCAATTTATATTTAGCAATGGACGACTCTTGATCTGTAAGGTGGGCAATATTTATTTTGAACATTTCTTTGCCATACTCTTTAAAACAATGACATTAAATGACCAAACTCAAAGTTTTATGTGAATATGAACAAACAAAAGTAATTTTTTCTTTGTCTTTCTTTACTTGAATGCTGTCCCTAAAGCTACCAATTTAATCCTGAATAATTCAGTTCAAGTTGAACAAACAGCAATAACCATGAAGTAGCTCAATTAACATGGATTATGTTTTGAAGTGACATTTTCATTGCCATCCCTGCTTCACTGTTTAAATCCCATATCGTATTAAATTTTAAAGGAAAGCAACATCACCCGAAAGTGGCTTTCATGTAGGTACCGTCATCCAGATTGGTTTAAATTTAAAAAAGGTTTTTCTGTATGGTTTCCTTTTGTGGAAGGATCTGGCGAGGAAAACCCAAAGAAAACCATCTGAGCAAGCTAGGCAAGAACCACATTTAACCATAGTATTTTATTACGGCATGTTCCCCCCCCCCCCCACCCCTCCTCTTTTTATCTTCTTTTATTTATTTCTTATAAGCTAAATAAAACTGATTTTGGTAATAATAATTGTATTAAGTTGTATGTTTGGTGTTGTCTTTTGTGTTTTTAGGTAGCTTCATCGATATTTGTATACTAGGGAGATATCACATATTTAGGCTTTTAGGGCACAATTTCTTTAATTGCATACGACACTGCAAGGATCATTCTGATTGATTTCACTTCTGCAGTTCACATATGATTTATCACATATTCATTGTCATCTCACATTAATTTTATTATGTTTTGATATTAAACTAACTTTTTGCCATCTTTCTTTGTAACATTCTTATTTGAGAGGGCTGCTTTTGAAAGTTTTTCAATATACTTTTTTCATTAATTTTTATTAGGAAAAGAAACACTTATTTCGACTGAAAGAAGAACAGACAAACTAGCCGAAGAAACGTCAAGTAATTACAACAAATAGCCTACAATAAAGACAGGAAAAGGGACAAAGTAAAGAAAAATATATATCTACTGACAGTTCAGTTGAGAGTTCATATACACCCTTGATACGTGTAGGTGTAAATGTGAATGACACATAATAATAATGATAATGAAGCATAATAATAATAATCCATGCAGCAGTGAATGCACTCAATGTAATCAAAAGATCGTGAATAAAGCTTACAACAACCCTTACAAACAAATGTCTTACAAACCTAAGATAAAGTGAAAAAGACTAAAAAAAAACTCAAAAAAGATTGTTCTTGATTGCATTTATGCTGAAGGAATGTAATGCATGCATGTATACCATAACAACAAACACGTTATTTATTACTATTACAAGTATGAAATAAAAGTGCCAGCTCACCCGGAGGTGTTCCGAGTTAGGGAACCACTCAGGAGGGGCAACGTTGTTGTTCTCTAATGCCAAAATCTGTTCACATCAGTAATAAATTCAGACATGTTATCGATATGATTTATTGTTTATTAGGGGCCAACCATTTAACTTCTGAACAGGGGGTTGGGTGATTTTGAAAAAAAATATCCTGCAAGTGCATATGCATAAGAAAAGAATTCCTGCACAAGACTATTGTCCCAAAAAAAATTCATGCACGTACAGTGGGCTGGAAAAAAAATTCTGGCAAGATGTTTCCTGGGTTGACACATCGAACTTTATCAGCAGACTGTTAAAAGATTTTAGCATTTGGACTTGGGTAAGAGGGATTCTTTGCACAATAATGTGTCCCCCCTCAGATGGTTTTTCCTTTACATTTATAGCACCCATGGTTACCAATCTTGATACACGTTTTCTGAATTTCAAGATCATGCTGGTGTTGTGATTCGAAGAACAATGTTTTAAAGTGCACGAGTTCTAAATCAAGAATATGCCAGAATAGCTGTTCGAACATGAAGTGTTTTGCTATTGTTAAAGGTCATGGTGGCCAAGAAATTATGTAGTTTCTGTATCAGAAATTTCAGCCGTGAACTCGATAGTAGGGTGATGGTTATTTGCTTGATCTGTGAAGTCAGTTAATTCCTCTCTGTTGGTCTCCAGGAGGAGAAAATTTTGTTGATATATCGTTTCCAAACGATTGGGCCAGTTTGAATGCGCTTTGGCTAAGGATTTCGGTTTCAACTTTAGCAAATGTGACCGCCATTCTTAATGCCCATGGCAGTTCCGTGCAGTGTTTGTAGATAATTTTTGCCACATAACTGGAGCGATTACATGTGCTCCTCTAATATTAGCCTAAGCGTTTGTCAAGTAAACGTATAGGGAAAGGAAATGTGTCTTTATAGAAAGTGTTGTATGCCTTACATACTGTATGTACTCCCTCTTTTGTGGAATAGTAGTATACAAACTCGTTACTTCCATTGATACAAGGATTGCATTCTCTGGAACTTTAGTCTCCTGTTAATGAAATTAATGGTGACAGTTGACTGTATAAGTTTTTGAGAAATGATTTCTGTTGTTGTGCTAACGGCTAGTGTAGTTTGTTAACAAACGCTGATAACTTCTCTGTTGGACCTGAAACTCCCAAAATTATAGGTCTTCCAAGTGGGTTTGCAGATTTTTAAAAGGGTATAAAACACTGGAATTCGAGGCGGGTTACTTTCAATTGGTGTTTGACAAAGCCATTTTTCGTCATTTCATTAATGTGGTGTTCATTGTGAAGTACAGTGATCATTATCGTTGTACTTTGCAGGATGTCGCTAATCAACCATAGGTACTGTAAGACACTTGTAGTTTTTTTCCATATTCGTGCATGTTGTGTAATTGAACCCCTTGTTTTTTGTGTCAGCTAGGCTCATGAACACAGATGTAGTCCCTTTGCCAGCTTTGCTGATCATGATGTTAATTTCTGTGTTATTTTTTAAAGTCTCTAAGAGCTTTGTGTTCTGCTGGATGCAGATTATTTTTTGGCTTTGTAATGTGTACTTCTGCGAGTTGGATTTAACCTTTCTAGATAGCTCTCTAAAGCAACTTATTCCTTGATTAGTGTGATCCCAGTTTGATTTTTAAATTGTTAAAACAAGGAAAGGATGTGATTCATTATCTTCCCGTAAACTATGTACTTTAGGCGCATTGTTTTCGCCCTATGCACTGCATTGTTCTGTAGCGCTATGCACACACTATGTGCCAGGGTGGGAAATCTTTTCCCACCGCCTTGCTATGTACTGTACTGTAAGCGCATTCGCATTGCAAAATGATTTAAGTCCAGGAACAGGCCTGACTCTTTCATCAGTGGAAGGGGTCACCTTCTCACTGTTTTACATTCGGTGTTAAAATTAATGTACTGTATTATAAAGGTCAGTCAAAAACACTTAGATAAAAATTAATATATTATTTTGTTCAAAGATTGTTTCACAGATCCCGTATAATTTGATTTATAATATGAAGGCCTACTTTTCCAACCCATCCACACACACAAAAAAAATTCATGCAGAATGTTGGAGGGAGAAAAAATATCTTGCAAGCACAAACCCCAAGAAAAAAAATTCATTGGGAATTAAGGGGCTGAAAAAAACAATTCACGCCAATACCAAATCACCCAACCCCCCCTTTCAGAAGTTAAATGGTTGGCCCCTTTAGGGCCAATAGGATGTCTGTAAATATCGACCGGAGGCGTGCAATAACGAAAATATCAAAATTCTGAAAAAAATTCACAAAGTAGCCTTAGGTGAATTATCAACAGAAATATATTTTTTACTTCGATCCGATAATTGTTTTAGACGTACCGAGGTAGTCTTCGTTTCACAGCTCTCGGACCTGGCTTTCAGGGTCTCACACAGTGCATCACAAATAGCCCGTTAACTAAATCAAAACTATTTTAATAAGAACAACAAATAACTAATCACATACAGTATTGTGCAAAAGTAATGCAAGCGAAATGCGCGAATTTCGTTCTTTGTTCTCGCGAACTTTCCACCGAAAGTTCGCTCGAAAGTTCGAGCGTAAATTCGGGGCGTTTCGAGCGAAATTTCGCTTAAACAAAGCGCGATAATACGGCGATTTTTCGGGACGTCAACGAAATTTCGAGATCATGAGCGTAATTTCGGTAGCCAGTTCAAGAAATTTCGCTGAGCCTTGAACGGCGACACCAGCGTTCGTGCAGTTTCCTTCGCGATCTATAGCATTGAACAATGTTGTCAAGATTGCCAAAAAAATGAAATGAGTTTTACTGTTTTGAAATCTGTGGCTGTGGCGGTACTATTGACTTATAAAACTTCGAGAGGGTAAAATAAAATTTAAAAGACGCGGGCAATTGCAAGACCTCAAGTCTACAGCTGGTCAGGAATGTCAATTTACCGAACGGTTTGAAACCGCCAGTTCAGATACCGATGTTGATTCGACGCACAAAGAACTTACCTTTAAGAGCTTTTTAAGACTGCGAACTCAATTTGTTCTGAAAACGAAGGCAAAACACTCTAGTTTTGTGCAGTTTAGTAGCTTACAAATGTAAGTAAACTCGTCACAAACGACTTATCCAAGGATGACGATTTAATCGTAAACACGAGACATGCTTAACATGCAGAATCAAGTTTCGTTCGCGTTTCGGCTATCCACGCATTTTGCAAACCCACATCAGTGTTCTGGTATAGTTCAAACTTGATAGAATGGAGATATCCAAGTTTTCTACGAATATAAACGTTTCCTTGCCCTTACATCGACATTGAAAACGTGAACTCTTCTTTGACAGGCAAGACAAAACGAGGCTTGCATTACAAGTTCATTAAAATCATGTGCATGATGTCACGGCCGACTGTCTGATGGTCTTTGCCTCTTTGCCACTTTAATTTCCCAGCGAAACAGGCACACTCGAAGAAATAGCATAGAAATATATTTTAAGCAACACCATCGCCTTTCAACACAGCTGAGAAAGCAGTTTACTGTCTTGATGGCTTTGAGATCTAGTCATTGCGTTACAGAATGAATCATTCAAAATTTGCATACGGTATATAAATACGTGTCTCAGTTGACCTCTCGAATTACCTTTTAGATCACAGAGTTTTCTTCGGATGCTTTTTTCGTTTTCTGCGAAGATTAATGTGATATCGACTTCAGCGTAATGAATGCAGATATTTTTTTCAAACATTGCGTTGCTTCCTATTCAAAGTTTTCGGATATTAATATTCCTTCTCACCTAAGCGCCATGCTTGAACACTCGAATTTGTTTGCAATGAAGTACCAAGAAATACTCGGTGCATCGTTGTAATCTCTATTACAAATCGGACCTTTTAATGTAGAGTATTTTCTGGTTTCAATCATCTTTTTGGGCCTTTTAAAACCGGAGTTATGATTGCAAAACAAAAGCGCTACTGACGTGCTCACCAGCGGCTAAATGTTTACTAAAAATTATCATTCGCTCGCACTACGGTCCCGAGAAATACTCGACGCATCATGTAATCCTTATTACAAATTGTGCCTCTAAATGCGGAGTGTTTTCCTGTTTCAATCATCTTTATAGGGCTTTTAAAACCAGAGTTGACTTTTTAAAAATTTGCCGTGACGCTTGCAAAACAAAAGCCGACTGATGCGCGGCTAATGTTTACTAACTAAATATCGTTCGCTCGCGCGTTGACAAGTATCACTAGTTTTAAATAAGGAACATATCAGAGCTACAATGCTTTTGGATTCAATTATAGTAAACAGTAGGGCTTTCTTTGGAGAATAACCAGGTAAGTTTTACACAACAATTACCTAAAATTGGTTCAGTTGATCGAGAGACTGCATACGCAGGCGATCACAGCTGCTTTTTACGCGCACAACCGCACCACGGAGATGGTTTATATCGAGTCGAATTTCGAATGCAGCAAAACATTGCCCAGAAATGCTGGAGAATTGACAGACAAAACGAAAATCGCTCGAAAAATCGCCGCGAAATTTCGAGCGGCGCGAATTATCGCTCGAAAGTTCGCTTCGAAAGACCGAGCATCGCGAATTATCGCGCGAACTTTCGCGCGGAATGAAACAATAGGTGTCACGCAATTTCGGCGATTTATCGCCGCAATTTCGCGGTGAGCGAAATTTCGTCGAAAAGCCGGGAAAAGCCAGGAAATTCGTCGAAATTGACTTGCATTACTTTTGCACAATACTGTAGAGTAGTTATGTGCACACATTTTGAGTGTTCATTTTGTCAGTTTGGACTTGAATGGAATATTTGGGAGAATTTTCAATATTTACATTATTTTGAGCGATTTCTTGTAATGAAAAATTGACAAAATTGATGGCCTAAAATCATCGACTGGTTCATGGCATACAGTAAAGTATCCTATACCATGTAAAAGAGCATTATTTCTTCTTTCAAAATCCGTTTTCAAAACCATGGGCAACTCAAAAGAAAATTTTTGAGGCCACAAAATACAAGTACTACTTTCGTGTAATTTGAGCGTTCCCGACACGGTAGTCCATGATAAAAACTCAGATAAAACACGACAAAAAAACAGGTTTGAACATCCATTCTTTAATAAAAGCAGTTTTCAGGCATCAGTACATGTTAACAAGACTATTTTGCAGGATTTGGTATCGTTTGGGCAAAATAAACAGACGAATTTAACCTGTTTCATCCACCTTAATCTACACGAGTCACGTGAAGTTTGTCAAAGGTGAAGTATTCCGACACGTAAACACAACCAAATCCGAACATTTTACGCTCTGAAATTACTTTTTAACACATAGACCAATCGTTAATACTGCATGTTTTTCGTACCTTATTCTGGGCTCCTGGGTAGCGAGGAAATCTAGCAGAACTATCGCGAACGACAATTTCGGCGGTTACTGCGTTACTGTAGATTACAAGGGGAGACCGCTGTCACGTTACCTTCATTACGGGTTTCCAAAAAAATTCTCCACCTTACCCCGAGGATATAATAGATATATCTATATTGAGATTGTGAATCGCCACATTCTTTATAAACTTCAAAAATAAATAAATAAATCATATTATATTATATAATATATTTTTAAGCACATTCTCTCTATAAATATGCAATGTGCTTTGCCTAGTAAAAATGCAAAACCAACGGTAAAGCGTATGTAAACCTCACGCCTATTAACTTCAGTACTGTAAAGTTAAATGGACGAATGCACAAATGCATCAGTTTTTTTTCCAAGAAATTAATTCAGGAGTCTGGACTTAAAGTACAAGTACAAGTGTGAGTTGTTTAGATTCTCTCAGATCTTCTTACAATGGCCATCTCATCACCTCAAAGCGATCGAAGAAATAGGTGCCTTTGGGTGGATCCGCTTGGAATAAGTAAAATTAAAAATGTGTTTTCCTTATCAATGAACGAAAATAAGAATGAAAAAAAAGAAAGGGGGTCCTTCGAAAATAAGACTCCCGTCCCATACCTCCGTCATTGCTATTGTTCGTAGTTATCCTGTGAGCTCATCATTTTTACTTTATTTTGGCAATGCTTTTGCGAATAGTCATCACTGTGAACTGCTTGCAGCCGCATTTGGCCCAGGGCCACTTGGCCTGCAATGGCATTCAGTTTGTCAAGTCTATCTCAGCAAATATCCCATTATTCTGAAATAATCATTTGGGCCCTTCCCCTACCGCGTCCCTTTCTTTGGCAACTTGCGGGTGTGAAAATTGACTGGATTAACAACAGTGCGTCCACGATGTCTGCCACCTAGCGCAGCAGCATACTGACACGATGCCTTTTACAAGATAATTTCGGGCGAATTTACTTTCAAATTATGTAAACTGTTATCAGGCCCAAAAGTGGTCCTGAGGGAAGGCTGGATTGAAGAGTACAAACAATGGACTATTTGCGGAGATACACTGGGTAAACTGAATGCCATTGCAGACCAAGTGCGGCTTCAAGCAGTTCACAGTGATGACTATTGGCAAAAGCAGGATCTTGTTTTCCAAGAAAATAAGACCCCCTTGGCAGCCCCTCCAATACCTCTGCCATTCCTATTGTTCGTAGTTATCCCTGTGAGTTCATTATTGTTGGAAAGTAATGAACTCACAGGGATAATTACGCATAATAGCAATGGCGGAGGTGTGGGAGGGGCTGCCAAGGGGGTCTTATTTTCTTGGAAAATAAGATCCGAAGGACGGCTTCTTTTTCTTCATTCTTATTTTCATTCATTGCTAAAGAAAACACATGATTTTTTTTTACTCATTGAAAGCAGATCCACCCGAAGGCACCTATTTCTTTGATCGCTTTGAGGTGAGGAGATGGCTAACTAACAAGAACTGAGAGCCAGTGATCTAAACATCTCATACTTGTACTTGTACTTTAAGTCCAGACTCCTGAATTAATTTCTTGGAAAAAACTGATGCATTCCTGCATCCGTCCATCTAACTTTACAGTACTGAAGTTAATAGGCGTGAGGTTTACATACGCTTTACTGTTGGTTTTGCTTTTTTACTATGCAAAGCACATTGAATATTTATCTAGAGAATGTGCTTAAAAATCTATAAATAATATGATTTATTTATTTATTTTTGAAGTTAATAAAGAATGTGGCGATTCATAATATCAATATCGATATATCTATTATATTCTCGGGGTAAGGTGGAGAATTTTTCCGGAAGCCCGTAATGAAGGTAACGTGACAGCGGTCTCCCCTTGTAATCTACAGTAACGCCATCTTTGCTGCTGTTGGCATAAATTTGAAACCGCCGAAGATGTCGTTCGCGGTAGTTCTGCTAGATTTCCTCGCTAACCAGGAGCCCAGAATAAGGTACGAAAAACATACAGTATTAACGATTGATCTATGTGTTAGAAAGTAATTTCTGAGCGTAAATGTTCGGATTTGGTTGTGTTTACGTGTCGGAATACTTGACCTTTGACAAACTTCACGTGACTCGTGTAGATTAAGGTGGATGAAACAGGTTAAATTCGTCTATTTATTTTGCCCAAACGATACCAAATCCCGCAAAATAGTCTTGTTAACATGTACTGATGCCTGGCAGCTGCTTTTATTAAACATTGGACATTCAAACGTGTTTTTGTGTCGTGTTTATCTGAGTTTTTAACATGGACTACCGTGTCGCGAACGCTCAAATTACATGAAAGTAGTACTTGTAATTTGTGGCCTCAAAAATTTTCTTTTGAGTTGCCCATGGTTTTGAAAATGGATTTTGAAAGAAGAAGTAATGCTCTTTTACGTGGTATAGGATACTTTACTGTACGCAATGTACCAGTCGATGATTTTAGGCCATCAATTTTGTCAATTTTTCATTGCAAGAAATTGCTCAAAATAATATAAATATTGAAAATTCTCCTTAATATTCCATTCAAGTCCAAACTGACAAAATGAACACTCAAAATGTGTGCACATAACTACTCTATGTGATTAGTTATTTGTTGTTCTCATTAAAATAGATTCGATTTAGTTAAAGGGCTTTTCGCGATGCACTGTGTGAGACCCTGAATTAGCCACATCCGAGAGCTGCAAAACGAAGACTACCTCCGTACGTCTAAAACAATTATCAGATCGAAGTAAAAATATATTTCAGTTAATAGTTCACCTAGGGCTACTTTGTGAATTTTTTTCAGAATTTTGATATTTTCCCTATTGCACGCCTCCGGTCGATATTTACAGACATCCGCTCTTAATAGGTCTAATGTAGTTTTTAACCTAATTAAGAGTTATTAATAGTATTGTAAAATGTCAGGGACAAGTAGTGGAGTATGGCGCTCTACAAATGCATTTTAATTTTAATTTTAATTTTAATTTCATATAGTATCAACTTGAACTGGTATTGATGTGGATA
Source organism: Siderastrea radians (assembly GCA_964017195.1). Taxonomy (NCBI): domain Eukaryota; kingdom Metazoa; phylum Cnidaria; class Anthozoa; order Scleractinia; family Rhizangiidae; genus Siderastrea; species Siderastrea radians. The sequence goes on along the minus strand of OZ024888.1, from coordinate 69,958,333 downwards.
TTGTATCAACTAAAAAATTGAAACTGTTCTGAAGCACCAGGGCTGGTGACTAACAGTGAAAATACAGGTCAAGCTAGAACATTTGCATTTCCAGTTACCAATTTGGCTACACTAAAAGACAGAAAACACTACCAATCAGTACGAAAAAAACTGTGAAAAAAATAATTGGTTTCACGAATGCATGAATGTTAGAACAAAGAATGACAAGGGAACAACAGGTCATGCATCTCTAACATTGTTTGCCATATTTTTCAACATGAACAAGCTTGAGAGCACCTGCCACAATCTTGCCTTTTCTGAATAACAGTATGCAACTGATCATGAAATCTTTTTTACCCAAAATGAAAGTTAAACATGGTTTTTACCGTTCATGAAGACACCACTAATGAAAATTTATTTCAGCTAGTAAAATCTGACCCACTAATAGCCATTACCATAATTTTAATTACATTCAGAAGTCTGTCTTTAGCCCTGAGTGCAAATTGTGCATCATGATTTGAACACACTTAATTAAAGTGCCTATGAAGTAAAAACTAACTTAAGCTTATTTAAAAGGCATTTCAAAATGAAGAAATGTGATGTATTCTTTTTTGTAATATCTTCGCTCATTGTAGAGTTATTCAAGTTAAAAGAAAATAAGTGATGACGTCATCAGTAGCTACATTGTGGAGACAGATCACAAAATCAAGAATATCTCTGGAAATATAGAGGCAATGTAGCTAAAACTTGACACCGGTAATGTACCTTAAGAACGACACACATAAATGCAAACGGCAATGTTGCCATGGCAGTGGCATGGCTTCCGGGCCTCTTTCTTGCAGGAATGACATTTGCCCTTTTTAGGCTTTACAAAATTTAATATCATCCACTCCTATTTGTTGATGAGGAAACTAAGCACCATATAAGCATAATGTGTGTTTAGGACAGGTCCTTCCTTCACTCCTTATAGAGTCACAAATGGTAATATTTAGTTCAATGCTGAAAGCAACTGGAGCCAAGATTGTTGCTTTTATCTCATCTTCTGTCTTTCTTAAGGCACAATATCAGTGCCAAGTTTCAGTTTCCTTGACCCATTCTTTCTGGAGATACTCTTCATTTTGTGATTTGTCTCAATGCTGTAACCGCTTATGACATCATCAATTTCTAATTTGCATAATACAAAAACTTGAATAACTTTGGAATGGGTGAAGATATTGCAAAACTGAAAACACCACCTTTCTTCATCTTGAAAGGCCTTTCAAAATAATAAGCTTAACTAACAACAACAAGCTTTATTACCAAATAGAAAAAGGAAAAAAAGTTAAACTTTACAATATAATATATTAATACAAAAAGAGGTAATGTTTACTCAGGATAACTATAAAGCTAATCGAGCTGAGTAAAACTAAGTGATGTTTAAGTACAGAGGTAGGTTGGCACTAAAGCTTGGTGAAAGCAATTAATTAGTCAATTAAAAAAAGACGAAAAGAAGAAATAAAAATAAATAAATGAATAAATAAATAAATAAATAAAATAAATAAACAACTACCAGTTGAAAACTCATGAACAGTAAGACTGTAAGATGTCTAGCTTGACTTTGTTTTTAAACGTTTTAAGGGGGAGGTATTTAATGCTTTCGTCAAGGTGATTCCAAATTTTTACAGCTGCAAAGCGAATGTTGAATTTACCATAGTTTGTTTTAGTGTTAGTTTTTACTTCATATTAAATGTCACCTACTGCTTTAAACAGCAAATCTATTTTGGAGCAATGTACAATCATAGTACATTTCAACTGGTCAGTTCACCTGAACTTAACCTTAAAATTAGCAAAACTGCAGTCAACCCTCCACAAAACCATTGAGAGGCTTAGTTTGTAAAATGGTAATGGTTTGTAAAATACCATTTTACAAACTAAGACAATTAGGCCACTTATTCCCCTAAATGAACAAATATTTGAAACTCAGACCAACAGAAATGTGACTGATGTTTTGTTCTAATGTCTTCTTCCCTCAAGTTTTCTAGCACTTAGTTGCTAGAGTCTCAATGATGAGACTTGCATCACTTGTCAGCACATCAGATTTTACACTGAATGTTAAGAAAATTATATTGGTAAGGACGAAATAGCTTCTTCAACCAACCAACAAAAAAATTTTCACTTACATCCACAAGCTAATATTAACTCTGCATAATACTTTAAAAGAGTTTAGAGAAGGAGATTAGGGAAGCTGGCAGCAGATGAAGTCAGCCAGAACAGAAGAAGATGGAGACGTTATGTCATTTTTGTCTGATGATGACTACGGTCAACTCTCATCTGAACCTTGATTATCCTGACTTTTCCATTATCCACACTTTTCTTTGTGGTCCTGATTTATTTGAACATTTCTGTGTGATGTTCGTAACAACTTTGAGTGAAAAAGTACTGTTGTAACAGTTTGAAAAAGACTGTTTACTCTATGTTCCCCAGTGAAAAACACTATCAGAAAAAGAAGTTGAGTATACAGCTATTTCAGCCACACGTGAAAACAGTTTCCTCTAAAAATAACCAAGATGATTGCTCACCTACAATACAATACAATTATCAAGTCTCCCAATAAGGATCTTCCAATCTAATTTACAATGTACAAATGTGACAGACAACAACTATACTAGAAAATATTACAATAAATCCCATTTGGTGATGTACTCAGTTTTGATTTATGTTCAGGAACTTAATTATCCAGACTACCTTTGGTGGCCCAGGGAGTCCAGATAATTGAAGTTCAACTGCGTTAGTTACACTGTAATGCAGAGTCCTACAGCTAATAACAATTCACTTACGTCCAGAAGGCCATTGGCCGAATATCCACAGGGATCAAATAATGCTGCATCCATTATGGCCCCAGGAAGAAAATCAGCAATGCCTGTTGCCTAGATGGGCAAAGAAATAAAAATGTTACATAAATGACAATAATCCGCAAACAGATTGGGAAAACTGCATGGCTATAGGGGCAAAAAGTCATAACAATTTCTTGCATAGATCTGGAGGTTTCAAAGTTCAACTCCTCCTCCCTAACCACCTGAATTTGTTGCAGTGACAGTTCTGTGTTCAACTCTTGAATACATTATGTAAAGAGTCAACTGGTGAGCTTCCTCTCTGAAACCAAGATTTTTTGAAAAAAGTATTTGTGTTCCATTTGTAACATTGTTTTCTTTCAATATTTAAACAGCGTCCTTGATTAGTACTTTTGAGGAAACTATAGAGACTTTTTGGTCACTGTATTACTGACTGTAATTTTTTTGGATTTCTCGCCTGAAAGTACATGTAAAATACAATCAAATTAATAGAAAGTAAACGAAGATGACTTTAAGATTACGTTTTACAAGAAAAACTCGCAAACATACTTTAGTTACTTCATCTGCATCAGGGTATGCTGACTTGTAGAACTTGTTCATAATTTCTCTATCAAGATCAAGCATCAATATCTATGCAAGTTAAGATAAATAGCCAATTAGTAAGCCACTGTACTTGAGTGCGAACTGATGAAGAGTCAAACTCCTACTATAGTCTACTCTACCGCCTTTCATTTTTATGTGGCTTTATTTCATTTTTTTTTGTTTTTGCACAATGCTAATAAAAGGCTTCTCAAATCACACCTGAAAAATTTAATTCACTGCTAAACATAAATGTCAAAGTTTTACTCAGGTGATAGCCAAAACCAGAATTGATGTAGGGCAGTAATATAATTATACCCCATCCTTAACCAAAAGACATTATATTGTAGCTTGTAGGTACTGCATGTGATCTAGACAATACAACTCCATTTTGTAGACTGGAGGCAAATATTACACTTTTCCAAGTTTAACTGTTTTTGTAAACAGCTCATCAAATTTGGTGAATCACAGTTTTGGCTTTAAAGCCCCTGACAATTACTAATAGCAACAGTTATTCAAAGGATATCTCCAGTGTTTGATCTGGCTCATTTACTCCTGGTAAGATGTTGTCAAGGGTATAGAGAAACCTAGAAAGTAAATTACAAGATAAATAATACTGCTTAATAAGGGGAACACAAAATGGTGCCAGTTGTAGAATGAAACCCAAGTAGCCTGGGCCTGACAAATTCTTCATGGTGTCAACATCCAGAAGTTCAAATTATAAAGTTTGGGAATACCGTAAACTGCCGCTTATTAGCCCTGGGCTTCTACAACTTCGTAAGGGTTTTTGGGTGGGCTTATAAATGGAGGGGCTTATAAGCACAACAAAAACAAACGTTTTGAAATGAGCCACAGCAGTGTTGATCGAAATACGTTTTTAATTCACCAGTTTTTAATAATATTGTTAACCTTTGAAACATCAAAATCAAAACTGTAACAACACAAACGTAACCGCAACGTAACAAAACAGAAGCTCCGATCTCATCTTCGCAGTGTTCTGTGAGATTCCTTAATATTAAACAAGAAAAACTAGAGGGGGGCCTATATCCGGGGGCGGGGGAGGGGGGGGGCTTATAACCGGATGAATTTTTTTGTTTACAGGTAGATGGGCGGCAGTTAGCGGTAGGTCATGTAAGTGAATGCGATGAGGAGGGCATAGGGGCTAAATAAATTAAATGAAAAGTCTGACTTGATTCCAAGTACGTGTAACTGAAAAGGTTATTAATAAATGCTTATCTCTTATTTCTTAAGCATCGAGGAAATAAGGAATGATACTACTAAACCCAGATGGAAAAGAAATACCTCCCAGTACATGGTTGCATTTCCTTTATCCAGATCAAAGATTGCTGGAAACCAACACCAGATTGAACCATAATTTTTTTACATCGACTGGGTGGCAAAATGGACTTGCGAGTACAACAACAATTGGCACAATATGTCTATATTTACACTTATTTACACTTATAACTGACTTGCACCCAACTTGAGTCAACTGGAACTGAAAGGCCAAACAATGGAACACTTGTTAAGGATTTCAATGAACTCAATCAGTAACAACATATAATCATCCCAAGTCAAATGGAGCTTCAAGATGACAACTAGCAACTACCTGTGACGGACACAAGCATTGTAGAATTAATCTACTTTACAGAGATCACTTACCACGTGTCAGGACCATTCATGCGTCCAAGTGCATAGCCTGCGCCATCTAAAAATCACACAAAAATTCAATAAATTCAGCAGTGATCCAATAAACTGAATGAAGCTTTAGCTTGTGGTAGATAAATTTTAGGATTTTTAAATATTTTAAAAAACAACACAACACTTTTAAGTTTTAAAGACATGTTTTGACATCCCTGATGCCATCCTCAGTTGAAGGAAAAAGTTACAACAAAGCTATTTACATGCAATAGTGATTAGAATTGTAAATGAAATGGAATAAGCAAGAATGACAAGAAAAAAGCGTGATTACATGTACTTTTCACTTTTAAACATGCATACGTGAGCACTTAGCCACGGATAGGGCCTCTCACGTATACATTAAACACTTACAACAATCTGATAGTTGCCGCGATTTGTGTTCGACCAATTGCTTCAGTATTTTAGACTGCGCCACGACAAGCTCAAAAGATCAAAGATCAAAGAATCCTTACATATCCACTGGGAAAAGCCCACGTTAAATCAACAGGTTAAACATGTTAATTTAAAATTGTATGTTTAGATAATCTTTGAATGTTGTCCTTCAATAGCATTTTTAAAAACTTAAAGGTCAAAGGTTCAAATGCGGCCTAACACTATTGTAAAAAATTAAATCTAAAAATCCAAGCTTTCGCCGATCAACAGCATCACCAGGGATAAGAAAAATATTCCGCGTAGGCCTATATATAAATGTAAAGTAAGACGTGAAAAAGCGTAACAATGTGACAAGTATGTAAAATTTATAAAACAATAGGTACCAGTATGAAAAGGAAACGAATAAAGTGGTCTAATGAGGGAGTGTCATTGCACAAAAGGTCTATCCACATATGTTAAAACAGTCACTAGTCAAGAACAAAAGGTCCGTGAATTCGCTGCATTCCTCTCGGGAGTTGAGGGTTCCTTATTTTTCACATAATCACGCTTTTTTCTTGTCATTCTTGCTTATACATTTTCATTTACAATTCTGATCACTATTGCATATAAATAGCTTTGTTGTAACTTTTTCCTTCAACTGAGAATGGCATCAGTGATGCCAAAACACGTCTTTAAAACTTAAAAGTGTTGTGTTGTTTTTTAAAATATTAAGTAACTTGTTTCCTGCTACCAAGACATTTTGGCAATTCTTAAATACATTAAATGGAGTCATAAACTTAAGGTTAGTGTTTTCAGACTGGTTTCTGAATCATTCTTGTCCACCTAATGGGTGCCGGGAAACTGAGGGGGGGGGGGGGGGGAGAGGCTTAAGAAACAAGGCAAAATGCTGGGGATGACCCAGCAATCAACCAGTGTTATCCGGGGTGGGGGGTAATACTCAGGGGCACCCAACGAGAAAATTTTAGCAAAATACTTAAAATATCATATTCTGCCTTCTTAGATTGTTTCAGAGCATATTTGTGCAAGCTAATACAGTTTGATCTGTTCAGATTTTTTAGCTGAAAATCTAGGCTGCAGAAAATTTTAGGAAACAGAATCCTATATGCCATATTTCTGAGCTGCTGATGGCTCTCCGAAAAATGTTAGCTGAGCTTATTTTGCACTCTAAATGACATATTTGTCTTTCCGAAAACAATAGGAACTAAAGAAAGACTAGACGTCAGACTACGAAAGTCTGACGTGATGTTTCCCCAAAGAAATCGCTAGCTTTTACTGCAATTAAATCCAAAAATCTCAGGCGATTTTAGGCCTTCTGAACAGATATTCCCGGAAAAGAAATGCTGGGTGCCCCTGTAATACTGGCAATATACAACTTACCTGGAAATAACTGATCTAGCCATTGGACCTGTAGAGAATTAAGCATGGAAAATAAAACTTGAAAACTGGAAAAAATTACATAATTCAGTTGCGTATGAGAACAAACAACAGAAAGATGATGATGATGATGATGATGACCTACCTCTTGTTCAAAGGACTGGTGAGGGGCTGGTTGCAGGCTGGGTGCTAAGTAATTCATACGTGAGTAAAAGAAATCCTAAAAGCAATCAAACACAGAAAAATAAAAGAAGGTCAATTCTATTACAGAGTTACATTACTGAGAACAAAGTAAGATGAAATAAAAGGGAAATTGACAAGAGTACAGTAGCGATTGAAACTGTTTGTGGGTTTGATGCAGTTTTGCCTTGGTCAATTTGCTGTTTCACATCGTGGTTTTACACTGTACCTTGACAAAACCTTGTCTGATTGCTCCAAAACCTAGGTTTTACCACAGGTTTTTGTGGTTAGGCTAGACAACCATGAAGAACAGGACACGCTACACGCTTTGTTTTCAAGTTCATTAAATTGAATCGGGAAACTTTTGTGCTCTGATGTTCTTGATATCTAGCTGTATTTCTAGCTAGAGAATGCAATAACAAACTCACAATGATTCACCTAATGAACACAATGGTGACAACAATTTTTTGACATGTCAGTGAATGCTCAATTACAAAAATAGATAAAATTAATTTTGTAATTGTGCAGAAGAGCAATGCAAACAACATTTTTTGAAATGACATAATTTTTATGTCCAGGTGAGTCCCCATTGGGTTGTAAAAAACAAAAAACAAAACAAAACAAAAAAGTCACCAGATGTCACATTATGTTTAACTCACAACCTCCCTTAATTGCTTTCAAGGATAAAAGTTCATGGCAACAATGTCAGTACACTGCATGACAATTTATGCATACCTACGTAAAATCACCCACAAAATGACAGTCACAGGTACAATGTATGAAAAACAATGTTATTGTGCAACCACAGTCTAAGCCACTGTTATTCTCAGGTCTGCTTTCCGTACATATTTCATGAAAAATTGCAGAAATCAGAAAAATTCTTCAAGGAAAATGAAATAGAGCAAATCCTCATTTTAATCCTTTGAAAACTAGTAATAGAAGGTTAAATTGACAAACGAAAGTGCATTTAGCGCATAATAAACCTTTCTCGCTGCGTGCAATGTAATATGACCTGAAATGCTGCAAAATCAACCTTGACTTCATTTTTCATGCAGAAGCCCCACACATAGCATTTATTAAAAGTTAAGCAGGAGTTTTAAAATTGTTTGTGACTTAGAAAGACTGATATTTTCTACCGGGAATGTCAGCATGTTATTGGCACCTTAATGCTAAGCTATCAAAAAGAAACATCTGAGTTCTCCAAAATTCAAAACTTGACATTGTTTTTTGCCAAAGCCAGAACTCATATTTTTGAAGCAAGTTTTTATGGGTACACCCATATAAGTTTCTTGCAAGATATTTTTTCTATTGGCAAAAAGTCCACAAAAATCAAAACTCACAGAACTTGTACCATATCAAGTAGCAAAGAACTCTGCTAATCATACCTGCACTTCAGTAAGCCCACACTCAGTCTTTGCAAGTTCTAGCAATGGTTTGATGCAGTGTAAGAGTGTTGTTTGTCCGCAAGTCTTTAGGATAAGACGTTCTCGGGACACAAACATGCTGCTCTCACTATGGAATTGGAAATAAAACTTATTTAAATTTATATTTTCTAACACTTGTTTAAGAAAACCATCTTGACCTTTTTGTTGACTAACGAAATTAAGGAAATCATGAATGCTATAAATCCCTTGAGAAGCAACGAGAACATATAGATGAACTACTAGTAGCTCAGAACAAGTCTCTCTGTAACCTAATGGTAATAGAAAATCAGTTGGCAATGACTTGTCTCCCACCAGGAACTTGAAATTTTATTTTGAGCTCTAATACTTTAGACAACCTGAATGCAGTTTACTTCTTACCTAACCAAGCTCTACATTTCCTATATTTCACTTATTATATCAAATTATATTGTGTTGTTCCAGGAAACATTCATCCCTCCCACATGGATAGCATTTTGGTTTGAACCCTCTCACCCCTTTGAAGATTCCAGTTTTAAAGCTTCATATATGTTTCCACAAAATTTTGGCTTTTAAGACCCCAATACCTTGACCTTCCATGGGGTAGATGTTGTGGTTCAATTTCATCCTTGGTTCAATTTTTATTTTCCTTTGTTTATGTGTATGATAATGTATGATAATCTGTTAAAAACAAAGGAAAATGAAAAGTGAAACCACACATTTAACCCCTTATCAGGATCCTGGTTAAGATCCTACAGGATCCTGTTAGGATCCTATTAGGATCTTATTAGGATCCTGGGCAGAATTTTTACCCTGGGGATATGAAAGGCTAAAAAAAATCGTCTGGCAAGTTTAATTTTGTTTGCGTTACATGATCGAGTTTTTATTACTTCCGTTTTAGATGTCTGCGTTGTACTGGGACTAGTGTTTGAAAGTGAGGAGACTGGGTTCCATCGTCCTTCTTTCGAACGATTCGATACAAGTACGGATGTTCAATTGGAGCTCCTGCAAAAAGCAGGGAGAATTGCGATGCAAGAGCCAAATTTCCAGCAGGAAAGTTTGTTTCCACGGTTTGCAAAGTGCCTGGGGCATCATGAAGCCCAGGAAGGCTCAATTGGGCGTTTTATGTCTCAAAGAACCGAGCTTAGGGCATAACAGAAAGCCCAGCTTTGTACATCGTGAAGAGTCTCCAGCAGGGAACAAGGTACAATTCTGTGAGTTTCAGCATTAAAAGCAACGGCAGACAAAGTTTTTGGCGGAGATTTTTGCCTTGCTGGAGACTTATATTTTGTATTGCTATGGCTAGGCCGCATATCTTTCCCGCTCAAAGTGGTTACAAATTTCCCAGAATGCATTGCAAGGAAAAGAACGTTTAATCTTTGACAACCTGCGAACTGGATACGTCTCTTCACGAGAAACAAGCTATTGCAGACTGATAAAAGCAGGATAACATTGTAGAAAACAAGAATTGCAAGCTGCTCATCGAGAAAAATGAACTATTCTGATATCTGTGTTGTTTCCACAACAGTTTACACAGGGACTGCCAGAATTGTAGCACGTATTGACATTGTCATGTTATAAACATTGTTCTGTGAGAAATATTCTAGCGGACGGTCAGGAAATCAATTCACATAAGTATCTACTACAGAGTTGGGAATGCAACTAGGAAGATGGACAAACTGTATTCGGCAGAATCGTGAGTAGAACCTTCACATATTTCTTTCATGCTTTGCTGTGGTTTGAGAATTTCGACTCGTTTCGTCACGTGTGAACCAATAACAAAGGCCGTACTGTGTTCATCTCACTTTGCTTATTCACGATTAGTCTTGAAACATATTCGTGATTATTTTAGCTGTTTGTATTTGAAAAGTGATCCAACAATGTTTTGTTTCATGGGGCTTCGTTATATCCCAACACTTATTTGTTGATTCCTTGTCTTCTGAGATATCTCCACTCTGTTTACATTCTGTCATGTCAGTGCGGTGTAGCGCGAAAAGATTTTACCTTATTTTCCTTGCTTTCACACATTTTAGTTTCTGCTATACATTCGATTGTGTAAGAAATTCATGCATCAGACTTTCAAAAGGGAGAGAGAGAAAAGAGCTAAAACACGGGACGTGTTTACGTGTGGTTCCTCTTTCTGCAAAATGCCTCTGTTGACGTTTATATTTCAGCGAGCAACATTAAATGCGAATCAACTTGTTTTTAAGATCTACATTCTTTCCTATCATAGATTACTTTCTTTTTTTTTAATTTATAGGTATTGCTATCAAGAGGCCTACCTGAAACACTTTTTGTTGTTAACTGTTACAATTAACTACCGGTATTTCCTAAATGAAGCAAGCATTGTAAGGCTTTTCGGTAATATAAGCAATCATTACCATGAAATTTCTTTATGTTTACTCCTTGTTTGTACTCTCGCTGTCACAAATTATTTTATTACAGTTGTCCAAGAAACGTTGAACCCTAAGTCACCTGTATCTTTAAGCAAACCTTAATAACCCTAGGCACACATTAACCATAAGTAAAATTTAACCCTAAGCATACCGTAACCCTAGGAGAAATTTAACCCTAAGCGCACCGTAACGCTAGGTCAAATTTAACCCTAAGCACACCGTAACCCTAGGAAAAATTTAACCCTAAGCACACTGTAACCCTACGCCAAATTTAACCCTAAGCACACCATAACCCTAGGTTAAATTTAACCCTAAACACACCATACCCCGAGGAAAAATTTAACCCTAAGCACACCGTAACCCTAGGTCAAATTTAACCCTAAACACACCATACCCCTAGGAAAAATTTAACCCTAAGCACACTGTAACCCTAGAAAAAATTCAACCCAAAGCACACCGTAACCCTAGGAAAAATTTAACCCTAAGTGCACCATAACCCTAGGTCAAATTTAACCCTAAGCACACCATAACCCTAGGACAAATTTAACCCTAAGCGCACCGTAAACCCTAGGTCAAATTTAACCTTAAGCGCACCATAACCCTAGCTCGAATTTAACCCTTCACACACCGTAACCCTAGCTCAAATTTGACCCTTAGTGCACCTAAGCCCTAGCTCAAATTTAGCCTTAATAAGTTTGCCATGAAATGTGAATGTTAACCCCAAGGTCAGTCTTAACTGTGAGTTATTTGGTGATAAAGGGATTTTTTTCCTTAAAAAGTGTTTTTCATAGCTCTGTTTAACTAGGTAAATCAGTTTAACATTCAAATATACAACTGTATATATATATACCCTGGTAGAAATCCTATACAGGATCCTACAGGATTTTCTAGGACCCTATAGGATCCTACAGGATCCTACAGGATCTTGTAAGTTCACACAGGATCCTACCCAGGATCCTAAATGGCACCATGTTGTTTAGGATCCTACTCAGGATCCTGTAAAGTCTTTCAGGATCCTGCTTAAGATTGTCCAGGATCCTGTTTAGGATCCTGTAGGATCTTGTTTAGGATCCTGTAGGATCCTATAGGATCCTATAGGATCCTGCTTAGGATCCTGTAGGATCCTACAGGATCCTGTAGGATCCTATAGGTTCTTAAACAGGATCCTATAGGATCCTATAGGATCCTATAGGATCCTAACAGGATCCTATAGGATCCTACAGGATCTTATATAGGATCTTATCAGGATCCTGGTTAAGATCCTACAGGATCCTGTTAGGATCCTATTAGGATCTTATTAGGATCCTGGGCAGAATTTTTACCAGGGATGACGAAAAATTCTGTTATTTACTTTCTTGAATCTAACATGGTGGCTTTCTCAAATCAAACACCACCAGAAAAAAATCAGATATCAGATTATTATTGAACTTGCATGCAAACGGCTATTATTCTCTCTTCAAGAAATAAATCGTTTTCTTGAACTTCTGTTTTGGGTTTGAATATTCGAACTCCTTGTTTTTTCAATCCTCGCATCTTGAAACTTGAGACGTTTGAGTTTCAAGACGCAGAAATAGAGTTTCAAAGCCCAGGGGGGTACTCGAAGTATACATGATGGGGGGGGGGGGATCCGACAGAGCTTCATATTGCAAACCCAAAAAAATACACAAGCCTGAAATTTTAGACCCAAAAAAATACCTGGCATCAAAATTTCCAACCCAAAAAATACAAGAACACGGAACACACGTCGCTGAAAAAAAGTTCGAATGAATATTTTTCTGATCCACTTATCGCAACGAAAACCCGAAACGAAAAGTTCGCTCGGAGATAAGACCCAAAAAAATATGCGTATTTTTTTAAGACCTAAAAAAATACGTGACAGATCTCTTGACCCAAAAAAATACCAAGCGTGTAAATTTTCAACCCAATAAAAAATTATACGTCGGACATCCCCGTCATGTATATTTCGAGTACCCCCCCTGGGTTTCAAAGATCGAGTTGAGGCTGTCAACTTGCATTTGACAGGGACTGTAGCAAGTGGTGCCAGCAATTTAAGGGTTAATAACAACAGGTTTTCCAATCTAGATCCTAATTTTAATCACTATTTAGAGATTCACCTGAGGAGGTAGGCAATCATATCCTCATTTCTCTTTTCACTGATAATGGTGCAGTTCACCAGCATCAACAGCTCTGACCATTTCTCTCTACAATAAACAATATTGACTCGTGGTAAATAAACCTGTGTATAATAATGTTGAAACTCTATGCAAGTCTGGTAAATATGGCTAATAACCCATAGTTGATTTTCTTCAGGGGGGGCTGGCAGCGAGGTCTGGAACCGAGTTTACATGATCGCCCCAGTAAAGAAATTTGGCCGAGTAGGACTGTGTACTAATTTTATTCCAAACAAACTTCACAAACATGGCGGTGGCGAGGAAGGAGAATGAATTAGCCGTTATTTGGTGTACGCGCCTTTGTGTTGGTTCAGCATTATTTCCGTTATTCCAAGTTTAAACATTCAAGGGAAGGTTTCGATCGCTTTTTTTTACCTTTGTGTCTATCTGATTTGGTTGCCCTTTCTGCTATTTCTGGTACTGATTTTACGAGTTCTGAAGCATTTTCTGACACATTTCACAGCGGCCAGATTCGCTCTCCTCTTTCACTAAGAATTGTCGCTCAAGACTTTGTCCTTGTTTCATTTACGTACACTGTAGATTTTTTTTCTTTGTAGGAACTACCCAGGAGGAGTCAACAATTAATTGTGGAGGTTTTGTTGATCCAAATTATTTTCTGTTTTGCTCAACTTATGTTACTACCTTACAGTCCACAGTCCTTAAATGGTGAAAAGCTGAGAGGTGATGTTTACAACACCGTTGCTCTTTGACTTCACCACGTGAGTCACAGATGTTGCCTACAGTGTGTAGGTATACCTGATAATAAAGCTCATTATTTTGGAGAAAAAGGTGAAATAATTTTTCATTTACATTTTGTCTATCACACCTCTGGGGTGAGAACCGAAACTTAAAGGGGCCAGGTTGCTCAACTGACAGCAATACTTCAGCCAGTCATTTCACATATTTACTTGGTGACCTTGACTTCATATATTTCACCATGAATGGGTTTGTGGAAAATTGGCATTTGAATTCTGAAGGGACTTGAATTTTTCTTGACAGTGCAATTGATGTTGAACAGCTTTTGCAAACAAAACAATCATTTGGGGGTGGAGTTTGCAAAGGTTCCGACAGTCTGTAGAGTAAAGATACTCTGGCAAACACACCATCACTTTGGATCTGGCAGGTGTTGGTTATCCAAGATGCATGTTGATAAAAATGTTTTGGGCAAAGGTTTTGGTTGTACAGGGACTTTGACTGATGACACATATGGACAGCTATGTTAATCCTTAATTTTCTGAAAACACTTCAAAAGGACTGTTGCACACTTAGAGCAACCATGGTTGATCAGCCATTCTGGGGTTATTTCACATCTCCTTTACAAACAGTTACTGAATGCATGCCAGCCTCGTTTTGACACCCAGCAATACAACACTGTTTTGACCTGTTTTCCCCTACCTTATCGGTAACAGTTATGAAATAATGATCCTCACAGTTAAATGCATTCAACTTGAGCAGTTGAAAAAGCAAACTTGAAAAAATTCAGTCTTGACCAGGATCAAATTTGCCTTTTCAACTGCTCAAGTTGAAAACATTTAAAAACTGCAAGCCCTTTACGGCCACATTTGTTACATCAGCCAGTTCACACCTGATTTATTTCATACATGTATGTATCCATCTTCAAAAAAACTGAATTCTCCTTGGCAATTGGAACTGTTTCCTCATCAGAAGTACAAATGTCTGAAAGGGTGTGAGTAGAAAGCAATTGCTCTTTTAACAGAAGGGACAGTTTAGAACTTTTGCATTGTCTAATACTCCATTATTGCATAGTTCACCTGGTGTTACTGAACTCAAACTACAAATTTTTCATTGACACTTAAGAAAAATGGGCCTGAATGTCTTTCCTTTGAATTAAGCTTCTTGTACAGGCTACAGGCAAAACACAAAAAATCATATAATTGCAAATCCTTCAATCTTTTCAGATTACCCTAGCAAATGTTTATAAACCTTCTCATTGGACAGTTGCATGCGTAATGTGGGAAAATGCTTGGAAATCTGATAGTTCATTGCATTTTCCATTGAATTAAACTTAGCATGTCAGTACAATATATGGAACTAGGGAGTTTTCCTTAACCTACGTGTATTTACTTTGCCAATTTTTTAAGTTCTCTTATCAAAACAAGCAAACCTCAGACAGCTCTGTTTGTAAGGTTAAGCATTCTTCTTTTGTTGGTTGTCCTTTATAAGCTATCCTTTCCAGTTGCAAAATTCTATCATCTCAAATGTTCTTATTTTTCTTGTAACTGCAACCAACCAATATATTTGCAGAAACAACTGCCGCCAAGAAACACTCAAGCCAAAAAAAGAAGAATTCCATAAAATAAACGTGGTGTTTTACACGTAATTACGCTTACAGCTGTAAATAAGACGCAAAAAACTTGAGACAAGTGCATGTGAAAGTTCAAGCCCATTTTTAATACATTCTAAGCCTTCGCATTCGATTTTGTGTCTTCATTGTGAAACAGACTTAAAGAAGACTCGCAATCGAAATCTCCTCTTTTCGCTTTGTTGGCTGGAAGATTCCACAGTTTCCACAGTAAAAAGATTCTTATAAATCTTCCTGAGATGACGAAATCCACAATTATCTGCTAGAATATAGTTCATAGTTATAACTTGAGCGTAGTTTGTTCAACACTCAACTGGGAAAATCTCAGGCCGAAACTTGTCACTTGCATATTCAATATTGACTGCTCTACTAACCTAAAATAAAGCTGGTCCTTCATTCCATCGATTTTGATGGTCTCAGAAACAGAAATGGATCGAAATGGAAGGTCGAAAGCTGCAACTTTAATGCCATTTCCCAGGTCAAGTGGCTGTTGACACCGCGAACGTTTAAGCTTATGTTTTCGATAACACAACCATCACGCTCATGTTCTTGACATAATACACAGCAGGAGTGTACACAGATCCAGAATTTAGAGAAATGTGGTGCCCAAACGCTGTACTGTCGCCAGAAATACTAACAGCATATAAACAATAACAAAAAACGAATTCCTTTTCCACAATCGAGTCACCACGAACAAAAAAGCACATATTCTCGAGTAGTTCGCGCGAGACTTCGTTGCACTTCGCGCATGCTCGTTAGGGTTTTCGAATGATTGACAGATTTCTTTACTGGGGCAATCATGTGGAGGCCAAAAGCGGCAAGATCAAAGGTAGCTGCCAGCCCCCCCTGATTTTCTTTCTTCTTGCCACCAGCACTAGACAATGCATTCATATTTTACATGTAAGGAAAAAATAGAAGATTACAGCCAATTTCACTGTTGTGTACAATACAGGATTTACAAACATGATTCGCCAGCTTTTGCTTCTTTGTGATTGTTTTAAAGGAAGTTAGCAGCTCCCATGTAAACTCATTTCATCAGCAAATTTTTATCTTTTTTTTTTCATCATGGGTGAATGATGCAAGGCAAATTGTCTATCTGGGGAATAATAATTTGCCTGTCATGATTCTCCCATGGTTACTAAATAATGAAGGAAAACTGCGCATGGAATGAGTTTGCACAGGAAATACAAACTTCGTGACATATCAACAAAAAATAATTAGAAACTCTGTAAATTTTCTTCAAAACTTTGTAATTATGGGCAAGCCTCGCCGGTGGAATCATAGCTGGCAAGTCATGTTTCAAAACCCTGGGTCTACATCCCAGCGAGGGTGGTACTCCCTTACATGGCTTATACAGGGATGTGCCACTGGACAGGGTACGGTTGTTTGCCTCTTTGTCCTAAACGGGGTATATAATTTTGCTTTTGTCCTAAACAGGGTGTGTATTTTGTCATTCGTCCTAACTGAGGGACCTAAAATGAAGGGTGTTGTCCTAAACAGGGTAGGTATTTTAGGGTATTTATTTTTTTGGTCCTAAACAGGGTCAGGGCTTCAAACCTTCAGCAGCAGCCCAATACCAGTGCCCTTCCCCCCCCCCTCCCCCCACCCGGGTCTACACCAGGCTGTAAACTGTCGTTGTACTGGTGCAACAACAATACCAGAAAGCCATCATCACCTCAAATTGAGATAAATGTACATCACTTTCTCACCTTTTAGAAAAAATGCCACTACTAATGCAGTATTATATAATGAATGGGATTATTTCGAGATAATTAGGTGCTGAATACTACCCTTATATCATGCAAATTAGTAAACATTAACAGGTTTTTTTTAATCCCAGCACGATATACTGGTGTGCTTAGTTTTAAAATTGAATCTCCTCAAACTTATGCCTGTACACTTAACAGCAGAATGTACGGCACCGATTTTGCAAAAAGGCTGAAGTCGAAAACTGAGAAATTCCACGTGAAATGAAAAAAAAAACAGCTGCTGAACTTGAATTGTAGATGTATTCACTTCTACTGCCGTTCCACACGGGCAACAGCGCAATATTTACGAAATTGTTTTCCCTTCCTAGCCACTTGAATTTAACGAATTAAACTTAAACTGTACGCTTTAAGAGTTTCATGACATCACAAAAATTACAGAAAGCAAAAAGAACACCTGTGTTGAAAGTTTCTTTCTTACCGTGAAATCGTCCTCAAATCACCCAGACCACTGTCAGCTCCCAAAACCGGTGTCCACCACACTTCCATGAGTTTTTCGGGTCCCTCGAAGAATCCCACGCTTTCCATTTCTCGAATACATGCGATAGATGGCTAAGGCTATCAGGCATACACAGTTTAGCTCTAAAAATCGAGGAACACCGAAACGAATTCACACAATCTTGCCTCTCCTTGTTATAATTCTTGCTTGTCACACGTGTTTGGCCCAGGCTTCCTCGTTCATAAACGAGCCAATCAAATTCTTAGCTTTCGCGAACGTGAAATACACGGAAGGGGCTGGTGGAAGCTAATGGATGGGTTTTAGTTACAATCCATCTTCGTGTCATTGATTGGAAGGCTGTGCCACTGGGATTTTGCTGGCGTTTTGTCTAAAATAATTATGCCTATAGGCCCTAAATTATATTGGACCGGGTTTCTTATTTCCAAAGATTGGGATTCAGCCAGGTACCCGGCAGCGCGTTGATTACACAATTACAGCATGGCTGCAAAAATATTGATTTGTCTGGGAATCCCCGGTAAAAGATTCTAGAAGATAGGTATACGCAACAATTCTCAATAAAAAAGCCTTGTTATTTTGCTGATTTATCGAATTAAAGAAATCGCTTAAATCGCAATAAATCAGCAAATAACCACACCAGAAGCAAGAAACACACCATGGAAACAAGGTAAGGCTTTTTTATATTATCGAGAATTGTTACATACAAATTGTTGGTACAAATATATATATAAATAAACATATATTTACATATATGTTTATATATATACATATATAAACATACAAATCGGTTGTAATCACTGAGCTTGAGTTGCCTGTGGTGATAATCCCGTACTTTAGTCTGGTAGCCAAAACTTCTGCCACGACCTACAAAAGTACAACCATTTGTAATGGAATATTAGCTGCTGTTGTGAGAGCGAAAACCATATATTTTAAGATCAGGGTAGTGTCCTTGAGTTCCCTCGAGATGGTTAATTAGAACACAAGAACTACACACGAGTTGGGACAATCCAAAGGGATTTATTGCAAGCAGAAGTGAACTACAATAAAGGAATGAACCTCCTGGGGGGGGGGGGGGGTAAACAGCAAAGGAGACCGCAAACTGATGCTGAGGGGTGTGTCCCCAACAGCCTGCGAACAGGCTTCCCAGAGCACTCAGGAGGCGCGAAGCGCCGGCAACGAGGTGCCTTCATTTTTGCCCTAGCCGTGTGAGTGCTACGGGAGGGCCTGTTCGCAGGCTAGTCCCCAAAAAAGTGTTTTGACGAACCAAAACAAACATTCTTACAGCTATCCTTCTTACTGATTTGTTAGTCGACTATTGCTAGGTATACAAATAAACTAGAAGCGGTCACAACCGGGGGTCACAATGTTCGCCGTTTTTAGCCAATGACGTCACGTTAGTGACGTCATATGGCTACTGTCAGAGCCTAAGAATCAACGATATACGAGATACGTCTGTCTTACGGTCTGTGAGGCTGGGGGGATATTCTGTGAGACGATGGGTGGGGGTGTGCACCGGGACAATGAAACCCTTACCTTATCAGCGGCACGTACCCTTACAGTTTATACTATGGGAGAACCCCCGGGCTTTGAAGTGTTTTGCACTGGCGAGTTTCGATCAACAGGAACTATTTCATTTTTTTTTGCGATCAACAGGAACTATTTAATGTTACTTCGAACGCACTGTTTTGTATATTTTAGGTCTGGCAGGATTTTATTCGCGATGTAGTCCTGCGTTTACGTATACTTAGCCGTGGTACAAATTCTCACGGCAGCAAACGCATCAGAAATTATACACAAGACGCGCTCGTCAATTTGAGATCTAAATGGATGAATTCACGCACACGTTGTTTGTGTTTGTTTTCCTTTATTAATCTCCAAGCGGAATTATTAGTTTTCGTAGAAGAACAATTTGACTTCCGACCAGCTTGACGGCGTCGATTGTTTTTCGCTTTCTAGTGGAATTACAAAAGACAGATTAATAATGAGAGAAGCAAGCGATTTTTGCGTAAGGTAAATACAATTTATTTATTCTTGAAAAAGCAAGTTGGATAAAAATATTTCGGTGCTGTGCTGTTTGAAGGCAAGGCAGAATATTAATCCGGCTACAAACACTACAACCAAAACGGGTTCAATAGATCAACTGTGACACTCTGCGTATATCAAATTTCAACCCGCTTATGCAAATTAGACAAAGTAAAATCGGAATTTGCGGGGGCTTGTTCCTAGCTATTCCTAAAACTGAAAAACTTGAATGAAACTAGTATTAAAAATCCAAGTTACAGTGGTGCTCAATTAATTAGAATAAAATCTTTACAAGATACCAAACTATACTTCGGGGTTATTTATAGTTCAAAGCGTATGATGAACAAATTTGCATAGTTGACAGATAATGTAATGCAACGCTTAAAAACATCTCGAACGGAACGCAAGTGACAAAGCATTCTAATAGAGACCTGCTGAATTTTGCGTTTTTTTCACGCCAATCAGGACTTGAATACATAAAAAATGCAAGAAACTGACGTGTTAGGATATGTTGTCTTTGAGGAAAAAGGAAACGAAGAGCTTTGCTTTATTTAATTCGCAAACAAGCCTAATGTCACGCTATAGTTAACTGTCACGTAGTCACGCTTCTTCGTTGCCCCGTTTTATGATAAATGAATATTCCTTGCTGTGGCGAAGACTTGTCACATTAGCCGCAAGTTGTTGGGGAAGATGGAGGGGACCGCACAGTCCGCACTGCAGTGGTGTGAAACCCATAGGTTGTGTTCATAAATTTCACCAGTTGCGGAACAAAACGCCATTGGCTCAGCACGCATTGCGTGTCTATGTTTTAAAATAATGTCTTTGTTATACTAGACACGACTAAACTCGGCGCCAAATCAATCAAAATGCGCAAAAACAACAAATCCACCTAAATGTAAACACGGCAAAGACTTTGCATGCTTCACAGCTTCTGAAGTCTTGTTCTCGACGTCTTCGTGTAATAAAAGACATGGAAACGCAAATGTTTTTAAAAAGGCAAAATCAGTCAAGGAAGCGGTTTTTGGAAGAAGTACTTGGCTTGTGTGTCGTGGCCAACCAGAGAGAAAGGAAGGAAAGAAGTGGAAATGAACAAAGGGATTCTTCGTGGTGGAGAAACAGCTACTTAAATTGGAACGCCAAAGCGCTTAAGGGCTAAAACGACTTTAACGTCTGAGGCGTTAAAGTCGTCTGTTAAGTGCGACGTTCAGTCGCACTTAACAGAAGACGTTAATTATCGTCAGACGTGAAAGTCGTCGGGTGTTCGAAAACGCGGGGTCGGGGTACGGGGTGCGGACTGCGGGGTAAACAAAACCCCACCTCAAAAATTAAAAAAAGGACAATGATAATAAAACAACCAAAATAAAAAGAAAAACAAAAAAAAAATAGCTAAATGCATACAAAAATACAATAAAAAAATACAAGAGAATATAAAAAATAGAGCGAGAATTGAATATTTGACTGTCACGCGAAGCAACAAATAAGTGAATAAATATATAGATAAATACATAAAAAACGAGAAACTTTTTTCATTTGTAATAATCGTGAGGTCTCTCTGGGACACTTTTTTCACTCTCTTACTTTTTATTTTATTTCATTTCTGATACATTTTCACCGCTTCTAGGTGACCAAAACAAGCAGCTGAACCGTATGTTGAGCGATCCGAGCCAATCAGGGTTAGCGGTTCGCACGATGTTGATTTCACGCTCGGAAATAAAATCGTGCACTATTTTCATTGCGTAGGAGAATGCCAGCCCCCGTCAAAGAGAAAATGGTCTGTCACTAAACAGCTATGTCTATTACTGGACATGGACAGCCGATTGTTCACTTCAGTTTCTTTGGGAAAAAATTACTTGTGTTTTTGGAACCAAAATGCAACTGAACGGTATATCGAGCGATCGGAGCCAATGGAGTTGGTTCCTAACATGTTGATTTCACACACGAGAATAATTGCTCCCGTAAATTTGCAATCTTCGCATTGTCAATCTTTTCCTTGATCCGAGCATCAATAAAATCTTGAATTCTTGAATTTTGGCATCTGTACAACCTTAACACTGCAGCGAGATTTATTTTTAAACCTTACCCTGAGAAAATAGCCGACGTCTCGCGAGGTCGCCACTTGAGCCCTCGCAAAACGACGTCTGAGTAACGAGCGTACAAATTCCATACTGATAATGCGTCACTACCCAGATCTTGGTAGTGTTTCTGATTGGTTGAAACGCGCGGGAACTTCGTTTCAACCAATCAGAAGCTCGACCTCGCGAAACGTCGGCTGTTTTCCGAGACAAAAACCTGCGTGTACAGAACACACAGAACAGGTGCCCAGCTCTTTGCTGTAATGTTTGTTTTGAAAGTCACGACATCCCATTTTGTTTCAAAGTCCCAACAGTCCCCATCTATAATATCCTTTGGTCAGTCTATCATCGAATATATAACCTTTGAATGCAGAGGTCCACACGACGCGTAATTAAACCGCACTGGTTCGGTTTTGCCGGATCTCTGGTGTAGAGATGCTGGAGCCAGACGTCACTCGAAGTGTAATTGAACAAAACTGAATGTAAGGCTGGCACTACGGCAAAGGGCTGATTTATTTAAGGCCAATATTTCGGCTAACAAAATTAGCCTTCCTCAAGGCCGGAGCTATACAGAAGAAATGTATGGTGCACAATTTTATTCTCGTGCGTGAAATTGGTTCGCGCGAGATGCAAATATTCAGTGTTCTCTTTATTTGCATATTTTAGTTGTACATTTAAATTGAATTTTTGTATATACTAAGCTATTTTCCTTTCATTTCGTCTCTCACCCCGCACCCTGCACCCCGACCCCGCGTTTTCGGAACACCCAAAGTCGTCTGACTTATACTCCGTTTTCGTCTGGAGACGATAATAACGTCTAAGACGACATTAACGTCTCTAGCATAAAAACGGCCATGTTTATAAGAACGTTGAGGCTGAGATTTGCCCCACAATTTAAGAAAATGTATGAACTAAGATCAGGCTCAGCCAAATTGTACGCGTTCTTATCAAAAAAGAGTGTATTCAAATGCACCACAGGGAGTCCACAATAGTTGAGAAAAGGAATAATAAATAAAATTCAAATTATCAACTTGCGTTTGTTGTTTGTGTGCTGTGGTTTTCTTTTGTATGCAGCATCAAGCTGACTGATGCTAGCGACAGTACTGTAGCCGTGAGCTGAGCTGTTTTTTCTGATCTGAGTTATGCTAATTTTTTGGCTGCACACAAAAGAAAACCACAGGACACAAACAACGAACGCAAGTTGATAATTTAAATTTCATTTATTATTCCTTTCCTCAACTATTATGGACGCCCTGTGAATGCTCTTCCTACACTCGTAGTCGCTGTTGTTGAATTGTAGTGTCAGAGACACTGCATTTCCTAAGCAAATCTTTTTCTCTGAACGTTGCTGAACGATGATGTATAATTTCTACACCGTAGGCTTCTATGACAGCGATGTAAAGGGTTGTTTTCAGGTAGGTATTTGGTGTATTTGTTTTGCTCTCTTGGCGAACTGATTTTTAAAAACACAGGCAACCCAGACGTGTTGAATGTGGAGTTCGTTTAAAAACAGAGAAGGGTGAAAATGTATGTAATAGCTCGAAATAAATCTTGTTTACCTCTGCATAATTGTCTACTCGAAGCTACTGGCAAAGCATCTCAAATGTCGAGGTGGTCATGTGAAAATGGCTTCTGAACACGTCGCCATTATACTGAGGACCATTGTCTGCAAATTTTTGCCAAATTACGCCAACAGAAAATAGAAGAACATGAAATAAAGCAAATTCGCCTTCACAGACTTGAAAAAAAAAACTACTTCTTAGTCTGAAAACAGAAAGTCTGCAAAGAAAGTCGGCGGAGTTTGCGAACTAAATCCGCCATATTGTTTACAATGGCCCTTGCGTGTACAACACGTAAGGCCCACGCAAGTGATCACGCGAACCGGCCTTTCAGCTTGTTAAACCATTTAGCTTTAATAGAGCAATGAGAACCAGTTTTCCCTGGCCGGCCGGTGGTGATGCCTTTATACTAACCTGCGATCAGGTGTTCTTTTTTTTTTGTGTTTGTGGGTGTGTGTGTGTTGGGGGGGGGGGGGGGAATACCTGATCGCACCTTTACACTTTTGATAAAACATAGTGTTTCATTCTGTGGTTTAACTTTCATAGGTTTAATAACAGAAATACAGTTCATGTTAACACCTTTGCCTAAATGATGTGAAGGCAAAGCAAAAGTGAGAGTACGACGAGAATTTCTATCTAGCAGTTTCGAGACGGAAATGATTTCTGATTTCTGCATTCATGCATTGTCTAAGCAAAAATTATGTTATGGCTAATAAATATAAAAGCAATGACTGAAATGTTGTTTAGTTTTTATTCTTTTAAAAATCAAAATGCAAAATTATTTGATCTACAGTAGCTTAAAATCAGAAACTTAACATATATACATGGCGAGGAGTCAAGTCAAAACTGCAAGTGAAAGTGATGTCACACCAGCTGCGGAGGAAACACTGGATTTTGATGACGTCACTCTAAGAGGTGAGATGAAACATGTTTGTTACCTTCCACAGGTTGTTGATACTCTATCAAATGTTATACGCTTGTAGCTGTCAATAAACAATGTTCATTCCGCTGTCATGCTGCTAGACAAAAGCCTCAGGTATGCCTTTAATAACCCGTCATCCCTGATAGTTCTGCAAAAGTTTCGTCGTAGTAGGTTGTCCGAGGTTACGATGATTGAAGTATATTCCATATTCCACAGGGAGTGGTGTTTTGACTGGTTTTCTTGGGGACCTGCATGGCTAGGTTATTGCGTTGCCTCACACCACGCTAATATTTGGAGATTTTAGGGGACACTAGAAAGTGTTTGTTTCTCGATCAAAATCAGAACATGTTTTGAAAAACGGTGGCCTGACCGATTGTTGTAGTCGCAGCAATTTTCAAGAGGGTTTGGACATTGTACACCATTAAAAAGGGTGACAACAAATGGAAAAGCTCTAGAAGACTCGATTTAAATCGACTGGACACTGAAGGCTCAAATAGACTAATTAATTGACAGGATATAGAAATCTTTCAAAGAGAAGGATCATCCAAACTTCTGCAACTAGTAATTAACGAGTCATATATTTCGAGCGTTGGAGTTCCTGAGGCTTTTTGAAACCTGATAAAACAGAAAAATTATATATGCCAATTCATCTATTTGAAATCTGGGGTCACATAAAGAGGGCACAAAAATGCTAGAATCTACACTGGGTTAATTTTATAGTTAACAGTGAAACCAAACTTACCAGTCTTAAACAAAGAGAAACCTTTAACTCCGACGTTTAGCTCGAGATAAACTTTCGACAAGTAGTCACGTAAACATACAAGTAACGCAATTTACAGATAACGCAATTTTTTAAAGTAAAACACGTGCCATTATATTACTACATTGGGAAATACTGAAAAGGGCCCGTCTTTGATAAACCAGGGGTTTTCTTGTTTTTTAAAGTGAACTAACATTTTGAGGCTTCCCTGAAGTTAATTAAACTATGTCCTGTAGTTAAAAAGACTTAAGACATTTATTTCAAAACACCCTCATTACTTTATCAACTAAATGGTAGGAGTTAGCGTCACATGTTTTATATATGTGATTTCATGTTAGCAATAGCAGAGGTCTACAAGAATGAAGGTAATGATGAATACAGAAAGAGAAATTTCAACAACGCGGTGTACTTCTACACGGAGGGAATTAAAGTGAACTGTAAGGATGAAGAAGTAAACGCGAAACTCCACAGCAACAGGGCGACAGCACACTTTTATTTGGGTGAGAAATGTTTACTTTTTCTCTTTTTTTTTTCTAAACAGATCAGTGCATATCTGAGATTTAAGGTAATGATGCCTCAATTCGTGAACACAGTGCATCCCTTTTCATTTCTCATCTTTTCTTTGTCACAGAAAACTACAATGATTCACTGAGTGATGCAAGAATTGCTGCTGACTTGCAACCATGTTATGTCAAGGCGATTGAAAGAGGTAAGTTTTTTGTTCCCTGGGAAAAAAAAATTAACTTTAGGAAGTGCTGTTCCGAACTCTGAAAGCCATAGAAGTTTGGCCATTTAAGCCCCGATGTAAAAATGAAAATTCTTCTCACTGTTCTCCATACATTTCTTATGGAACTAGTAAGGAGAATTTGTCTAAATATCTAAGACATCTCATCCTTGGTAATTGCTTAATGTACAAATAGATTTCACTTTTGTCACTGTCAGGGCAAATACAAAGAACTAAGAAATTTGTAACGAGTTAAACTTTCATTGCTACACAGTGGCCAAGTGGGTTGCATGGGATAAACGAGTTGATCAAATATATTATTTTATTAAAACATTATATATTGTTGGACGTACGTAACTCTAAAATTAGGAAAGAGATTAGTTTGTCGCTTAACTTGCTTGTATCATCATCATCGTCATCATCATCATCATCATCATCAACAGACATCACTTCTGATGATTACACCAGATTCGTCATCGTGGATGAGGTCTCATGTGGGACTTAAGACCATTAAGGAATCGGCGAGACATTCAACATTCAAGGCAAACCCAGCTTATTCCAATGCAAGCTTAAAGCTGCCCTGCAGAGATATCCTATTTCACAAAGAGAGTCATGCAGTTAATCATCTCCACTATGCCTTAATTTTTAACATGGCCCAGAAATAATGTCGAACTTCCTTTTTTTAACTTGATAGGAGCAAGTGCTTGTGTTGAGATGAAAAAGTTTGATGAAGCCATTACTTGGTGTGATAAGGGATTAGCAGTATCCTTTAGTTTTGTGTCGACTTTGAAAGCCATAAACTATTATGTTATTTAGACCTGAACTCTCTGTCGTGAACAAGGGATGAATCCTGTTCATTTCAGTTTACTCACTTAGGCCGATGGAACCCAAAGTTACACATAGGGTCTTACACAACTGGCCTCCATTTCTGCTGGTCCTATAGCCATCGATAAGCTACCCCGGGGAACCTCTTGGTCAGGAGATGAATGCAACCCACAACTGAACCTCTCCCACTGTAACAAGGCCCCGTAGCTCAGTTGGTAGAGGTACTTGTTGGTGGTTAGTTATCAGAGCTGATTGTCAAAAGTGTTGAACAAACCACAAACAAATATTGGGCACTGAAGGTGTTTAATCTGTTACGCGTCCGTAGGTCGGTACAGCCGAAATTACAAAATACAAAGCTTGCGATTCTAACTAAAAAGATTTCCGAATTACAAAAGAAAGCAACACAAACAAGCGATTATAGCAAAGACTTAAATTTTGGGGGGCATCTTCAGGCCTCAAGTTCAACATCGAGAAGAAAGAATTGAAACAAAAAAAGACGAAGAAACAAACAATCCATCAACATCGCTTCGCACAACGCACAAACTGCGAAAAGCACATGGCCTCGAGATCACGTAACCCACACAAGGGGGCTACGAAGGGGCGCGGCACAACTAACTGTCCCTAACATCCTGGCCCCTACTGAGCGTTTACCGTGAATCCTACAGTTCAGTGTCGTAACGACAGTCCAATTTTCTAATCAGTGTTCCTGGTTAAGACGAATCCGGTATACAGAGTATCACGTCACACACAAAAGTTCACGTGTCGTCACCCGTAGACTCCAAAAGGCACAACTTGGTTACCGGCCTGGTCAGGATTGACCAGCTGTAATCTGACTAAACCGTCTGATCTGACTAATCCGCCCTTTCCGGAGAAAGTCTGAACTATTCGTCGCATAGACCAGTTCTTCCGGGGGTGTTCTCACCCATGATGAGGACCACATTAGTCCAGTAAACCAATGACTTAGGTTCGACAAAATTTGTAACAAAGCCCATTCACCTTAAATCTGTTTATATGCGTCTAAATAGTGCACACATAAAAATCCACCCGAATCCGACCATGGCAACCTCGTTATTTCGACCATCGAAAATCCAAGATGGCCACCAAATCCAAGATGGCCGCCATTTTTGAACAAAAACCAAAATAAAACAGTTACACAATTACACTTGGTGGAGTTAAGCCTCTAGGCATGTTTATTGCCTATCAATACATGTAAAACCGGCATTGAATCGAAATCTGAGCTTGCAAAACATATTTTTGTTAAAGTTGTTAAATCCAAGATGGCCACCAAATCCAAGATGGCCGCCGTCAAGCTGATTTAGACATGTATTAGGCACCATTTTCCACAGAAAAGCAAATAAATACCAAATACTAGATACTTAGATTATTAAACATTATTTTTCATGCGTAAAATCATTTTATAAAAGCAATAAAACCCATTTACAAGGACACAGCTCCTAGTTTTCGATGTGATCAATTCTCCAAAAATCACACTCGTATAAAAAAGGACCGTAAAGACACTGGAAATGCGTTTTGTTGCTTAACTAAAATGTGTTTCTTGCGGGCTTTATAAAAGTGAGCCAGTAAATCATACCGCAGCTCTTCCTTGACGAAACTCATTCCCTTTTTTTCTTTCGGATGTGGCAAAATTTGATATGTTTGCACTACTCGTAATTCTACTTATAAATCTACAAGAAATTAAAGTTCACGTAGCAATTATTGTTTGCAGTGTCAGTTGTCTCAGATATCATCATCAGCAGCATCATCAAAATCCTCACGATCCACTTGCGGAGAGTTTAGGCACGCAATGCCCTTACATTGGCCGCACGCTGGAGTACACTGAAGGCCGTTCTTGAAGCAGGTGCAAGATCGTGTATCACATCTGCCACCACAATTACATCTGATGTTTCGCAGGAGCTGCGCTGGGGCTGCTGGCTCTGACATCTGCACAGGAACAAGGCCGGCTGAGGATCTCGCCCATCCCCACTCCTCGGGAGGAAGATCGTTCCCTTTCCATGCTTGTACCTGGAGAAAGACACGGTGACTGTGAAATCGGGCGGCGTCTGATGTCGGCGGAAGCTTCTCTGGTGGTACATATCCAGCTGCTGTGGCCACTTTCGTTTGAAACCTTTGAAGCCTTGCAGTTTTCAAATCATCTACTTGGCTTCCATACATGATGAGTAGGGCCCTTTCGCCAGCTGTTTCTAGGGCCACTTTTGAAGACTCGCTTGCCATAAACGTTGCAGCACTTTCTGCCAGGGCAGCATATTTCTTCAGAACCCCCACTTTCCCGATTCCATGTGGCCTTGAGGTTGTATCACAACCGCTAACAGCATGTAGAAAAAGAAGTGACTCTGACAGCTGAACATCCACTCTGCGCTTGATGGTGCTAGCGCAGACAGTTCGTTTTGCAGCGACCATGTATACATCACTAGCAGCAGGATCTGTGTGGTGAACTAGCAACTGGAAAACATCAGAGTCTTCTGCAACGACAGCTACTGGACTTCCTAGGGCATACGCACAAGCCCTCTGGCAAATCTTGTAGTCCGCATCTCCTGTGGCGTGCTCAACATGGATTCCAGCTCGACTCATTTCGTCAGCGAGGAGGTAGATGAGGGCCTGTTTGTTGGAGGAATTCCCAAGGAAAGCTTTCTTGGACATCGTCAGGCGCATTTCTTTGGTGACAGACACTTTTGCGCCAACGTCGTTGCTTGATCGACGGCGATGGGCTTCATCCTTTGCACTGGGGCCATGGTATCCATCAAAAACCACCGTGACATTGGCGTAGCTGCTACTCACATGTCGAACGTACAGAGTGCATATTTCAGCGTAAGTGGAATTCTTTGGCCATGCGAACTTGTGTAGCAGCCCTCCTCCGTCGATGACATACCGCAGGCCTGTACTGGGGAGTGTCGAAACAACACTTTCAGGGACGAGCTTGACTAAATGGTGAATTAGCTCTGCTTTGTCGCCGGTTCTCATGCGCATGTAGTTGTCAAAAAGAGCGGCCGGTGGAGAGCACAGTTCGTAGCCGAGTAATTCAGAAAGAGGGATGTCTCCGACACCCATGAGAAGAAGGCGCTGATACAAGTGTTGTGGATCCAGCTCTATTTGTCCTCCAGAGGGCGTTTTCACGTATACAGCAGAGGCAAGGGTCTTGACTTGATTCTTCTGTGAAAACGAATACGCAGATACCGTCTCACCAACCATTGACTGCAGAATTTTAGCTCCGACCGACTTTGCATCATCAGCATTCACGGAGTCGTCGGCAATTAGTCCAGTCGATAAGCTTACAAGTTTCGCGAAGGACGTGTTGAATACACCGCGCTCGTTGAAAACCTTTACCAGTTTTCTTATGTCAGACATGTCCCTGTTAATTCGGTAAGCTGTCAGGTCACGATGGCCATTTTCATCATCTGGTGATAATCCGGCAATTTCGAATACGCACTGGCTTATCTCTGAGCATATTGGCCTTGAAAGAAGGAAAAGGAGACGGGTACTTTCACTGAATCCACGTCCACGCGTCAGCCCGCCACTTGTCTTGAGTCCGGCCATCAGAACTTGCTCGATAAACAAGTCAGTAAACATCCCACACCACGCGCCCTCTGTTCTTCTCACGGGAAATAAGCCACTCATAAATGCTCTGTTTACTTCAGGGTGAGTACGCTCAAGATCCTGCATTCTTGGGATAAACAGTGCCAGGGACTTTGTGTAGTTGTTATGACCGGCAGCTGCAAGATACGGATGCATATCACACAAGCTTTTGAGGTACAACTTCCAATCTCCCGTTCTGATTGAACGAAGAAACGATCTCAGAATTTGGATCATCCTTTGGTACTGAAGCCATAATTTCGCGGTTTGATGGTTATGTTCCATAATATCTCGCCAGCTGTCAATGGCAGACTTGATTTTTGTAACGGCACTACTCTCAAGGGCTTCATACAGGCTTAATTTCTTCTCTTGGACAGCTTTGACCAGAAGGCCTATACGCGCAACGAGAGCGGTATTATCTTCGTCATCTGAAAGGGCAAAAGCAGTGTTAATAAACTTTAATATCGGGTAACATTCTTCATAATTATTTCCTTTTTTCAACTTACCTAAAGGGGTACTAGGAGGCACTGGACCAACAACGGTACTGCTGGGAGGGGCTGACGGACCAATAACGGTACTGCTGGGAGGGGCTGACGGACCAACAACGGTACTGCTGGGAGGGGCTGACGGACCAACAACGGTACTGCTGGGAGGAGCTGACGGACCAGTCACGGTACTAGGAGGAACGGCGTTGTCTAGAAAATGGATCAAGTTTTTGTTAATATCATTTTG